>OZ023268.1:138418667-139018667 GCA_964006375.1 Tillus elongatus | reverse complement strand
ACAGTCCATTTAAGAAGGCCTTAGAGTGGGCTAATCCTGGCATATTTTGCCATTGCTGGATTGTCATTCTTTCTGTCCAGGTCTTTAAGGTGTGTTTTGCTGTGCATCCTGTTATCCCCAGCACCGGTTCTGGTCCGATTAAATTACTCTGGGCACCACTTCTGGCAAGCGCGTCGGCCGCAACATTGCCATCATGGTCCGAGTGACCCGGTATCCAGACCAGCGACACCTCATTACAGCTGCCCAGTTTGTTGAGGGCAGATTTACAACTCCATACGGTTTTTGAATTGCAACAGTAGGAACGAAGAGCCTTTATTGCAGCTTGAGTATCTGTATATATCTTTATCGATTTGTGTGTGCACTGGTTTCCTATACTTTCCCTTGCACACATCTCGATGGCATACACTTCTGCCAAGGCTAGTTAATAGTCTAGCATCGGTGTTGCCCCCATATGCGTCGGCTCCTACTCCCATATTGGTTTTGGATACCAGTAGAGATTGGCTCTCAATAGGGTCGTTTGATTTCGTTCCCAGTCCTCTCTTTCCGGGAGGAAGGTCTTGAAAGACAGATCCCTACTGATCTTTGTAGGCATCAAGTCTGAGACCATTTCCAGAATCCCATGACCCTCAATGTCATCGAGGAGCCCGGACCCTCCCAGACTGATTTCCTTCGGCATGCTGTCGGCCGTTTGTTTTAATCTGTACGTTGTCCACCTCGCCACCCTCAGCCATATGTGAAGAGCTGGAATATTAAGGAGGACCTCCAGAGCGGCTGATGGTGCGGTGCTTATCGTTCCCGTTATCATCAGACAAGCTTGTCTCTGTAGATGAGCCAGTTTGGCCCTCGCGGTACCACAAAGTGCCTTGGGCCACCAAACTATGGCTCCATATGTTATCATTGGTCTGATAACCACTACATAGAGCCAGTACAATCTGTTGACAGTTTAGCCCTGCGGATTACATTCTCTAATTGTATGTCCCAGTTGAGCTTCTTATCTGGGGTAACCCCCAGATATTTTGCTTGTTCCGTAAATGGAATCGTTTCCCCCGTAAGAATAGGTGGTTTTAATCTGTGCAGCCTTCAGCTTCTGGTAAATGGAACAATGATCGTTTTGCGAGCGTTCACAGACATCTGTTCCCTCTGACACCAATCATTTACTACATTTAGTGCCTCTTGAAGAGTGCTTGCTAGTTCCTCCTCAGATTTGCCTCTAACCATTATGACTAGATCATCAGCATATGCCTGGACCTCAACCTCCCACAGCCCCAGGATAGCCAGCAAATCCTCCACAAAGAGAGACCACAGCAAGGAGGATAGAACCCCCGCTGAGGGCACCCCCTCGCAGCCCTGAAGCTGACCACCTCCCCCCTGCAACGAGGTAATAACAGTCCGATTGTGTAGCATGCTTCCGATCCAGCAACAAATGGTAGGTTCCACCCCTCTAGCGGTAGTGGCTTCGTAGAGGGAGATAGGTAATGCATTATTAAATGCTCCTTCAATGTCGAGAAATGCAGCCACCGCCACCTCCCCGTTATCCAGGGAGTGTGTGATTTTCTCGACTTGAGTGCTAACTCAGTAGATTTTCCAGTTTGGTAGGCATACTGGTGGGTATTGAGGGGGTTGTTGACTAAGATGTTCCCCCTAATGTGTCCATCCAGTATTTTTTCCAATCCCTTCAGGAGGAATGATGTAACACAGAGGTCTCAGTGATGTGGGTAGGAGATCATTACATCCCAATTTGGGAATGTAAACCTGCCTAATCACCGTCCAGCTGGATGGAATATAGTTCCAAGCCAGACTGGTTCTATATAGCCTGATTAGGAAAGGTAGGAGAATCTCCTGTAAAATTCTTTAGAACCTATAGCGTATATGCAAAATAAATTGTCACAGATTTTTTTCCCTCAGGGCTCGTCCGCGACTTTGCCGCCCCGATAGCACTGCAGCCTTTGGCTTATTGTGCATATTGTCACAGATTGCTTATTTTGTTGTGATGAATTCCCATTTATCTTCGAAGGTGCTATTTCAGTAGAAACTCTGAGAAATATCCAAATCGGGGAATGTTTATATTACGGTCATAAATTTTAATTGCCCCATCTTTTTACTTTTGATCTCATTCAAGATTGCATAGGAGGCACGGTCTACACGGTAGAGCAGAACAGGATAAAATTTTCTTGAGAAAGACACAGCTGTTAAACATTCTGAACGCACTTTATTTTCAATTTATGAAGGGTACCAAAATTACTTCGAGAAGCAATTCGTCAGTTGATTACCGATCGCAAAGCGAGTTATTCTGTTCACGGTCCATTTTCTATTAAATTCGATATACATACAGCATGTCTCTGAAACAGGAAAGAAACGTTTTAACCATGAAACAAAAACTTGAAATTATCGAAAAATTGGAGAAAGGTGAATCTGCGAATAGGACTGCCAATAATTATCCGATTGGTGTGGAAACAGTGCGCGACAATAAACTGAAGATACAGGAATTTATAACAGGATCTGACAGTGGAGAAGGGCCGCGTAAACGGACAAGCATGAAAAGTGCAAGACATCCAGTATTGGATAAGGCCATGATGAAGTGGTTCAACTAGAAGAGATCAGAAGGAACTCCAATTTCGAGGCCAATATGCATCTAACAAGCTCAAAAGTCTCATGAAAGCTTGGATTTGGGAGGACAATTCAATGCTTCGTCTGGGTAGTTCACACGTTTTAAGCAGAAACACAGAATTCGCGAAATCGCCATACGTGTGCACAACTTAGTGGAAATGTTCCAGTGGCAATGTTCCAGCAGCAAATGTATTTTGTCCAAGTTTTCAGAGATTTGTGACAGATCCTAACTTGTCTTATGATCAAATTTATGATGCTGATGGAACTGGCCTCACTGGAAACGTTTACCATCTCACACATTAGCGAGTGAAGCAGAGAAAAGAGCGCCTGGTCACAAATCATCAAAAGAGCGTATTACTGTTATGCCTTGTGTTAATGCCAACGGCACACACAAGCTGAAATTATTGGTAATTGGTAAAGCCACAAAGCCCCGTTCTTTCAAGCGCAGCAAAGCCACACTGCCTATACATTATTATGATCAAAAAGGAGCATGGATGAACCAGGAAATCCTCCACAACTGATTTCACAATGATTTTGTGGCAGAGGTAAGATCTTTCCTGGGTGGCAGAGGTATTCAGCAAAAAGCGGTGCTACTGCTTGACAATGCACCATCACATCCATCTTTAATATGAGACGATGGTCTCATCACTGGAAAATATTTACTGTCAAATGTTACGGCTCTGATCCAGTCAATGAATCGCAGAGTAATTTCTGCAATGAGCTATAGAATGGATTTGTTGAAATCTTTGATTTTAGTGAATTTTCGTAGAAAAAATTCACTAATGGGGAGATCCCGACTTTTGAATTTTGATAAAATTTTTTCAAATGAGCGCGAACTAGGACCCCTAGAACCCATATCCGGGGTTAGTTTCAATTTTTATATGTTTATATATATATATATATATATATATATATATATATATATATATATATATTTATATATATATTTATATATATATTATATATATATATATATATATATATATATATATATATATATATATATATATATATATATATATATATATATATATATATATATATATATATATATATATACTCAAAAAATAATGGGCCGATTTTGATAAAATTTGGCATGTACGTTTCTTTTGTAAATAGCTTGGATAAGTTCGTTAGTCAGGAAAATCGGACGAGGTTTTCCGGGAAAATTTTGAGTTTTCATTCGAAAAAAATTCTTATCTCAAAAAGTAATAAGCCGATTTTAATAAAATTTGGCATGTACCTTCCTTTTGTAAATGGCCTTAACAAGTTTGTTAGCCAGGAAAATCGGACGAGGTTTTCCGGGAAAATTTTGATTTTCATTCAAAAAAAAATTTTATCTCAAAGAATAATAGGCCTATTTTGATAAAATTTGGCATGTACCTTCCTTTTGTAAATGTCTTTGATAAGTTCGTTAATCAAAAAAATCGGACGAGGTTTTCCGGAAAAATTTTGAGTTTTCATTTGAAAAAAATTTTTATCTTAAAAAATAAAAACTCTATGATAACCAAATTTGGTAGGTAGGTTTACGATATAAAAAGTAAACTATACACCAAAATTTAGATTTCTATGTTACAAGAAAAAAAAGTTATAATAAAATATTTTGTGCCAGATCATTTTTATGAAAATTCACTACCATAACGCACTTGCTGCGTCTTCGACTTTTATTTTAATATATTTTTTTTAATTTCAACAACACACCTCGAGGACTCACAGCCTAAATACTATTGTACCGTGGGTGTCGACAAGGAAGAATAGGCAACTCGTTAATTCTGGACTTGAAGGTTTTGAGGTTCGGAGGAGAAGGAAGAACATGTGCTGGCAAGGAATTCCATAACTTGGAAGTCCTCGGGACAAAGGAGCGGGAATAACAAGATGTTCTATGTCTGGTGACCTGGACAGTAAAAGGGTGCATTCGCTCTGTTCCCCTGGTAGATCTGTTGGGGGTAGCAGGTGGAGGAACTATGGAAGAAAGCTCCTCCGAGCAGTGCTCGTGCAGATATCTGTAAAAGAGAGAGAGGTCACCAACAGCATGTCGGTGGGCAAGGGATGGCAGCCTTTGGGTGACGGTAGGGTCACCGATGTGAGGTATAGCTCTCCTCTGAATGGAGTCCAGGATAGCGAGTGTAGAAGCAGCAGATGTGGGAGCACTATTCGAGGTTTGGCCTTATTTGTAAACTATGTAAGGTATAAAGATTAGCTGGTGAAAAGTATTTGCGAGCCCGGAAGGGGAAATATAATTTCTTAGCAGCCGCTTCTGCAATTGATGTGACATGTTGGTGCCAATTGAGATTTAGATCCACAGAAATGCCAACAAGTGAAAAGGACTCACTACTTTGAATAACTTGGTTGTTCATTGTGATGGGTCTAGGGCTGGTGTACATCATATGAGATAGAAGGCAAGACTGAGACTTGGTGGAGTTGAATTGTACAAGATTTCTACCTCGCCAGTCCAATATTATTTGGAGATCCACAGAGATAGAACCCTCCATGAGTCCGCGATCCTCACCTAATTGGGCTAAAGAGACAGGCTTACAATATTGTATATTTGAGTGGAGGGTGCTGTCGTCTGCGTAACTGTGAACTGGTTGGATGTGCTAGAGAGGAGGTCACTGTGTAGTTCCATATACTTGTTCCAAGAATGGGTGACAAATGAAAGGAGTTCGGCAGTTGATCTGCGCTGAAAGAAGCAAGACTGAGATTTGGTGGGGTTGAATTGTACAAGATTTCTACTTCCCCAGTCTAATATTTTTTGGAGATCCACGGAGAAAGAACCCTCCTTGAGTCTGCGATCCTCATCTAATTGGGCCAAAGAGACAGGCTTAGAATATTGTATATTTGAGTGGAGGGTGCTGTCGTCCGCGTAACTGTGAACTGGGTTGAATGTGCTAGAGAGGAGGTCATTGATGTGGAGAAGAAACAAAGTAGGGCTAAAGCTGAACCCTGAGAGACTCCTGCATTAATTGGATACAGTTTAGAGGAATGGCCATCCACGACAACAGAAATGCTCCGGTTGGAGAGGAAATTTGCTGTCCAGGTGCAGAGTTTTGGTGGTAGGCCATAGGCCAGAAGTTTATTAAGCAGCGCTGCATGCCAGGCCTGGTCGAATGCTTTGGATATGTCTAGAGCGACAATATGGGATTCACCGTATAGTTCCATAGACTTGTTCCAAGAATGGGTGACAAAGGAAAGGAGGTCGGCAGTTGATCTGCGCTGAAGGAATCCATACTGCCTGTCGTGAATTAGACTGTGTTTTTCAAAAAATTTTAGTAATTCGGTGTTTACATACTTTTCCATCACTTTAGAGACGACTGAAGGGAGAGAAATAGGCCTGTAGTTCCTAGGAAGCGCTTTGGATCCTTTGTTGGGGACGGGTTGTACTCGAGCAGTTTTCCAGTTACTAGGGAATATGCCTCTATTGTAAAATGTCTGAAACAGACGAGTCAGGACAGGAGCAAGTTCTGGTGTGCATTTTTTGAGAACAATTACTGGGATCTCGTCAAGGCCAGAGGTTTTCCTGGTATTAAGAGAAGAGAGCATCTTTCGTACCTTTTTAGTTTTAAAAATTATATCAGTCATTGTTAATTATGTTGTCAAAGTTAACATTAACTTATACAACCTGCGTTTACTATGTAGCTTATTAAGCAGTTCACTATTACAAGTCAATGTTCGGAGCCAGCATGACTCAGTTTGCAAAAAAGCCAATGTCAGCTTGTCAAATTTGACACATCGATTTCCAGATTGGGTTCATGTCCTAGGTAAGCCACAATAAATTTGTTCTGTCTGAGAAGAAATCAAAAATATCATGCCATCACATACTACTATTCAATCATCCATTCTGACAATGACCTAGGTAGTTGATGTGGTTCCTCATATTCAAAAAAGAAACCCAAAAAAGTCAAGGTTAGTATATGGATAGACTGGGATAGACCCAGCTGTTTCCATAGCTGACTATGACACAATAACTTGTTCTACATTATGAACAATATTAGAAATTGTGACCTAATTTTTTTAATTGTGAAATATAAAGATATCCACCACAATAATGCAATATAGAATAAAAATTAACAAATTCTTAAAGTACTCAAATAATATAAATTAACTTTACAACAGAATTTGTTATTCAATGTATGATATTAACACAAGCTCTACAATAATTTGTTTCACAGGATACATATCACAAGCTATAAGAAATTAATTGTCAAAATTGATTTAGTACTAACCTCACACTTGGCGCATCGATAATTAACAAATTCATGATCTGAATCCACTGCTTCCGGTGCATCTTCCAGGGTTTCATACAATGCTTCATAAATATCTTTGTCAGTGTATTTAACGGGTTTCTTCTTAGGCTTGGAAGGCTTATTTGCAGGAATCATATGTTTTTTCACGGCTTGCTTATTGTGAGGACGACTTCGATATCTTGAAGCATCCGCAACTTCGTCTTCCTCACTGAAACTGTCATAGACATCATCATAAAGATAATTTTTGAAATAACGGCTGCCTTTCCTCTTAATATGTTTTCCGCTATGATCTTTTAGTTCAGACAGTATAGCGAAAACTTTACCACATAGGTCACAAGCAAACCTTTCTAAATGAGTTCTTATGTGATCTTCAAATTCAGATTTAGTATCCAAAGTTTCATCACATTCAGGACAGAATTTATTATCAGTATGTAACAACTGATGTAAACACAGCTCATCCTTGTCCAAATAAGATTCACCACATTCACAAGTGTGTATCTCTTTGTTTGGATCAGGTGTAAACTCCTCAAAATCATCTATGGGTTCACCATTTAAGTTGACAATGTCTGGTCCACCTATGATAAATACTTGTTCTTCTCCCAGTTCGATTATTTGGAAAGTATCTCCTTCAGAATTAGCCTCCTGGGACTCCATTTTTAGTCGATTTTGTACAATTTCAATGCCAAAATTGTAATAAAACTATTACTTTCAGTGAAATACTAGACATTATCAGGTAACAAAAAACATGTTTTTAGAAATTTAAATTTTGAGTATGTGCTCTAATTTGAAATTATTAATGAAGGCCGGGAAATACAAACAAATGAATAAATTTATCAGAAATAACACAAAATTTCACTACTGCACATAATTATCCCCCCACTATTCTCCTTCCCGTCATAGAAAAACTCTATTGTATTATTATTATTGTGTGTACGTTATTATTTGATTTTTGGACTATGTCCCTTATTAGTGCTAACTAGTACAGTTTAAAAAATCAATAAAGGTAGTTAACTATAAGTTTATCACCACAAATGTTGTTAAAGCTTATCAGATGCCCTGTATACCTAGTAGTATTAGTATTAGAACATTTTAAAAAACTGTAATCAATTTTTTTCAAGAAAATATTTTCCAAGATCTATATAAAATTCGCATTTTTACCTGTTTTAGGCTTAAATTTAAGTGCAATACGTGAATAATTTGGTAGTAAAATTGCTTTCGTATAAAAATATTCGTGCTATAATGTTATACATTTATATCATTTACAATAAAAATGAATTCTTTGTAAAGCCATCTATGAAACTAAACTTTAAGCAAACAGCATACAAAAACACCCATTTTTATTATCCCTATTTAATAGAAATTATGAAATTAAAACAACTTATAGATGTGCAAATGTATAAATGGATTTGATGAGTTGGAAGAAAGTTTTTTCAAAATTATAATAAAAAAGATTTGAAATGTAACAAATTGTGCATTAAGCACAGAAGCTTAAACAACAATTCAAATTTTTTTTCAACTGAATGGCGTTTGCTCATGATACAAATAACGAGAGATATGATATTCAGACTACCTATTTTTAGACCTGTCACGCGCATGGTGTCAAGTGGTGAGTCCAATGCAACAATAATATGCTGTCGTGCAGTAGGGTTTGACGTTTCATCACAACCTCTTAACAAATTACGTATTTTACTAATATTTAAGTGCATACAGTTGGAAGTAATAAGAATGAAAAAAGATTAAATTTAGTGCTGCGATCTAAATTATCTGAAAAAGACAATATAGGCGTAACTTCAACCGTATTAAGCTGACGCAAAGAAACTTTTTGATTGCGAATGACTTTGTTTTAAGTGTGTAGTTGGACTTCTATAACGTTACTCACCACGTGACGTCATAGGAGGGGGTGGGGCATATGCGCAATATCATATCTCTTTTAAGCCATTATATCGTGGCGTTTGCTCAAGATCTATAAAGCTATAGGTTACCTCATAACTTTGGCGGGGTATCGGCAAGGGGGGGACTCTGACGTCATCTTTTTATTTGACAGGCTTTTGTGTATGTTGATTTCGGCTCCTCCTGTCTTTATTTAAGTGTTTTTGTGTGGTTTAGTTTATATATTTTCGTTCGAACATTGTTGTTAAAGTTTTGTGGACTATATTTTAAGAGTTTTGTTGATTTAGTATCTGGTTTGGTGTTCAGAAGACGTTAAAAAGGCTGTTCTACTTACCGTAAGTATTTTTGTGTTGTTTGTGGTCTGACTGTTTTAAGCTTAGATATTATGTTATGTTCAATATAAACGTGTATTATTTGTTAGTTTTCTGCTTGCGCTATTATAGTATAATAATATTATAATAAAATTCAGAGGAATAATGTTGTTAATATTTCCGAAATTCCTTAATTATTCTGTTAGGTTATGTGTTCAGCTACTTCTCATTAATAATTGAAATAATATTATCCCAGACATCTCAAAGAAAATTATAAGTGTAGATAAATAAATACATGTATATTTTTTAGATGCCTGGGCTTATTTGTGCTGTGACTGCCTGCAAAAGCAAGAGTGAAAAGGCAAAAAAGACTGGAGACAAAATATCTTTTCATTCTTTTCCAACAAATAAAGCTCAGCAAAAAGTGTGGATTGCACGATGTCATAGAAAGGACAAGTTTGACATAGGTCACAAGAAGATATGTAGCAAACATTTTAATACTGATGATTATGAAGATGCTATACAGGCAAAAGTATTGGGTGTTCCACCAAAAAGGCTAAAGAAGAATGGTAATATCATTTTATTAGTGATTTTTTATTATTTTGTTTTAAATATTCTTTATTTACGAACTCAAACAGTATATTTGCACTGGTAACAAGTTCTACAATTAATGATGTAAAATTACATATGATTTTGAAGTTAACTTAAATTATATTGCTTATGTCAAGTACTTTAGAAACTATATATGTATGCACTGTATGTATACCTGGAAACTGTTTTGTCCATTTAATAAATGCCTTTTAGGTGCACTGTAACAGGCCTCCCACTCGTCTGAAAAAACGGAAAAAGTCAGGGAATTTGTAGAAGAAAAAATGTTGCCAGGGAAATCAGGAAAAAATTTGGAATAACTAAAAGTCAGGGAATTTTCGTCCCTGTCAGGGAATAATAATTTGTTTCAGTTTTATGATATATAAATGAAACAATATGTTTACTTTTTGTGCACTTATGGACCTTTCATTTAATGATTCCTTTTTCCATAAAACAACCACAATAATTGTTTTTTTAATCTGGGTTCATTGGTCGTATTGTTTTTAAAATGGGGAAATGTGTTTTCCGCCATGACACGAAGAAGTACTGTAATATGTAATAGTGTGTTACACATGTTGGGGGTGAATTGTAGAAGATTAAAGTCAGGGAAATAGATTTTGGCATGTCAGGGAAATCAGGGACATTAATATGCTGTTTTTAGTGGGAACCCTGTGTAAATCTTTGCATCCGATGTTAGATTATTGAAGCTATTCTTAATTTTTTTTAAATCCGCCTGATATATGCTCTTTTGGATTATTATTTTTTTATTTAACATAACTTATATTTTTCTTTCATTAATAAGATAATTTTACTACCTATTGATTCAATATTTTTTTTATTCACAACTATTAGTTCTGATTAATCCTTTTAGTGAATTTTCTTTTTAAAAATCCACTAATGGGGAGCTTGTGACTTGAATTTTGGAAAATTGCTTCAACAAGTGCAAACTAGACACCCTAGAACATATATGCGGGGTCAGTTTTATATATATATATATATATATATATATATATATATATATATATATATATATATATATATATATATATATATATATATATATATATATATATATATATATATATATATATATATATATATATATATATATATATATATATATATAACAAACTTATCCAAGCTACTTGCAAAAGGAAGGTACTCACCTAATTTGCTCAAAATCGACCCATTATTTTTTGAGTTATCCGTGTGTTACATACATACATGTATATAGTATATATGTACCACACCAATACCTCAAAAATAATTTGCCGATTTTGATCAAATTTGGTGATTAACTTCTTTTTGCAAGTAGCTTGGATAAGTTTGTTAGCTAGGAAAATCAGCCCATTTTTTCCCGGAAAATTTAGTATTTTCTTTTGGAAACCCGGAAGTAACAAAGTTATGGCAACCAAATTTGGTACGTGGGTTTATATCAAAAAAGTAAACTATGTACCAAAATTTATATCTGTGACTTAAAAGACAAAAAATTGAATATAGGCACTAAAAAAAAATTGGGATTTCTCTCTTAAAACGTCTAAGTGGCGATTTGAAGCCACAAAATTGGTAACTTTTAGGCAATGAACTCAAAACGGATACAGGTTACGTAGAAAAGATGTAGTAAGAAGAGTGTTTCACAAACACTTATGTTCCACCATCAAACGTCATTGTTTTTCATTTTACTAAAATATTTCATTTCACATAGACCCTTCTCTGATGCTTTGGCAGTAGTTTTAGCTATAGAGTTTATCGTTTAAAGGTCTCTAATTCGAATAGCGAATGTTCGTAAAAAATTAATAAAGCTCGATATATCCGTCTATCAAGATACGAGAAAAATTGTATACTTGGGTGTCTTCAGCTGCATCTTATAAAATTATTTCTATAATCACAGGCTGGCCCATAAGTCGTTGGTGATACATTTTTTTTATCGAACATGCCTTGTATTATTGCTTTTTGCATTTTCCATATACAGTGTATATTTGTAAGAAAAGAAGTTAGGCATGCAGCAAGAGCATTATGGTAACGCTTTTTTCATTAAATGCATCAAATTTGAATAGTTCAATTTGCTATTGACCTATAAGATGTGTTGGCCAGGAAACCAATTTTTTTGGGAACATTTAAAGTTCATTTTCGGAAAATGTTTGTACAGTTTCAAACAATAAAGTATAAAATATAGTACGCTGTTTCTACTACCTATATAGGTTATACTGATAACCAAATTTGATGCCTGCTTTCTTAAAAAAGACATCTTTGCTATTAAAAACATTTAAATGAAAATTCACTACCATAATCCACTTGTTGCGTCCAGGTTTTTTTACAGTATTTTAACTTGCGATAAGTCGTGCTTAAAAAAATATCCTTGCATGATTGGCAATTTAAAATTTGCAATGAACTTTAGCTACCTAGTTCTTCTACATCTCTAACAGAAAAAAATCTGTTTCCTCTAACACCATCTCCTTTTTTTAACATTTTCCATTCATACAATATGCATACTTTTAGCTGTGATTCTTCTAAAACACCCTACTTTTGTTGAAAATATCTTGATTAAATTTGATGAGTTCATCATTTATATAAATAAATCTATTTTCCCCCGATAAAATTCACAATCGTTGGTATGGATGCTTGTAGTTTTCTTTGTCTGAACTTAATTTTTTGGTATTATTTAATGGGATACACTTTAATGACAATTGGTTCACTTATATTACCTGCTTTTATTCTATAGCAGCTTGTTATTTCATTTTATTTCATGTCCAAATTTATTGCAGTAAAGAACTGCCCAACTGTTTCCCTTATAGTTCCTATTTGCGGTGATATCGCCGAAATCACAATATTTTTTGCCTTCTCACACTGCTCTAGGTGATTGATTCTGGTCTCCAATTTTTCCCCTCTTATTTGCAGTTATTACTCATCTTCACTAGTTCTTTATTTGTTTTTACTAGTTCGGCATAATGTTGACGTTGCTCTTCAAAATGATGGGACATGCCTGAGTTGAGGGTCTTGCATTTGTTTCATATAGTTTTGCGTTCAACAATTTTGGAGCACCTCAAGTTCCTTTCTGATTATCTGCTGTATGTCATTTCCACTTAGTTTGCTCATCTTTGCAACTGTATTACCTCTCTTTTACATCAAGCCAACAAACTTTTATTTTCTTTGCTTAAAACTTTAGTTTGCAAACCACAACTTCTGTGAAAAGGTGAATCAGAAATATTTCACTTGTAGTTGTCTACTACTTTTTTTACAGTATTTACAGATATGTTTTATGTATTTGTAATAGTTAACCTAATTTTTCTGAGGATGAGTTTGCTTAGCACATCAGTTTCCTAAAATTTATATTAATTTTCAGCTGTTCCACATTTGAACTTATTGTCACGAGAAAATTCTAAGGCAAGTGAAAGAGAAAAAAGAACCCAAAAGAAAGAGAGAAATGAACTTGTTCAAAATATTTTAAAAAAAACACTTAATGTTACTGGTTTTGAATTCACATCAGCACAAAACATTGATGACCTGCCTGGCACCAGTGTCGAAAGTGATTATGAGAAACTAAAACGATCCTATGATGTCCTTCTAGCTGAAAATAATCAAGCAAAAGACCAAATTCAAAAATATAAGGAAGAACTTGCAGATATTAACTTGAGGAATGCAAATCTACAAAAAGAAAATGACTATTTACAAAAGAATGTAGGCACACATGTTAAAGAAGTTCTTTCTCATTTTTTAAGTGAAAACCAAATTGATGTCCTATTAAAGAGAAAAACAAAAGCAAGATGGAATGAGGAAGAAATTGCCAAAGCTTTTACATTGAGATATTTTGGAAAACGGGCATACATATATGTAAGGCAAACACTTAAATATCCATTACCAGGTATTTCTACCTTACAAAGATGGGCCAGCACTATTGACTTAAGAAATGGTTTACTAAGTGACATTTTAAGAATTATGGATATTTGTGGACAAACAAAAACAAACATGCAAAGAATGACAGTCCTCTCATATGACGAGATTAAAATATCTTCCATATATGAATATGATCAACAAAGAGATGACATCATTGGAGAACATAAATACATGCAAGTAATCATGGCAAGGGGGTTAATTGATCCATGGAAACAACCAATTTATGTTGATTTCGATAAAAAAATGACAAAGGCCCTATTGGATGAAATTCTAAATGAATTGAACAGAATCAAATATAATGTTGTTGCTTGTGTATCTGACTGTGGTGGAGGAAACATGGGTTTGTGGAAGGAATTGGACATCAGTATCCATAAAACGTTTTATATACACCCTACGTCGGGAGAAAAAATTTATTTTTTTGCTGATGTCCCACATCTTTTAAAGTTGATAAGGAATTGGCTTGTTGACAGTGGATTTCGATTGGAAGATGGAACTATCATATCAAAAGATCCCATCGAAGCTTTAATACAATCCTCTAATTCTGAGATTAGTTCTTGTCATAAGCTTTCAATGCAACACCTGACTTGTGAAAAAGCACAACGACAGAATGTGTCAAAGGCTGCCCAAATATTTTCAAACACCACAGCTACTGCATTAAAACGATATCTTCCTGGAGATGATAAAAAAAGTGCAGAAAATGTAGCAGATTTTGTGGAACTTATTGCTATTTGGTTTGATATTTTTAATTCATATGTTCCAAATGCATCTGTCCCTACACGAAGTTCATATGGATCAACTCGACTTGAAGAACAAAACAACATTCTGAATAAAGTAAAAAGCACTTTTATCACAATGCGTTGCTGCAACAAAAATGTTTTGCAAATTTTTCAAAAGGGTGTATATATCTCAACCTTATCTCTGCAAAACCTTTATCAAGACTTAACAACAAAATATGGAATTTCATATATATTGACACATAGATTAAACCAGGACTGCTTAGAAAACTTCTTTTGTCAGGTAAGTTTTGAAATTAAAGTAAATATTAGCTTGTTATTTTATAATGGTTATTTTGTTTCAGATACGAACCAAAGGTGGATTGCATGATCATCCTTCTCCTTTAAATACCTTATACAGGATTAGAATGATTCTTTTGGGAAAGAATCCTGGGTTAGTACAAAAGCATGTAAATGTAGCAGCTGTAGAGGATAATGAATTTTTATTAACTACAGTCATAAAAAAAGCTCAGATTAGTTGTACAAACATTCCTCAGCCATTTGTAGATTATGGTACAGTTGGTGATGAAATTATTAGTGAAAGTAGTGTCTCTTCTTCTGCATCCTCTCCTGCAGCAACCAATAATATGGCAGAAAAAGATGGTTTAGTTTACATTGCCGGGTACTTAGCCAGAAAATATAGAGATAGGTATCCCACACTTGGCATGTATACCTATGAAACAGACCAAGCAAGAACACTGCACTCATACAGTATGCCTTCTTGGGTGCAACAACTGTCTTTTGGTGGTTTAACAGAACCATCTGATATTTGGACTGAGCAAGTTTTAAGAATGGAACATCATTTTAAAAAATATCATCAGTTAACATTTTCGGACAAAAAAAATATTGTTACAAAAACAGCTTCGTATATAACAAGAAAAGAAAGCGATATTCCTACGGATTTGGTAACAGCTTTCACACGTCAGAGAATATTTATGCGAATTAAATATTTAAATGGCATCAAAAAGGAATTATCTTTTAACAGAGGGCATGATGACGAAACAGATGAGCAAAGAAAAACTGCAAAAAAAATGAAGAAATTCCAAAATAGAAATTAAATATCTAGGTGAAGTTTACAACCTACCATAAGCCAGTATAAGTACACTTTGGCAACATATAATATAAATACAATTTTAGTCGTTAAGCGTTTAGATTATACATCCTCTGATGATAATAATGTAACCATGTAAGTGTGACAATCGTCAGCTCTTTAGAGATGTGTTGTGGTGATCCCAAATTGTACTAATCAGTGCTCATTACAGGTTCCAACCTTGACTTAGTTTATTATGGCTCCAAGGTCTGCGGAACTGAATCTTTACTAAAGTGTAGATGTAAAATTGGATTAATAGGAGCAGATATCGCTTTTCTGAAATCTTGCAAACAGAAATCAGTTATTATACTAATTTGAATAATTTGGAGATAAAATTTCCAATAACCCGAAAATTAGGTCAAAAAGTAGCATTCTGCTGAGCAATGTGGCTAGATTTAGAAATGCAATATTTATACTCAAAACATAGTATGTTTGAAACGCAAGCATATAATCTGTTTAATAAGTTAACCTTTAAGTTTGGTAAATTAGAATAATGTAGAATGGTCCAATTTTTAAAGGAACATGTTTGCAGTCATTGACATGAAAATAATTTTAAAAAATGAATATACAACATAATACATTAAAGCAGCTTGTTAAATGTCAAGTGGAAAACGAAAAACCAAATCCTCAGAAAATTGACCTAAAGATCTTTCTTCGCAGTTGTTTAATAAAAATGAGATCAATCTCGTAAACAAAGGACTTAAATTTGATTTGCAGTCACAAAAGAACGATCTAGTGGATCTAGTATGTTATCCGAGGAACATTTAAAGATGAAATTTCAAAAAAACAAAAAGAGAAAATTCTGTTAAAAACAAATTTAATCAAATGAAAATAGTTAAATGACTGTGAAATAAAGATTGTTGTTATGTTAAAATAAATAATAGTAATATGGTTGCTATTATGGACAAGAACGATGATAGTAGATATTGCAATAAAGTCTGGTCGCAGCACGTCCATTATGGTAGCGAATTTTCAATTTCCATATAAATGTTTTTAATGTTAAATATGTTGTTTTTTTTAATGAAAGACATCAGATTTAGTAGAAAGTATAACTTTTATGGTAGAAACCATGTACCATATTTCATCAAAATAACTTAATTGTTTGAGAAAGTACAAACATTTTCTGAAAATCAACTTAAAATTTTCCCCAAAAACTGAGACTGACCTTGGATATAGGTTCTAGGGGGCGTAGTTCACACAAGAAGAAACGTTAACAAAATTCAAAAGTTACAGTGTCAGTAACGAATTCTAAATAAAAGTTCCCTCCCAAAAACCTTTTCAAAACGTAAAAACGATTTAAGGACTTGTCCGAACCTTATTACAAAAGACTTAGGAAGAAGGTTATAATTTACAAATTCAAAATACCCAAAAAATATTGTCGCCCAAAAATTCATAACCTGGGAAAATTGATTGGACCTATTGTTTCGGCTATAGATTTCCCAAAAAGAAGTCTAGCAGAGTGGTTAACAAATAAATTTAAAAGCTTGTCTGTCAAAGAAAAAAAAATCTATATTAAATTCACTCAAATTTATCAAAGTTAAAAATGTTACATTGGTTAAAGGAAAGCTTTTAGCTATGTCTCTTGAACCTTCTTTGTTTCCTAGCGTGCTCATGAAACAAACGCTAACATATTTGGAACATTTATTCAAAATAAATAACATAAATGAAGAGAGCAATAAATTATATATGACAACTTCGCATAAATCAAAATATTTTGAGTGCATATTGTTCGACGACAGCTCCTACATGTATGTAACCCCTGTATACACCAATTAATTTAGGCGTATGCACAACAATATACTGCCCGACTATGTTTCACCTCTGTGAGTGTTTAAATTTATACAATAGGCAATTTGCTTAACGCCTTTGCATGTTGATATAGTATACCTATGATTAAGTTACAGAAACCCTTGTTTTGGATTTATAAGACCATTTTAAAGCAAACCTAAATCGCCAAACTAACAGATTTTTTTCTGATATTTAAAAAAAAGGCACCTTATAAGAGATCCATTTGCAATAACAAAAAAGTGTTGACACAGCAAGTGGTGATTTTAATGTAGGTACAGGTTAAAAATAATATTACAAACATTCACTGTTAGTTGTATATTATATTTAAATCATTATATATATATATATATATATATATATATATATATATATATATATATATATCAATTTTTAGTCTTGGGTATTTCCCCATACGGACATTTTGTAGATGTATTGCAGTGCTCTACAGATGCAGGGGAATTTTGTTCTATGGTCAGCGGAAATTTACGATAAGTGTTTTAAGCTTATTTTGTAATACACACTGTAAGATTAATATAAATAAATGTACTAAACATAAATGGGTTAATTTATTTTTCTTATCAATTAAATCGTATGCAAATATTTTTTCGTTGTAAAAATATTGAATACTATTATATTATAAATAGTTATTACCCTATCAGCGTCTCCGTGGCCGTGCGGGAAAGTCGATTCAGACTTTCCAATACGGACTCGGGGGACAACGTTTCGAGCCTCACCGGCGGCGGATGATTTTTCAAATCACTGTCATCGTTGAGATCGAGCTCAAGGTGGAGGGTAGGTTAGTTTAGATGAGCAAAAAGGGTCAGCAATGGCCTAATTGCCAGTAAGCATCTTACCTTTACCTTTTTTTATTACCCTATCTGTTAATAATAAAAATACAGTTATAATTGTTTTTCCTATATGGCTAAATGGGTTTATAAATATAAAATTTTAATTTATGCTCTCCAATTATACAATAAAGACTTGTTTTTTTTTCTTACTCCTTACTTCAGTGTCCTTACAAGAAAATAAAATATATTGAAAAAAAGCTTTTAAAAACAAGTCTTTTTTTATAAATGCACTAAAAAGAAAATAACTTTCTTGTGATATTATAATATTTTTTTAAAATTTACATAGATTAGTAAAACTAATAGCGTTGAGCCTGAAATATTGTAATTCCAAAGAAATAAATCAATGTATTTTGGTTATGGAGGTTTAATTGAAAGTCTTGATAATTAATTATTAAATATTGGTCTTTTCACTCTTGTAATTCATATTAATAATAGGTACTGGGTACCTACATTAATATATACAAAATAGTAGTAATAATTGGTAGTTAACTTATAATAAATTTATACCATATAATAACAATGTTAATGTTACCCAGTAACTATTGAAACAACTTTTTCGTTTTTTTTTTTCATAAGATATATATATATATATATATATATATATATATATATATATATATATATATATATATATATATATATATATATGTGTGTGTGTGTGTGTGTGTGTGTGTGTGTGTATGTATGTATGTATGTATGTATGAGTCCAGCACAAAAAAAGGTATATGTTACGCATATAGATACAAAATACGAATTACTATGGAAGAGCAGTGTAATTCGCAATCTTGGGGGGTCTGCCATACTGGATTTTGAACAATATTGGATAATATATAGGTAATATATACTATATATAATTTCTCAGCTTCATAGTATTTCTGGTAGCACTAAAAAATAAAAAACGCCAAACATAAACTACCCTTAAATAGAAAGATTTTTCTTTGAAACTTTGGCAACAAGAAGAGATTATCATTAGGTTGCAGAATTTTAAATATCAAAGAAATCCTTAAAGGTTAAAGTGTCGGTCAGCAATATTCAATTTGGTTGACAAATTTAATCGTGCTCAGTAACAGTGATAAACTGAAATATGCAAGAGTAAACTACCCATAAAAGGGTGTATTTTGCAGTCAACTTCTGGTAGCGAGTTTATTCTTCATAGTTATGTGATTCTATACGTATTTTAACATTAATCGGTTGCATAATTCTCTCTGTAGCAGCGATTAATCCAAATATGCCAATAAGTAAACTACCCCTAAATGGGGATATTTTTCAGCCAACTTCTGACAGTAAGTTAATTGTTCCTAGAAATGGTTATACACGTATTTTGAGCTCAGTCACTTAAATAGTTTAGGCGATTGCATCAATAAACTGAAATATGTCAAGAGTAAACTACCCCTAAATAGGGGTATTTTTCAGTCAACTTCTGATAGCGAGCTGGTAAACACTAGTAATGATTATATGTAAATGTATAGTTTTTCAGATTCATAATTTTTCTGGTAGCACCAAAAAATGAAAAAACGCCAAGAGTAAACTACCCTTAAATAGAAAGATTTTTCTTTGAAACTTTGGCAGCATGAAGAGATTATCATTAGGTTGCAGAATTTTAAATATCAAAGAAATCCTTAAAGATTAAAGCCTCGGTCAGCAAGATTCAATTTGGTCAGCAAATTACACCCCCCCTTTAAAAATTAAGTTTTTTTCATTATGGGCTACAATAAACACTTTATGTAAAACAATTACGTTAATATATTTAATAAGCAACACATTTGTCTAATAAAGTAGGTAAATAAATAACAATTCGTGATTTTCTGCACCTAAACTATTTACTACAACGTGCACAGAAATACGCCTTTCGCAAAAGATGACGTCACGCGATTTGGGATTGGAGTTACGAGGTAACCTATATGTTTTATAAATCTTGGCGTTTGCTTACTTGGGTCCATTCAGTGTTGCCAACTTCATCGCAGAGTAACACTACATGCATGCTTTAAAAAAACTGTAGAAAACTAAATATTAATTAAAAAACGGCAAATCTACAGCTTCTTCTTCTTTTGCATTATTTAATGGTAGTAATACTAAAACACATATGGGAAAGAAATTATGAGCAAAGAAATCATGTGATCATGAAACTTTCAACCAGATTAACGAATACTAAGTGAGTGGTGGACGTGCCGCCACCTAGTTGCGGAACCAAGTAGTATGTTGTCACGCCAGCTCCAAAACACAAAGTGTTAAAAAAATGGAGACCGTATACAACTAACTAACAATTTAGAAAATTGTCAGCCCTGACCCATTTCTTCTCCAATATAGGGACAAAGTATGTAAGACCAGATGCATTCTCGTAACAATTAGAACCGTAGACCGGTTTCGCTCTCATTAGAGCTCTTCAGTACGGCATACTAATTGCAGTAAAAATGCATATTTTTTTAACACTTTGTGTTATTTGGAGCTGGCGTGACAAGATACTACTTGGTTCCGCAACTAGGTGGTGGTACGTCCACCACTCACTTAGTATTTTAAGGCTGGATATACGATAGCCGTATTACTTTTGGTGCATTTTTGCTGCAATTAGTATGCCGTAATGAAGAGCTTTAAGGAGAGCGAACCGGTCTACGGTTCTAATTGTTGCGAGAATGCATCTGGTCTTACAGATTAACGAAATAAACTTTGAAATAAAACATATGTATAACAATCTTTATAATATATGCGTAACATGTTAGATATTATTAGCTCCCATCTCATTTCCAGTTTGTAAATCTTCTTGATTTTCCGTTTTATCTTGTTTTTGAATTCGTACATATTTGTATTGAATTTCTTAAAATGGTAATTTGTAGCATGGAACTCAAAACAATTTTTCATTTATGATTTTGTGTGCAAAGTAACTTTTATTGTGATCATAGAAGTTTATTTCTATGTTCCGTTTTCATCATATTAATGCTTGACAACAAGCGTTCTCCCGTAGCAGTAGTGCGCGGCAGCCACAGAAGCTTTTTAGTCAAATTCGATAATAGCGGCAATTTTGCAGATCCAACGCCTTTTTTCCAAAAGTCTTACCATCCATTCCTCTCTATTAATGAATATTCTCATTAATGAATTTTTTTCATTAAGAAATTTTTCAGTTAGAAAATTTAATCCTTAAGAAAATTCACTAATAGGGAGGCATGGCTGGTAATACTTTTGTAAAGATTCTACAAATAAGCGCGAACTAATAAAATAGATGGCGCTAACATCCTAAATATAAAACCGTTGATTTGGAGGACTAAATTAAAAACTGGGATACTTTGTCCCTATATTAGGGTAGAAATGGGCCACGGCTGACAATTTACTAAATTGTTAGTTGGTTGTATATAGTCTTTATTTTCTAACACTTTGTGTTATTTGGAGCTGGCGTGACAACATACTACTTGTTTCCGCAACTAGGTGGCGGCACGTTGCTTCGTGTCTACCACTCACTTAGTGTTGGAAGGCTGGCTACCATTGCCGTATTACTTTATAGGTGTATTTTCGCTGCAATTAGTATACCGTACTGACGAGCTCTAATTAGAGCGAAACCGGTCTACGGGTCTAATTGTGTTGCGAATGCATCTAGCTTTACATACTTTGTCTCTATATTAGGGTAGAAATGGATCAGGGCTGACAATTTTCTAAATTGTTAGTTGGTTGTATACAGACTCTATTTTTAACATTTTGTGTTATTTGTAGATGCCGTGACAACATACTACTTGGTTGTGCAACGAGGTTGCGGCACGTGCTTCGTGTCTTACATCTCACTTAGCATGGAAAAGATTTCCAAAAACTGTAAATCTACTGTAGAGTTAGTTACACTGTGTCGAGTAGAAATATATATTCCTCTTTACTTACTATTATGAGTAAGAAAATTGTAACATAGAGCATAGAGTGCACAACTTGGCTATCTATAGTCGGGGAATATTTAGTCATAATTTTAACCGATGACATTATATAGAAATGTCATTGATTTAACAATTAAATTGTCATCTGTCATCAATTGATACTAATAACAAAAAATAAAATTTAAATTACTATTTATTATCATTGTTATTATTATTATTATTATTATGATTATTATTTATTTTTATTATTTATCGAGATCGAGTACATTTAACTGAAATCTAAAAATGGATTAACGTTCAACCGAAAACTGAACCCAACCACAACATAAGCATAATTTCCACAAGGAATAAAATAAATAAAATCAGTTATTTTAAAATCGGTTCAAGAATTTAATGGAAATATAAGCGGGTGTCACACATTTATTGCTGAATAATTGCATCTATCAACCCTATGACCGAAATAAATACTTTTGAGTGGTGAGAAACATCTGGATTATGCTGTGAATTGTGAATTAATTACCAACTGCGAAAATGGAACCTGAAGGAACGGTAAGTTTAGATTCAGGAAATCATTTCATTATTTGATGTTTGTGAATTTTAGAAAAGAGCAAAAGAGACCGATCAGGATTCCAGTGAAAACTCTTCACCTTCGTTATCTTTAACTACTTCATTGCCTGACAATACAAAACCCCAGACTAAAAATGAAGACAAACGTACGGACGCATCTTCAGATGGAGACGGCAGCAGTATCTCTGAGCACATATCTTTAAGCGAAAGTAGCAGTGTAGAAAGGGATAGATCATTTCAAGAGATTGAAATTGCCAATGTTCCTCTGAGTTTTGTTCAAGAAGAACGAAGTAATCGAGCCTTGGAAGAGTTGGAACCTATTCAACTAGATTTCAACATAACTAGTGATAGTGTTGCCGAATTAGATCCTTTACAAAAACTGAGTGAACATTTATCTTCGAGTTGCACTAAAAATGTTAAAAGTATCCTAGAGGAAATACTTAACAATGAATTATTTAGGTCTGAAAGTGAAGATAAAACCATAGTTGATTCGAGTGAAGGAAGTTTAAATATATTCGCTCATGTAGATTTAGATGATAAAAGTCTGATTAATTATAAACTTAAGGATAGCTCAAATGGGCAAGGTAGCTTAAGCGAGAAAACTTTTGATGATGTGAGAGACCAGAAAAATGATTGTCAATCTCAAGGTACCGCTAAAGATGCCAATGTTATTGCTTTTGTGTCAGAAATGGATTCTTTTAAAGAATTTATGAGTAACCCGTCCACATCGAGTACAGAATATAAGCTGTATCAGGAGGAGTTCCACAATAAGGTAAGTCTTATAAATACTTCAGTAATCTTAAAGATTGATACGATAAGGATGCGCAGATATTTGCCTGTGTGCCGAAACGTCGCTCGGCTGTTTGAATTTTACACAGCGTTGCCCCGTCGTATTCCGGAATCAATAGTCGGGGAAAATAATGAAATATATAAGTTAATTTTTATTTTTATTTTTAATTATTAAATAAATAGTGAAATACTGCTGTATAAAATATATTAACTATTACAAATAATACATCCTTACATAATTTCTGTGCGTGTGTTTGTTTCCTTAACGCCGGCCTATTTTTGCGAATATGGCCAAACATCAATGCCAGTGAAATTTTCCCGAACGTACTTAAGTGTAGTATTTATTAATGTTGCTTTTCTTTGTCATATGTCAAGCGTAAATATTATGCTATGAGGCACTTGTTAAGAGCCGCACATTATTTTCCATAACTGTCTTGCACATTGGATGGTCCAGGGGTGAACTAAGTGAAGATTGGAACCTGTGATGAGCATTGATAAGTACACTTGAAGAGCCCAGGTCCAGGGGCAAGAACGTGTGCTTCTGGGCGTAAGCGTGCCGGTCAAATCCCAGGAAATGTTTAATACTGTCCTCTTCAGAGGGGCAGTGTTAGCAGTCCGGCCTGTGTACCATGAGATATTAGGCATGTGCAAGATCCCAACCCTTCTTCTAGAAAGCAAGAGATTCGCCCAAATTTCCACCATGGTGAGGTTAACAAAATTTCCAGCATGGTGAGGTTAAACTGCTCCCCGGTGATTGGCCATAGTTGCGGAAATAGACATACGTTAAAGACACAAAATACAAATACAATCCAATAATTATTTTTTTTTTATTCAAAAAATCCAAGACAGGCCAAAGGCCCAATTACATGGATAAATCTACATCTAACACTAAATAATACAAAATCTAGAAGAATTTAAGAGAGAGTTAACTCTTTAAGCTGCTTTTCGAAGGCTCTTGTACTACCAAAATCCATAAAGACGTCAAGGGGTATTTTATTGTAGTTAGAACACATAAAATAAACTGGAGATTTTACTAGAATATTAGTTCTGGGCGTAGGAAGGGAGAAGGTGTCCGTACAACGGGTATGGTGAGGAAATTGGGGTGCCCGGAAAGGTAACAAAGAAAGAAGCTCCGGAGAGTCAACAAACCCATGAATCAGTTTGTACAAGAATGAGAGTCCCATGATAATTCTTCTTTTATCAAGAGACATAAGGTTGAATCTACTAAGGAGAATTTCTTGGGAGATGCCACGTGGAGGATACTGTCTTTCTTCGAAGTAGACCAGATATTTCAGAAATCTTCGCTGAATAGATTCTAACAAATGCAGTTGACACTCATAAAGTGGAAACCAGCATAAACTTGCAAATTCAAGTCTAGAACGTAATAAAGAATTGTACAGTATAACTAGTGTGTCACTAGTTGAGAACTGTTTGGTGTTTCTGATAATAAAGCCCAAGATTTTCATTGATACTGACAAAACATAAGCAACATGGAGATTAAAACGAAGGTGGGGGTCATAAATTACACCAAGGTCTCTAATATTTAAAACACGCTCAAGATGGTGGTTACCAGTGACATAACCAAACAGAATAGGGTTAACTTTATTAGTGAAAGACATGACCTTACATTTTGAGGTATTCAAGAATAACTTATTAGAGTTGCACCAATGAAGAATAGCATCAATATTCTTTTGAATCATGGTACAATCTGAAATGGATGATATAGAAAGAAAAATCTTAAGGTCATCAGCGTAGAAAAGTCTAGGAATAGTTAAGACATCATCCATATCGTTGATAAAAATGTTGAAAAGGAGAGGCCCAAGAACAGAACACCAGATCTAACAGGAAACTCCACTGAAGAACATCCAGAATACCAAACAAAATGAGACCTCTCAGACAAGTATGATCCAAAGAACGAAACCAGAGTATCAGAAAACCCAAATAAATGGAGTTTCTTAAGAAGCAGACCATGATGAACGCAGTCAAATGCTTTCCTGAAGTCTAAATAAATAGTATCAACCTGTTCATTCTTATCCAGGACATTTGACACATATTGTGTAAGACAACAAAGGTTAGTAGTAGTTGAACGATTTGGAACAAACCCATGCTGACTCTGTGACAAGTAAAGCAAAACATGTGAAGAAATTTGAGCAAAAACAGCATATTCGAAAACCTTAGCAAAGTTAGACATTATCGCAACCTGTCTGTAATTTTCAATCAGGCTCATATCACCGTCTTTATGAACAGGGCAGACTTTCGATGATTTCCAGATCTTGGGAAACTTACATGTCTTAAGAGAAAGGTTAAAGATAAGTAATAAAGGTTCAATAAAGGTTGGAGAACAGTTTTTAATAAGAAAGCTAGGTATATTGTCAGGTCCCTGAGATAGTTTAGGTTTAAGTTTTTTAATGGCCTCTTGAATATCAGACAGCTCAAACTTGGAAAGCTGAAACAGAACATTATTAGAAACAGAAGACCAACCATGAAAGACATCAGTATAATCATTATCATTAGTATAAGAGCTACTAAAAAAGTCAGCAAAACAGTTGACAATATCCTGGGGAGAGGTGTAGCACGAGTCATTATAACACATACAGCCAGGAATGCGTGTATTATTTCTTTTAGAATGGATATACAACCAGAAAGATTTAGGATCTCTACGTATCGAAGATTCAGTGCTGCTCAGATATTTTTTATATGCTGACGTTGTGGCAGTTTTTACTCTTGACCTGCACTCAGAGAAGGCAGCATAGTCTACTGCAGAGCGGGATACTCTGTATTTTGAGTGCAAAATACGTTTGACAATAATACATTACTGTCGCAATAATGTTTTTCACAATTCACAAAAGTAATTTCTGAAGTAACAATTAAAAAAAAAAGGTATACCTAGTATTGTATTGCATTTCGTTTCTGTAAGTCAGTCTATTTTCGCAACTATGGAAAATCGGCGACGACAGGGAGCACTTCCTTCACAACCTCACCATTTTGCCACTTTTGCAGAACCCCTTTTCTTATGTAAGAAACGTAGTGATATTTAGCGTGCTAACATCGCATAGTAAAGGGAGCGACAGCTTTACGTTCCCTCCGAACTGCAGAACGCGAGAGGTTTATATAGCTGGCACCATTTTACATGACGCTGTTTCTTTCAGGATATTAATTCGCTAACCTGAACTATACTGCATTCTAATCATAGCTCTGAAGATACAATGGTACAGTACATTAGTTCTAAATTCTACACCATGTGACCTTGCTCTACTAATAAGAGCAGCAGCTATGGTGGCGCACCGGTAATAGTGCGCCTGTGAAGCCAAGGGTTGCAACTTCATATCCCAGTAAAGCGAATATGTGGCATTGTCTTTGAGCAAGTTTAATGTTGTTTGGTAGCGGGCGTAATGACGCCGGTCCCGTGTAGTATATGATCTTTGACACGTCAAATATCCGTATGCTCCTTATAGGAATAGGTCAAATGTACGAAATGGTACGCTGGAACTGTTGACATCGCTGATTGGCCATAGTCGTGGAAACAGGTCGACGTGAAAATGAAAATACAAAGCAATAGAAACATCGTAGAATAAGGGTTATATTTCAAAGTACACAAAACCTATGTTATTATATATTCATGAAGGGTTAACAAGTTTAATGTTATTTGGTGGCGGGCGTAATGACATCGGTCCCGTGTACTATGCGATGTTTGACACGTTAAATATCCGTATGCTCCTTATAGAATGGAAGGGATTAGGCAAAATGTACAAATGTAGGAAAACATTAAAATAAAAATACAAAGACATCAATAGAAACATCGCTAAGAGAATTAAGGCTAACATGTCCTGTGGACCTGATCTGGTTCCTGGTTTCTTGGTGTGCGACTGCTTATATGCTTTCCTGACTCCCCATAAGAAAATTTTTAAACTGATTCTTAGATCTGGAACATTCCCTGCGATTTGGAAGCTGTCACGGGTTTTCCCTGTATTTAAGGCAGGGGATAGTGGTGATCCATCAAACTATCGACCAATAGCCATACTATGTGTCTTCTGTAAGATTTTTGAGGCCTGCCTTTTTCGGCGAATATTGTTTCACATCAAAAACAGACTCTATTTCTCAGCATGGTTTCATTCCAGGTAGATCAACTGTTACGAATTTAGTCGACGTTACACAGTTCATTGCGTCCGCTCTTGACCGCTCTTCACAGGTTGATGTTGTGTATACTGATCTATCTAAGGCCTTCGATTGTCTAAATCACTCTGTTCTGATTGACAGGATGAGGGCTATCGGATTCTCCGAGGGCCTGCTTGGCCTGTTCAGATCTTACCTGGATGGAAGGAGGCAATTTGTTGAGATTGGGGGCTTCAAATCTAACACCTCACGTAACTTCGGGAGTGCCGCAGGGTTCCATACTCGGTCCACTACTGTTTAATATATTTATCGACCCAGTTAAACATGTTTTACATGTTCCTTTTTTAATGTATGCAGACGATATTAAGATTTTCGCAAATATTTTGAGTGTTGATGACTGTTTGCGGCTCCAGAACTGTCTTCAGATCCTTGATGAATGGTGTTGTAGGAGTGGTCTTTCTATGAATGTTTCCAAGTGTTGTGTGATGTCCTTTACTCGAAATAGGCACGCAATCACTTTTGGGTACAATATAAGAGGGCTTCCACTTGACCGCCCCAGGACAGTTAAGGACCTTGGAATCGTTTTTGATGGTACTCTGTCTTTTAAACCATACTATGAGCAGACTGTCAGTTCTGCTTACAAAACTCTAGGGTTTCTGATAAGAAGCAGCAAAAATTTCTCCCAGACTGACACCCTCCTCCTGCTCTTTGGCTGTTTGGTTAGGTTCTGACTTGAATATGGCTCAGTTGTGTGGGCTCCTACTTATGAGATACATGTGGCAAGCCTGGAATCAGTGCAAAGAAAATTTCTAAAATTTCTTAGCTTTCGTGAGGATGGTCGATATCCGTCTATTGGTTTTCCTCAGGAAAGTTTACTACTTCGCTTTAGTCTGCAGAGTCTGTCGATGCGCAGGCAGTGCAGTTTCATTATATTTTTATATAAACTGGTTAATTCTGTATTCGACTGCCCTAGTCTGCTTCAGCAACTTAATTTCAATGTGCCTCGTATTGCAGCACGTTTTCCAGGCACATTTTATCTCCCGACTGCTCATACACAATTGCTGCGATCGTCTCCAATTTACCAGATGTGCAATAATTACTCTGTACTGCAAGACCGCCTAGATATCTTCTCATGTAACATATCAGAGATAAAAATGTTTTTCAAAGCGATCTAATTTGTGACTCTTTTTTTTGTATTGTTAGCTTAATTATTGTTAGTTATTATGTTTTGTGTCCCATCCTTAATTTGGCTTTTAAGCTGTTGGATGGTGTATGAATAAATAAATAAATAAATAAATAAATCTGGAATAAGACGTGGCAACGCTGTGTGACATTTGAACAGCCAAACGGAACTTAAGGACACGCCCAAATATGCGCAGAGTCTTGTCATATCAATCTTGAAGATTACCAATACTTCAACCACTGGCTTGTAATGATTATGATTTTCTTTTTTTTTTAAGTTGTTAAGTTTGAAATATATTTTTTTGCTGGTCATTTTAGATTGTTGAATATCACAATGCAATAGCTAACAAAGATAACCTCATCCAACAACTAACTGAGTCCCTTCAACAATCTATAAGTAATAGAGAGGAATTAAGGCAGCAAGCAGAACACTTTAAAAGCCAGATACTTGAGTTGCAAACACAGCTTGAAGAAACTTCAGAACTCCTAAAACAACATATCTGTGATAGTAAAACTAGTCAAAGTACAGATAACCTAGATGTTCTTCAAGAAAAAGATGTATATAATGAAGCAGAAATAGGCGAAGTGAAGGTAATTTCCAACACATACAATTTTTCTTTTGGTACTATGATTGTGATTTCTAGGTCGAATTGCTAAATGGTGAAGTCGATTGCTCAAAACTGGAATGTATGATGTCACCTGCTCAGCTTTTACCTTTTAATAATATAAAGCTTGCTATCAATGAGTATATAGGACAGAAAATTGCAGAAAATAAGAAAATGTGTGAAAACGACTTGAACAATTTCATGGTAAGGAAGTAACACTAATTTTATACTTCTTAGGTTTCCTCTTCCAAGCTCGCAAATACTTTTCACCAGCTAATCTCTATACCTTATATACTTCACAAATAAGGCCAAACCTCGAATACTGCTCCCACATCTGTGGTGCCGCTGCCGCTTCTACACTCGCTATCCTGGACTCCATTCAGAAGAGAGCTATACGTCTCATCGGCGACCCTACCCTCACCCAAAGGCTGCCATCTCTTGCCCACCGACGTGCCGTTGGTGACCTTTCTCTATTTTATAGATATCTTCACAGGCACTACTCAGAGGAGCTTTCTTCCATAGTTCCTCCACCTGCTGCCCCCAACATATCTACCAGGGGAACAGAGCGAATGCACCCTTTTACTGTCCAGGTCACCAGACATAGAACATCTTGTTATGCCCGCTCTTTTGTCCCAAGGACTTCCAAGTTGTGGAATTCCTTGCCGACGCATGTTTTTCCTTCTCCCCCGAACCTCCACACCTTCAAGTCCAGAATTAACCAGTTGCCTCTTTCCTCCTTGTTGACACCCACGGTACGATAGTATTTCGGCTATAAGCCCTCATGGTGTGTTGTTGAAATAAAAAAATGACATAATATGTCACCTGCTGCCCCCAACATATCTAACAGGAGAAGAGAGCGAATGGCTGCCGTTTCTACACTCACTATCCCGGACTCTATTCAGAAGAGACCTATACGTCTCATCGGTGACCCTACCCTCACCCAATGGCTGCCATCCCTTGCCCAGCGACGTGCCGTTAGTGACCTCTCTCTTTTATAGATATCTGCATGGGCACTGCTCAGATGAGCTTTCCTCCATAGTTCCTCCACCTGCTGCCCCCAACAGATCTAACAGGAGAAGAGTGTGAAGGCACCCTTTTACTGTCCAGGTCACCAGACATAGAACATCTTGTTATACCCGCTCTTTTGTCCCGAGGACTTCAAAGTTGTGGAATTCCTTGCCGGCACATGTTTTTCCTTCTCCTCCGAACCTCCAAACCTTCAAGTCCAGAATTAACAAGTTGCCTCTTGCCTCTTTCCTCCTTGTACGGTACTTCCACGGCACGATAGTATTTAGGCTGTAAGCCCTCGTGATGTGTTGTTGAAATATTCTCATTTAGTAAATATCCTTGATATAAGTAACAAATGGTTGCTATTTTTTAAATTATTGTATTAACTTTGTACATAAAAATTTGATATTTTTGCAGCAAAAGTGCAGTCAAGAAAATGACGACTATAAAACTGAGATCACCAGGTTAAAAGATATTTTAGGTAATATTAAAAGTGGCTCTAATGAAATCATGGACTTGAAACAAGAACTAGAATCGAAACACGCAAATGAAATGGAAGAGTTACGCACATATTTTGAAAAGAAATGTGCAGATTTGGAAAAAAAGTAAGTTTAAAATTGGGTAATCTTTGAATTTAGGGTGTCACCCGGCGCATTCTAAACGGCGCAGCTGAGACATGGAACAGAAACGTAAATACCACATACAGTGTTGTCGGGTTGTACCTCTTTTCATTGAATAAGATGTATATAAATATTTTATGCTTTTTAATATATTTTTGCCTGTATCAAATACATCTAAAAATAGGTCCAACAGCATCGACAAATAATGTAAAAAAACATAATATTGTTACATTTAAGTGTATATTTGTTAAATTTGCGGAGAACCACCCGAACGCTTTTTAGTGAATTTTCTTTTAAAAAATCCACTATTGGGGAGATCCCGACTTTTGAATTTTATTTAAAAAAATAAATGAGCGCGAACTAGGACCCCTAGAACCCATATCCGGGGTCAGTTTCAATTTTTATATGTATATATATATATGTATCACAGTGATAAGTCAAAAAATAATACGCCGATTTCGATAAAGTTTGACATGTGCCTTCCTTTTGTAAGTGACTTGGATAAGTTCGTTAGCCAGGAAAATCGGAACCGGTATTCCGGGAAAATTTTGTTTTCTGTCGAGAAAAATGTTCTCAAAAAATAAAACAGCTGTGGTAACCAAATTTGGTAGGTTGGTTTGTGAGATAAGAAGTAGACTATAAAGTAACATTTTTATTTCTATGTTACAAGCAAAAAGTTAAAAAAATATTTTGTGCCAGATTACTTCTAGCAAAATTCACTACCATAACGCACTTGCTGCGTCAAGAATTTTAGAAAAATCTTTTCAGAAACATGCTTGACACCCCCCCCCCTCCCCCCTCCACTGGATGCTCAAACAACAAGCAAAAATTCGTTAATTTGCATGCTGATCACCTCCTAGACAGTTTGTGATGAAACGACTGCTGATACATAAAGTTTGGTATCTTACATGCACGCTGACAGTAATGTTACCTTCTGTTCTCCTGCATTTGTCGAGTTATTTACATATAAAGTTTTTTACATATTACATACTTTTTAAACAATTTCGCAACTGCTGGTAGATAAAGTTTGGTATCTCGCACATACGCTGACACTATTCTTACCTTTTGTTCTCTTGCGTTTGCCGAATTATTTACATGTAAAATTTTTAATACATTACATACTTTTTAAACATAAGAATAGTGTCAGCGTACGTGCGAGATACCAAACTTTATCTATCAGCTGCTGAGAAATTGTTTAAAGTATGTTGTTGTTGTTGTTGTTGTAATTTGGTTTGGCCTCGGACCGTTAGGTCCATTAGCCACAGACTTTTTTTAAATTTATGTCTAGTGGTGTTTATGAGATCTATAAACAATAAATTTGCATCAAGTTATATCGCCAGCCAATTTTATTATCTTACACTATTTTTATACTGTTTAAAGTATGTAATGTGTAAAAAACTTTGTGTAAATAACCTGACAAACAGAAGAGAACAACAGGTAAGAATATTGTCAGCGTACGTTCGAAATACCAAACTTTATCTATTAGCAGCTGAGAAATTGTTTAAAGTATGTAATGTGTAAACACTTTACATGTAAATAACTCGGCAAACGCAAGAGAACAAAAGGTAAGAATAGTGTCAGCGTACGTGCGAGATACCAAACTTTATCTATCAGCTGCTGAGAAATTGTTTAAAGTATGTAATGTGTAAAAAACTTGACATGTCAATAACTCGGTAAAAGCAAGCGAACAGAAGGTAACATTACTGTCAGCGTGCATGTAAGATACCAAACTTTATGTACCAGCAGTCGTTTCATCACAAACTGTCCAAGAGGTCATCAGCATGCAAATGGTAGTGAATTTTGATATAAATAATCTGGCACAAAACTGTTTTTTTGAACTTCTTGCTTGTAACATAGAAATAAATCCCATGCTTCCGAACTTTTGGCTGCGTTAAACAGCTTACGAGCCTGCGTTCTCCTTTGCCTGAGGTCCTCGTTCCACCACAGGACGTTCCTGGTGGACGCCCTCATTTTCAGGGGACAGTTTGCACGTTATAGGCCGAAGTGATTGTGTCTCGCACTCAAGTTACACCCGTAAATTACAGTAGTGATTTAGTTCTGCATAATGCTAGGCACTCTAATGGACAACTGAGCAAGTTATATCGCACCAAATTAAAAATTTGTAAAACCTTAGAATTTTCCGTGATTTGAGTTTGTGTTTGTTTATTTTTTTTTTAACGCACTCGTAGAGCTTTCATAACGACACCTACAATTTCAGTTATTCTGAAGAAATTTTCAGTCAGCAGAGTCGTAAGATGTCCAGTTCAAGTTTCGGCTCGGATGTGGGACTAACATCAGATTTATATGGTACGCAACCGGGTCCTGGCGGTGATACTGTCAATATTGATTCGAATAAAATTGATATTAACAAGAGAGACTTGAATTGCATTACCAAAAGTGAAATTATCCGTCTAAAATCAGATCTGGATCAGATATCGAAGCTCTTGGGACATTATAACCTAGACAAAATGACCGATGATGAAATGGACAGGCTTAAATTAGAAATAGGCAAATATGACCTGAGAACGTTAGCTAAGTATGACTTAATGAAGCTTAAGAATGATATGCAGAATGCTTATCATGCGGAATTAGAAATTTTGCGGGAAGATTATGAGAATAGAGTTGACGTTGCGAACGTGACCAGCGAGGAGAAGCTGAAAAGCATGGAAATTAAGTATTTAGAAGAAATAGAGATTCTTAGGGATCAACTAAGTAAATCAGCTCAGTTGCCCATTCTTAGTTCGACTGTCCAGGAAGTGGTAAGTATGTCATATTTATTACTTTTTTTTTCGTTGATAAATATAGCACTTGTGTAGAATGATTTTTTAAACAAGGTCAGTGACAAATAACCAAGATTTCTCCAGAATTTATGTTTTAACAACATATGAGTTAATCAAGGTTTGTTTTGTTAAAAAGAGGAAATTTCTAGTGCCTTTTTTGCGAGTTCACTTATATAGAGTTAATGATTTATCAATCTTCCAATTTTTTTGTAAATTTTTATTTAAAAAAATTCACTAATACAGAGGTATTGATGGTGAGACTTTGCAAAAATTTTTTCAAATGAGCACGAACTAGGACCCCTAGAACCCATATCCGGGGTCAGTTTCAATTTATATATATATATATATATATATATATATATATATATATATATATATATATATATATATATATATATATCCTTCTGATAACTCAAAAAATAATTAACCAATTTCGATGAAACTCGGCAAGTGCCTTTCTTTTATTAATGGCTTGGATGAGTTCGTTAGCCAGGAAAATCTGACGGATATTTCCGGGGAAATTTTGAGTTTTCTTTCAAAAAAAATATTTTATTCTCCGAAAATTACAAAGCTGTTCTGATGAAATTTGACAGATATATTGCCTTAGGAGAGACCAAAATTCAACTTTCTAAGTTTCTGGAAAATTGAGTTATTGAAATTTGAAGCATTTAATAAAAATTCACTACCATAACGCACTTGCTGCGTCCCGAGTTTTTTTCAAATTTGAAGCGAGTGTTATTTCTAAAACAAAATTTAAATGTTTTTTTGACAGAATCTTTTTAATAAAGCAAATCTTGTTCAAGTGTTATTATCCAAGTTTTTTTGGGATAAACTGTAAAATGTATAAGGATACTTACATGTCTAGTCAGAAACATTGCTTTTACATTTTACTTCATGCTAACCTGGTTTTATTTAAATAATATATATTTTAAAATTAAAATTTGCTTTTTGATGTTATTTTTAATGTTTGGTTTGCATTCACAAATAATTAAATTTACTCCTTGAATATATTTGCAATTAATAATGTTATTATTTGCTTTAAAAATAATCTGATTTATGAAGTTTTCATGACAGTTGATATCACCTTATCTTTTTCATACACAATGATAACCAAACTTTTTCTTTCTTGTTTATAAATATCAACACACTGTTTTCATTTTAACTTTCTTAATATTAAATATCAAATCTCAACTGTTTCTTTTTTTAAATCACATCTTTCTGTAATTTTATTTTTACTACACATTCACATAATATAATTGTTACAACATATTCTAACAATTTTTAACTGTTTCACCTGGTGTTAAATAACTGCATGTGTCTTTTTTTCTTTTATTCTAACCACAGGGCAGCTTGGGTGATTTTGAAATAACCGAAGTGATACAGAGCTATGAGAGGCGTTTGCAAGAACAAGTCACTTTAGCTAAAATTGACATTATCGCTGCACTTGAATCACAGATACAGGTACACCATTCTCTCATTTTTCAACTTCTATTTCAATTGCATGTATATATTTATTAATGTTTTGGTCATTTTGCAGTTTAGCACAATGTCAGTTTAAGATAAACCGATTACTGATCAACAGGGGTCGGATTATATGCAATTCGCATATTTTTTGTATAAGTCGCATATTTTAGTGTATTTTGCCTAAATTGCATATTTCCATATATTTTGCATTATTTGCATATTTTACAATTTTTAGGGGTTTCCGTATATCAACAAAAGCCATCCCAACTAGCAATTTGATGTTTTATTGTAGTTATAAGAACGTTTATAAAACAGTTTTTATAAAACATGATTGTTCCTATAAACATTTTTGGTAACGTTTATACAACGCTTATAAACGCAAAATGGGCACAGGTTTATACAACACTTTAGTTCTTTAGTTTATTTTATAAGGGGTGTGTAAGGTGTTATAGAATAGTTTTAGAAATGTTTACCGAGCTGTAAAAGAATGTGATATACGATACTTATAAAACAGTTTTATAAGGAACAATAATAAAACTAAAAATCATTTACCATGGTGCCAGTTATAGAGCCTTAATAGAGTTACTATAAAACATCCCTCCCATCTGTTAAAATCTTGTGCCTTCACCTTGGCAATTCCACTGAGGATTCTCTTTAACATGTCCTTATTGTCTGGTGAGTTTCCACATGTTTGGAAGCATTCTTATTTGATGCCCGTTCATAAGCAGGGACCAAAGCACTTGGTTACTAATTACAGAGCTGTTTGTATTCAGTCAGAGATACCCAAACTTCTGGACTTTTTTGTCTCTAGACATATAACTTGGGAATGCAGACATGTTTTCGCCGAACAGCAGCATGGTTTTCTTAAGGGAAGATCTACAACGACCAACCTTCTTCTTTACCAGAATGTATTGGTCTCAGCTTTGGAGGATAGGTTACAGATTGATTCGGTATATACAGATTTCTCCAAAGCGTTTGATAAGGTAAATCACGCCTTATTATTGTCAAAACTTGCATTGTTGGGTTTTAATGCCAATTTGTTGTCTTGGGTGCGCAGCTTCCTTATGGGTAGGTCCCAGAGTGTAAAGATCAGGAACTTCATTTCTGGTAGTATTACTGTTTCTTCAGGAGTTCCTCAGGGTTCACATTGTGGACCAGTCCTCTTTAATCTTTTTATCAATGATGTCATACATTCACTTAAGCATAGTCAGATTTTGATGTTTGCTGATGATATCAAAATTTTCAAGATTGTTCGTTCCAGACAGGACGCTTTACTTTTACAGGAAGACTTAAATCGTTTTGCTCGGTGGTGTGGTGACAATCTTCTGACTCTGAATGTTGATAAGTGTTTCTGCATTACATTCACTAGAGCTCAGTTTCCCATTGACTTTGTGTACTCCATGGGCTCTGGTGCTTTACAGAGGAAGGAAATGATTAAAGACTTGGGCATTGTATTGGATAGGGAATTATCTTTTAGGGATCACATGGAGTGCATAGTATCTAAGGCATATAAAATGTTAGGATTTATTCATAGATCAACTCTGGATTTTTCATGCAATAGCTTTAGAAGGCTGTATTGTGCTCTGGTTCGCTCTTTGTTGGAATGTTCTTCTGTAGTCTGGAGCCCGAATTACAATATTTATATCAATCAGATTGAGGCCGTACAAAATAGATTCTTAAGAATTTGTGCTTACAGAATGGGCTTGCAGAGAAATGATCTTAACCTTTCTTATTTGCGGAATCGGCTGCACTTGCAGTCACTGAGAGGTAGAAGGATTGTCAGTGATGTTTGTTTTTTGCACAAATTATTAGTGAATAAAATTGATAGTCCTTCTTTGCTTGAGTTAGTCTCTCTAAGGATTCCGAACTGCACGAGAGCGAGGGAGGTTTTTGTGGTTCCCTTCCATCGAACCAATTATGGCTTTTTCAGTCCGATGTCGAGAGTGGCGAGAACTGCAAATGAGTATTCGGAGCTCTTGGACATGTTTAATGATTCTGACCGTGTAATTAGAGGAATTTTGAGAGGTGTTATTGATTGAATTGTCATACATATGGTATACAGGTTATGTTTTGCTTTTTTTTTTTATGTTCTCATATTGTGATTGTTTAAGACTAATGTAGTTTTAGATGTTCTTATTATTATTGTAAATGGTTAATCCGTTGAATAAATAAATAAATAAATAAAATAAATAAATAATAATGAAAAACATGTTTTATTAGAATTTCTTTATAGTTTACTTTGCAACTTTGTTGCATACTGCAATACCTATAAGAATGATATGTCTTTTAAATGTTTTTGTTAGAACTATTTTATCCTAAATTGTTCTCTAATATTATGAAAGTAATATAAGTACTAAAATATGATGGTGTAAGAAATAATGTTAGTACGGTGAGAAAATTAAACTCAAAAAGTCTCCTTTTGGCTACCAGCAAGATGAATTTCACCTGCGAAGAAAAATGTTCTGTGTAAAATATGCTACATATACGATAAATTTTGAAGGGCCCTCGAAATAATGAATATTTCTTTAATTTGTAAAAATTGACTCGTAATTAAATTTTTCATTTTTTTCATTTTATTGACCTAAACCCATTCTGTTACACATTTCATGTATGTTTTATATTCATAATATATTGTGAAAATTGTCAGGTCACAAATATTTCTATATTTATTAATTGATTATTTATTTCGTTCAAGATGGCTACCAAACAAATACAGGAATTGCATAAAAACATGGCGTCTGCTTTATAAATCACTTTTATCACGACTGCAATCATTACAGAACTATTTTATCTCTTAAGACACTGCTACAAAACAGACGATATATTAAAAGCTGTAATATGAACAGAGACGTATTTAAACAAAAATAAAGTAGGCTTGGCATTGACTTGTATTGTCAATTTTAAAGTTTGGCTTTTACAGTAAAAGTAGACTAGCGCCACCGATATTTGCCAAGTCTCTATGTATGCTTTACATTATTACTACATTTTTTCTCCCCATTCCTACAAGGGATCAAAAAGTTTTAGGATTTTGATATTTTCATTTTACTATAATCCCCTGCAGTCAATAATAACAAAGCCAATTTCTTCAATTTAATTAATTTTAAGTCAGAAAATACTTTCGGATCTTAATGCGTGCACGTGCGTGTGTGAGGATGTGTATGTGCGCAGAATGATTTTGGAAACACAATAACGTTCGAAAGGTTTGAGCTAATAAGTTCATTTTTTGGTATAAGTTACATAGTGCTACAAATTGAATCATGACTTCCACATAGCAGTGATCATTTATTCTCTTTAGAAAGACATTCTCATGGAATGAATTTAGGGCCCATGAGTTGACCACAAAGAAAATATTTGTATTCCTGTACCCATAAACTTTTGAAACATTGTATTACCCGAGTTTTATTGAAAAAATGACAATTTCCACCAATTCACCCGTTATTTATCCCATACCCCCTGAAGTGATCTTGCCTAAAAACAATTCGAAGCATTCTTTGTCGGGTGCTAACTGGGTACCAAATTTAAAAATGATACATCACTTCGTTTGAAAGTTATTGCACCTATTAACAGAGACCGACAGACAAAAAAAATTCGTTCCAGAATCAAGTTTTCCATATGTTTTGAGACCTTTTATGCCGTTACCAAAAAAAATAAAAAAAATTGCGTGTGTACGCACAAAAATTATTGAAATACATTTCTAAATCTAATAAACAACGGTTTCCTAATCTTGTTAACACGTTAGTCGCATGTTTAGAGGAAGACAAGAGACGATACGTTCAACTGTCAAACTCCATTAAAAACTCCACATGACATCATGCACGTGGTTCTGCCAAAACTATAATTCATAGGTGTAATATCTCTACTTGTATCATGATCATGGGTAACTAACCATTAACAACTATTTATGGCTAAGTACGGTCCTGTGCCCTAATATTTGAGCAAACTGATGATCATATTGGCAGTGTGGCTTCAGATGGGGCAGTAAGCATATTGTCACACAAACAGCGCTTATAGAGCTTTAAAATAATATGTTTTCCATTGCTGCACTGAGAAAGACCTGCGTGTAGCTCTATAACACATATGGTGTATTTAATTGTTCTATAAAAGCATTTTCGACAACACATACACATCAGTATAGTGCTAAACTCGCGTTAGCTGCGATATTTATGTAACATAAATGTAGTAGCAATGTGACTTAACCTCAAACCCAAATTGTTGTTTGTTGTGCTGCTTACTATGTAAAACACTACTAACATGTTTATTAACAAATTTGCTACTTTCTAAAGTATTTTTATATTTATTGACTTTCCTTCGAAAAGCACCGCTTCTTTTTACCTGTTTCCATTTATTTATTGATTGCAAATTGGACATGTTTAGAAATTACACGCTACAGAATACACAACTTGCCACGAAATAAAAAGTATATAACGGTGCTTCTTACAAAAGCTATAATATATTTTATAAAGATCCCAGCGAACACACTTTTATGCAAAGGAATAATTTTGTACTATAATTGTTTTCTAAGTGTTCTGTTACAGTCGCGTTCCATCCAACAATAAAATAGTTTTTTAACACCTGCGTTCAAGTAGACTATGCTATTTGCAGCTATATTGTATTGTAGAAAATGTTAACAAAACTGTTTTATAATTGCGCACATAATCACTTAAAGAAAAGCTTTATAAATGTTTGAAAGTTGACAGATATGTTTGGAAGATCGTTGTTATAAAGCCATTACAGAACATTTTGTTCTGTAAGCTAATATATTCTATAACGATTGTTGTATAGACGTTTATAAAACAATGAAAAACGAAATCGCTAAAATGTTTTATAATTCTGCTCTAAGAACATTCTAACAATAAATTTAAAGAAGCATTTTGCTGCGAGAAGCTGAATGCTCACCTTGACAGTCTTAATAGAACAAAACTTCTTTCGAAGAGCAGTAATATAACAGTAACACAACAAATTTGCACTATTATTTAAAAATTATAGAACATTTTTGTTAGTTGGGATATACTTGTTCCAATGTAAGCAACTGCTAAGGTAAATTTATAGGTCGTTCAAATGTAGCTGGCGGAAAGGAGATTCCAAATTCTTGGTATTGTATAGTTCGAGAGCTTCACTCAGATATAAGACAGTGCGCTAGACAGGGTGAGCTACATCTGGGTTCTTTGAATCTATCGCCTTCTAGCTTTGTACGTGCTATACCTAAACGAAACTAGTAGCTAGTAGGTGAGAGTATAAAAACAAATCCTTGGAAGGATTGTCGGTAATGGCGCTGTTTTCTTTGTACTTTACAGCAACGTGAAATAAATAGCAAAATGCAATTTGTAGGTATAAATCTAAAATTCGTAAGAAATAGGGTTTTACGCTCGCCTATCATAAAAACTGTGTCTGGAATTCCCAATAATAACTGCAGAATGTATTGAAAGGACTAAACGCCAGGTGATTTTATTCGTTCCTTAAGACTCGTAAGAAGACATTAAAGGGGATGAGGGCTGATTTATTTACAAGCCAGTAGTGTCTAGAATTGAAATAATTTGTTTCTCTTATTTAGTTTGCTTGTGCTGCTTGTACTTAGTTGCACGCACAGTGAATTTACTTAATCTTTAGACAATGCTGGTGTAGGGTTGTTTTTATTATTTTATACTGTAAAAAAATGTGCTCCAAATTGCCATACGGTCACACTCAGGGCTTTCCGTAGATGGTGACAACGTTTTTTGTAAACCATGTAGAAAAGTGGTAAGTTACTTTTTATTTTAAGCAACTGATCTATTTTCTTTGTTTTTCTAACCTTGGCCATTAATCAGCCCAGTATCTATTTCCTAAATTTTCCGACACATGATTTTTATGATCGAAAATTATAAAATTCAATCGCAATAAAAAATTAAATAAAGTATTTAAAAAAATACCTTGCAGTTCTTAAAAAATTACTGAAATACAAATTAAAAATATACTTCTTTATTTTGATTACTTAATCCAGGGATATTGTATAAAAACAATACTACATTTCTATTTATCCAAAAAAAAATCTAGATGCCTGTAGTTATATTGATTTAACGTCTGCAGGAGGCTGGCTTTGTTGGGCGAAATATAAACTATTAGGCGTGAGCCACAATTGACCTTATGGTCGCGGTGGAGGGACCAGTATGGCCCACTCACATTCAAACCTAACCTAACCTAATATTGATTTCGTTTCGAACAGATTTCAAGCGCAAGGAAATATCTCATAGACCAACACTGTATGACACCTCTGCATCAAAGAAATCGTAAAAATCGAAATTCAAATAATACATCCCAAGTATCAATACGCGAATGTTCGGGAAACCAAACAAAGAAAGCAGAAGAGGATACCTTTAAATTTGACTTATGCAAGGCAATGGTTGCTTCTAACATTCCACTCAATAAATTAAATAACACTGTCTTCAAGTCATTTTTGGAAAAATATTGTAAGCAATCTATACCAGATGAAAGTACTTTGAGAAAAAATATGGTTGAAACATGCTATTTACAAACTTTTTCAGAAGTAGATTAGATTAGATTTTATTATGAGTGGGCTAATTCAGTCCCTCCACCGCGACCTTAGGTCTATTGTGACTCATGTCTAATTATTTAGATTTCACCCATCAATTCCAGCTCCCTGAGGGAGTCGATCTTTTCCTGAGGATGAGAGTTTGCTTGGCAGGTGTACTGCCATCTGAGTAAAGTCGCTTGGCCGTTTCGATGGTCAAAGAGAGATAACCTCTCTCCGAGTTCGTCTGGACCCGACATCCGTCAGTGTTTGCCTCGAGGCGGTATCATGAAGTCCCGCTCTCGAGCAGCATCTAATCTCCAGTTGTAATCTACCCCTAGAGATCTCAGCTCCCCTCAGGCTCTTCCAAACCTGACACCTAATAGTGTTAAGACTCACGGCAACATCCCATCGAGTCCCGCTGCCGAACATCACCCCAACGAGGCCGTCCGTCCGTTTCGTAGCACACAGTATGGGCTCCAAACTCTGGGTGTTTACCACTCATCAGAGATCAGAGCCCCCCGGGACGTCTGGACACACGACACACGCCAGGGCTCAATCCAGAGCGGTATCATCTGGAACCCCGCTCCCGAGTAACAACCAAGCGAGGCCAATTGTCAGTCTCTGAGGCCACAGTGGAGGCGCCAAACTCCGGGTGCATATCACTCCCCAGAGATGTCTGCCTCCGCCCAGCCTCACCTGCACCAAACCCCCGCCAGTGTTTCATTGACTCGAGGCAGTATCATGAAGTCCTGCCCTCGAGCAGCATCCAGGCAGGGTCGTTAGCCTGTATCGATGCTCACAGAGTAGGCCCAAGTCTCCAGGTGTAATGCACCTCTAGAGACCCCAGCCACCTCCGGGTTCGTCCAGGTCCAACACCTGCCAGCGTTAGGTTAAATTTCACCCAACAAATCGAGCTTCCGACAGGAGAGGACACCTGCGAGGTGAGACTTTGTTTGACAGATGTACTGCCTTCTGAGCGAAGTCGCTTGCCCGTCTCAAAGCTCAAAGAGAGATAACCTCTCTCCGAGTTCTTTTGGACCAGACATCCGTCAGTGTTTGACTCGGTGCAGTATCATGAAGTCCTGCATCCGAACAGCATCCAAGTGAGGTCGTTTGTCCGTTTCGAAGTTCACAGAAGAGGCCTCAACGCTTAGTTTTATTCCACCCCTAAAGATCTCAGCTCTCCTCCGGGTTCGTCTAGACCCGACACCCACCAGTGCTAGACTCAAGGCGACATCCCATCGAGCCCCGCTCCCGAGCATCGCACAGGCGAGGCCGTCCGTCCGTTCCGAAGCACACAGTGGGGGCCCCAAACTCCAGGTGTTTACCACTCATCGGAGTTGTCAACCCCCTCCGGGTCGTCTAGACACACGACACCCGCCGCACTCAACCCAAGACGGCACCCATCCGGAACCCCGCTCCCGAGTAACAACCAAGCGCGGGCAACCATCCATTTCTAAGCACAGAGTGGAGGCCTCAAAATCCGGGTGTACATCACTCCCCAGAGATATCCGACTCCCTCCAGGCCCACATGGACAAGACCCCTGCCAGTGTTTGATTCCAATTAGTCGCCTTTTACGAGAGACAGGTGTTACCTTGGGCTGGGGGCCCAGTATGGCTTTTGTAGGGGTAGGTCCGCTCAGGATGCAATTGTTTCAATGGTGAACTGTATCCTGGAGTCTTTGGAGCGGCAGTATCTAGTAGTGGACCTTTTTTTTTTCGATTATTCGCAAGCCTTTGAGATGGTTGTACACAGTATTCTCCTAAAAAAACTACCATTCTATGGGATTAGGGGTCTAGCACTCAGTTGCCTAGCGTCCTACTTAGCAGTTGAAAGGGGTGTACCACAGGGCAGCATTTTAGGTCCATTGCTTTTTATTTTATTCATTGACAGTATTAAATAAACGGGGTTAAATAAAGCTGCAAAATTGTCCTTGTTCGCTGATGATGTATCTGTAGTCATAACAGATGATGACGTGAGAGGTCTAAAGGTCTCTGATTGCTTTAATGAAGTGTATTGGTTGAAAACCATCTCGTACTCAATTCTCACAAAACAGAAATTATACAATTCTCTTACAGACCACTTCTGCGTCCCATCCAGATCCAGGTGGGCGCAGTAACTATGGTTCAATCTTGCTCGGTGAGGTTCTTGGGGGTGACAATGGACTCCCAGTTGACATGGGGGGAACATGTTGACATTCTACTTAAGAAAATGAATTCAAGTTGTTTTGTTTTATGGAAACTCTGATACCATGCCAACACCATGTCATACTACCATTCACAGGTTGCCTCCATGCTTTGGTATGGGGTAGTTTCACCTTTGTCTGGTTTTTTATCTTTTACTACCAATACTGACAAAACTTATGGAGCTGTGTCTGCCTTGTAGAGTTTATGAATGAACGAATAAATAAATAAATAAATGAATAAATGAATGAATGAATGAATAAATAAATATGAACCTCCATGGAAGTTTCCAAACATCGGACATTACGCTAATCTGCAAATTGACTGATACTTGTAGGTAGTTGACAGTAATGTGTAAGAATGTTTTATTATATATTTCCATATGTTTTGAATAGAGATTAGCAGCAAATGAAGGTGAAGATGAAGAGTGGCCTTCAGAATTACTGAGATTGAGAGACAGGTTTACAGAACGATATGAAGGCCAGATCACACAAATGACCATTGATCATCAAAATGAATTAGCCCAATTAAAAGAAGAGCACCTGAGAAATTTGAATAGTGCCTTAGAACGTGCTAGGAGAAGAAGTTTGAGAGATTCTGACAGTTTAAATAGAGGTGAATTGGAACTAGTTAAAGAAAGGTTTGTTATATTACGTTATACTTCCCTGACACTAGATTTTCATGGTGGATTTTTATGTATAATTTGAAATGAGACAAATTTTACCCATAGATGACTACTCAATTAAAATATTAATTGGTGCTTAAAACTTCCCGTTTTAAATAATTAACAATATAAGCCAACAGTTGTAATTAATTATTAATTTATTTTGTGAATCCAGGTTGTAACGGTATAATTTGGATAGCTAAACATCTAAGCTAATTTGGACGTAATTGTGGTTCCTCCCCTGCGTTGTAAAGAGAATTATTGGCGACAACTGTGGTTAATTCTTCTGGATACCCCTCGTATAATGTATCGAATTTAGATCTTTCGTAAATTATTTATATTTGTATTACCTCTGGTATATCGGGCCGGCTTACACGCTTGCGTGCCATGCCGTAGTTCGGAAAGGATCCGCATGTTGAAGAGGATAGATGGCTGGAGACGTATGTGATGCGAGAGAGAGCGAAGGATGTAGCAGCACCTGCGTTTTCGAGTCGGAGATGTGAATGTGCTGGAAGTTTCGAGGGAGAGTTGGTTGGTCATTTTTGTGGAGTTAACACGTGGTTCCGTCTGAAGAGCAAGTTTTGGATATTAAGTATCCTCCCTTGTGGGTTTTGTTGCTCTCAGAATTTAATCTGCAGTCTTTCTGGTTATGTCGTAATGTACGGATTTAGTGCCGAAGGCTGTGGAGAGACCCGTTTAGGGGATTTAAGGACCACATTTATCGTATCCCGTTGTGGAATTTCGTTTCCCTCTCTGGAGGTAAGAAATCATTCTCTCTCTTAACTGTAACACCTTTAGCATCCCGTTACTTGTTGTTTTTAGGGTTCACGTACCGGCTGGAGTATTTCACGTATCGGCTGGAGTATTTCACGTACCGGGAGATTTCCAAGTACCGACTAGATTAGTTTTTGTATCGTCTGGAGTATTCTCGTACCGATGAAGTCTTGGTGTAGGGCGATTTTTGTGTGCCGAATAGCCTTGTGGTAGGCCGACATTGTTGTATGGGCAATATCTTTGGTAAATTCACGTACCGTAAAATTTGGAGTGGATTAGCGAATTTTTATGTACCGAACAAGATATATGGCTGTTGAATTAAATGGAGAATGGAATTAAGATCTCAGTAAGAAGGTCTTCCCTATCGTCGTCGCATTGCCGTACCGTTTTTGCATTATTCCCGTTTTTGCATGATTCCCGTGGTCGCAGTCCCGTATCCCGAGAGGCCTTGGATTGGTTTGGAATTTGATGGTAATTAGATGGCCTAGAAGCTCAGGAATTTAAGTAAGAATTTTCCGTTTTGTGATAACGTATAAAGTGATAAGAGACAATCTTGATAAGGTACATTTTTGATATTCATGTGTGTTAAATTTATTAAAATCAAATCGAATGTATTTCATTTTAACGTCACTAAATATGGTACAGATTTTTATAAGACCATTATTAATATAATTGCTTCACTTTTGTGAGTACCATTAGTTATCATTTACTGTTAGCATTAGACCAGCTTATTGATTATTATTTGGGACTTGATCTTTAATCAAGCCGCTTACCGTAATTATCGGGTAATTAAGTAATATTTGGGGAAAATGATTTGTGAGCTTTGCGTGCACGAAAAGTGGGATTTTCCGTAGAACAACGATATTTGTAGTACCTTCATAAATATTTAGTAAAGATCTTGTTATTTGGTAGCAAGCCATTTCTATGATATTATAGAGACTTATATATTTTTATTTTTATTAATTTAGATCAGAATTTTAAAAACAACTTTTAGTAGATTTCTGTATGCCAAAGAAGCTCAATAAAAGCCCATATTTTATCATATTTTAGATGTTTTGGTTTTGTGTGGTTGTGTTTTCTTTGAGGACTGTTGATAGATTAAGATCATTACCGTTATCGTTATTTGTGGATCTAGGAGACCATACCGTTCCGAATTTTAGTTGGTGTTATCGTAATTACCTTTCCCTTGTAGCTTCCTGTGCGCGATTGTGGTTGGCTGTAGTTGCCAGTGTGATCCAAGAATTCTTGGTTGTGTTGGATCTGGGCAAGGAAGCATATTTTGTGAACATCTTGTTAGAATATCCGGGAGTAGAGGTTAAACAATCAAGTGGCGCCCCTAATTAAGATCTTATTTTAACCCACGCCCATCTCCACTGTATAAAAGCTGGCGGCCCTCTAACTTCCCGGTAACTTAGCTTATGCCAATGACAAATTTGATTTGTTGATAGGTTAGTAATTATTTGAGCATTTGTCAACTGGTATAAAAGGAAGCGCGGCGGGGTCATATAAATTTTGGCCCATGCCCACTTTGGCGGCGTTATAAGGTACCTAATAATTTATAGATTAATTACTACATTTTTAATTGAATTATTTAACTATCAGTTAGGCTTAATCGGAAGTAATACGAGAGCGGCTCAATAAGTCAGTGACTTTTTGAATGAAACACAGGTTTAACAAAAAAAATCATTTTATTTCTCAACACAGTCTCCTTGCAGCTCTATACATTTCGTCCAACGTTTCTCCAATTTTTTTATCCCTACCAAAAAATAAGATTTGTCGAGGTACTCACAATATGTATTTGTTTGTAAGATGATTTCATCATTGGAGTCAAATCTCTTTCTGGCGAGCCATTTCTTTAAGTTTGGAAACAAGAACTAGCCACTCAGGGCTAAATCCGGAGAATAGGGCGGATGAGGGAGCAATTCGTAGCCCAATTTATGCAATTTCGCCATCGAGACTACACATGTGTGCACCCTTGCATTCTTTCTTCAAGCGCCGTCTCCTCTTAGAAGGTTGGCTATCATCATGGCTACTCTCACTTTTGATGCTGCAGCTCTGAACAACTCAACGGAACTACAATTGTACCATTTTCTCAGGTTATTTAGCCAGGAAATGCGTCTTCTTCCTCTGCTTCTCTTTCCTCGTATCTTCCCCTGCATAATATTCTGCAACAATACATATTTCTCTCCTCTCATCACGTGGCCCAGATATTGCAGCTTCCTTACTTTAATTGTGTTCAATATCTCTTTTTCTTTTCTCATTCTTCCCAGTACCTGCTCATTTGTTACCATGTCTACCCAACTTATCTTCAAGATCTTTCTATATGACCACATCTCAAAATATATAGACTCAACGCTTTAATCTTTTTATAATTTTTTTTTGTGATTCCAGCCACCATTTTAAAATTGATTTGACGGTTTTCTGTTAATCCTTTTTCAATATTTTCTTTGTAATTTTCAGAGACAATTTGAAAAAACAAGTGATAGATTTCAGAAATCTACTTGGTGAATTACTGAAATATTTCACGCAGTGCGAAGACGAGTTAAACAACACTATAGTTGAAGAACTATTTAAGCTAGGGCTTGATAAAAGCACCAGAAAGGAAGAAGAAGAAGTAAATCTGAACTCCAACAACAGTAACTCTACAAAAACTGGCGACAGCTTGACAAACTTTAAACGAGTCCATTTGGCACCTGATTTAACAGAGTTTATGAATATAATCAATTGTTCTGCTGCAGAAGAAGTAGATTCCAATAATATCTCCATTGATTTAAAGAGCGAATTAGGTTTATGTTTGGAGAAGTTGCGCTCCGAAGCTAACGAGGTTCTAGCTCTTACAATGAATATCAAGAAACCAGCTGACTTACCAACTTCTAATGAAGCCGCCAGAAAGATGTCACTTGACGAGAAGGTGTCTTCCTTGGCGAGGCAGCTGATAAGCGAGACGCAGCAGAAAAATGATCTCGCTAATCAGCTGGAGGAAGGTAAGGCTCTTGTTCAATCATTGGAAGCGGAAAGAATTATGTTGGAAAGCCAGTTGGATGAACTCGTAGTTAAGCAGCAGATGACGGAAGCTGAATTGTGTAAAGCTAAAGATAAAATCGCTGAGCTTATAGAAAGTGGACATAAGGAGATTGTTTCAGAAGGTTATGGGGAAAACGGAAGGATAAATGTTGAATCTCCAGGTAATTATTATTAATGTTGTTAATGTTTTACATAAATGTGTCATCATAAATTCAATATGGCGGATGCTCCAAGACTGTGGATTTTTCATTTTCTCTCAATCTTCCTGGCACGAGTATCAAATTGAATGACTTTTTGTTAAGATTACAGTGGGCTAGGTAACGCTTTTAGTGAATTTTCATTAAGAAAATTGTTGAATAATGTCGTCAAATGATGCCCAAAATGCTTCGAAATGTTGTTTGGAAGTGGAGCAAAGATTTTATTATTGTAAGGAAGTGGTGGGAAAACAGTTTGAACAATTAACCAAATAACATTCTTTCATTCATTGATATTTTGTCTTATTCTTTAAGTGATGATTTATTGCCATATTCAAACTAAAATTTAAGAAGTCTTATGGTGTCGTGAGCAGAATAGAGAAAGCTTTAAAATGAGGTGTCACTCAACATAGGGTTCCATTTGAAATTTAAGGGTACTTTACGCCCCCTGCCTAAGGGGTAGGTTCCAAGACACCAAAACTTATATGTTTTATGTATTAAATGTGTCCCCCTAGAAAACAAAGTCAACATGCCTCGGCTTTTTTCTTATAGTGAATTTTCGTAGAAAAAATTCACTAATGGGGAGATCCCGACTTTTGAATTTTGAAAATTTTTTTGCAAATGAGCGCAAACTAGGAACCCTAGAATCCATATCCGGGGTCAGTTTCAATTTTTATATGTATATATATATATATATATATATATATATATATATATATATATATATATATATATATATATATATATATATATATATATATATATATATATATATATATATATATATATATATATATACGCATTGAAAACGAAACAGACTGATTTGCGTCCAGACAAATTTTGTTTAAGAAACGCTGAAACACGTCAATTTTAATATTGAGGGGGACACCACCCTTTAAGGGTGGTGATAACCATTATATTTTAAATAGGGATTATGGGTCGAGTGTTACATCATTTGAAAGCTCTTTCTTTTCTGAATTCAGCACACTAATTTTTTGGAAGTTTTATCAACTCGTTTAAAAATTATTCACAGTTGAAGATGCATTTCACTCATTCCGATAAGAAATGTGCTGATAGTCAATGTTTTGTTGGTTTGTAAACAAAAAATTGACTATCAGAACATTTCTTATCGGAATGAGAGAAATGCAGTTTATTATTTCAGTTTATCGGTCGGTTTGATACTTGATAGTACTACCGAAAATTAATTTCACAATGGTGTATTCTGTAGAAGAAAGAGTTGAAATAATTACGCTTTTTTTCAAAAACGATGACTGTGCTAACCGTACCGCAAATTTGTTTAATGAACGACATCCGAACAGACATGTTAACAGAAAATACATTTTGGAGTTAGTTGCAAAGTTTCGACAAAGTGGTTCAGTAACCAACAAAAAACGGGATCCTGAACGTGAATTTCCGGTTAGAAATGAGACTACTGAGATTGAAGTTTTAGGACAAATTGCTGCAGACCTAACTTTGAGCACGAGAAAATTGGCCACTGCTTCAAACATCAAAAGAAGAACTATTCAGCGAATATTGAAGCATCATAAATTTCACCCGTATAAAATTCATCTTGTACAACAACTGAATGAAGATGATTTTGATTGGCGGCTGGAGTTTTGTGAAGTTATGACTGAATGAATAGCTGATAACGGGACCTTTCTGTTCAATATCTGTTTTTCAGACGAGTGTAAGTTTTTATTAAACTCTACAGTCAATCGTCATAATTGTCGTTATTGGGTAGATAATAATCCAAGAAATTTTCACGAAGTCCACACTCAAACTCCACAGAAATTGAATGTCTGACTGGCATTTTTAGAGACCGTTGAATCGGACCAATTTTTCTTGATGGCAATTTGAGTGGCGAAACGTGTTTGAAGTTACCAGAGGATATCGTTTACCCTCTACTAATTGACATTGTTGAAAATGATGATCGCTATCAAGAAAATCTATTAGTGTTTCAACAAGATGGTGCTCCTCCACATTTTTCACAACGTGTTTTTGAACAGAGAGTTTCCAGGACAATGGATTGGGCGTAGAGGTGCTATTGAGTGGCCCCCTAGATCACCGGATTTAACTCTTTTAGACTTCTTTCTATGGGGCCATTTAAAGAGTAGAATTTACGCAACAGAACCGGAGTCTCTGGAAGAATTACGACGGCGTATTGTTGAAGAATGGCGTCTAATAACTCCACAAATGCTTCAGAATGTCAGAGCTCGTTTTGAACAAAATTTGTACTTTTAGTGAATTTTCTTAAAAAAATTCACTAATGAGGAGATCCCGACTTTTGAATTTTGAAAAAATTTCTTCAAGTGAGCGCTAATTAGGCCGCCCAGAACACATATCCGGGGTCGGTTTAAAATTTTATATGTTTATATATATATATATATATATATATATATATATATATATATATATATATATATATATATATATATATATATATATATATATATATATATATATATATATATATATATATATATATATATATATATATATATATATATATATATATATATATATATATATATGTATCACACCGATAACTCAAAAAATAATGGGCCGATTTTGATTAAATTTGGTGAATAAATTTCTTTTGCAAATGGCTTGGATAAGTTCGTTATCCAGGAAAATCGGTCTAGGTTTTCCCGGAAAATTTTGTGTTTTCTTTCGAAAAAAAATTATATCTCCGGAATTAACAAAGTAAGGGCAACCAAATTTCATATGCGGATTTATATCATTATAGGCAAGTTACCTACCAAAATTTAGCTCCGTAGGTTAAAGGATAAAAAAGTTACATGCATTCAAAGAAAAATAAATTTGGATTTTCCTCAAAACGTCAAAATTGCGATTTTAAACGTCAAAATTGGTGAGTACATTCCTTTCGCAAGTCGCTTGGATAATTTTGTTAGCCAGGAAAATCCGCCGAGGTTTTCCCGGAAAAATTTGTGTTTTCTTTCGCAAAATATTTATATCTCCAAAATTAACAAAGTAAGGGCAACCACATTTGGTAAGCTGGTTTATATCGTTATAGGTCTGCCACCTACCAAAATTTAGCTCTGTAGGTCAAAAGACAAAAAAGTTATGGGCATTTAAAGAAAAATAAATTGGGGATTTCCTCAAAACGTCAAAGTGACAATTGAAAACGTCAAAATTCGCAACATTTAGGCAAATAACTTGAATCTAATACGGGCTATGGAAACAAAATGTCTCAAGAAGAATGTTTTACATACACCGAACTCTTAGTTTTAACCGTCATTGTCCTTCATTTTACTAAAATATTTCCAGAAAATTCATTTCTAATAGACCCTTTCTCTGATGCTTGGCAGTAGCCTTAGCTATAGAGTTTATTGTTTAATGGTATATAATTTTTGTCGAATTTTCGTAAAAAATCAATAAAGCTCAATATATTCGTTATTATACAAGATATGAAAAAATATTGTATACATTAATTATACGGTGTTTTGAGCTACATCTTAAAAAATTATTGCGACAATCACAGGGTGGCCCATAAGTCGTTGGTGATACAAATAAATTTTTTTTGTCGAAAACGCCTTATTTTTTTGCATTTTCCATCGAAATATAATGCATGTTTGTAAGTTAAGAAATTCTGGAGGCAGCAAGTGCGTTGTGATTGCGAATTTTGATTAAAGGCTTTATATTTGAAAAGCTCAATTTGCTATTAACCTATAAGGTTGACCAAGAAACGGATTTTTTCAGTAACACTTTTGGTTTACCTTTGGAAATTTCTGTACGTTTTCAAACAATCAAGTTATTTTGATGAAACATGGCACATTGTTTTTACTATATATGTTATACTGGTAATCAAATTTGATGCCTGCTTTTTCTATATAGGTTATACTGGTAACCAAAATTGATGTCTGCTTTCTTAAAAAGAAAACACACATATTTGCAATAAAAACATTTTTATGAAAATTCACTACCATAACGCACTTGCTGCGTCCCGAGATTTTTATGGAAGTTGGAGGTCAACAATTTGAACACTTACCTAACTGAATAAACATTTTTGAACGTTTCGTTTTGTTTTTTAGTTTTTTTAACTAAAAATTGACTAATTAGTGCATTTCTTATCATAATGAATGAAATACGTTCTTGCAACTCCAACTGTGAATATTTTTTAAACGAGTTTGTAAAACTTCAAAAAAAAAAATAGTGTGCTGAATGCAGAAAAGAAAGAGCTTTCAAATGATGTAACACTCGACCCATGTCCCTATTTAAAATATAAGGGTTATTTAAAATATAAGGGTTGTTATCACCACCCTTAAGGGGCTGATGTGACAAAGTTGAGTTTTATGTCAAAACATGTCTCCCTCAATATTAAAATTGAAGTGTTTCAGCGTTTCTTAAAAAAAGATTCTCTGGACGCAAATCGGTCTGTTTCGTTTTCAATGCGCCACCCTGTATATATATATATATATATATATATATATATATGTATGTATATATGTATCACACCGATAACTCAAAAGATAACGGGCCGATTTAGGTTAAATTTGGTGAGTATATATATATATATATATATATATATATATATATATATATATATATATATATATATATATATATATATATATATATATATATATATATATATATATATATATGTATGTATATATGTATCACACCGATAACTCAAAAGATAACGGGCCGATTTAGGTTAAATTTGGTGAGTACCTTCCTTTTGCAAGTGGCTTGGATAAGTTCATTAGCCAGGAAAATCGGCCCAGGTTTTCCCGGTTTTTTTTTCGGATTTTTTTTTGTTTTCTTTCGAAAAAAAAATCTTCGGAAACAACAAAGTAAGGGCAACCGAATTTAGTACGCGGCTTTATATCATTAGAGGTAAATTACTTACCAAAATTTAGCTCTGTAGGTTAAAAGACAAAAAAGTTGTAGTCATTTAAAGAAAAATAAATTGGGGTTTATGTCTAAACGTCAAAGTCCCGATTTAAAACGTCAAAAATGGCAACATTTAGGCAAAGAACCTGAAACTAATACGAGTTATGGGAAAAAAATGTCTCAAGAAGAATGTTTTACAAAAAAGTCTTAGCTTCAACCGTCATTGTACTTAATTTTACTCAAATATTTCCAGCAAATTCATTTCAAATAGACCATTTCTGTGATGCTTTGGCAGTAGTCTTAGCTATAGAGTTTATCGTTTAATGGTATATAATTTTTGTAGAATTTTCGGAAAAAAATCAATAAAGCTCAATATTATACAAAATACGAAAAAAAATTATATACATTAATTATAGGGTGTCTTAAGCTACATCTTTTTTTTCAAAATTCAAAACTCGGGATCTCCTCATTAGTGAATTTTTTTAAAGAAAATTCACTAAAAACACATATTTGCTTATAAAAACATTTTAATGGGAATTCACTACCATAACACACTTGCTGCGTCCAAACTTTTATTTATTTTTATGATCTTTATCATTCAACTAGTTGCAAATTACTGATGGTCAAATCACATAGTGCCTCTCTTCATTGTGTAAACAAGATGATTGCTTTTAAACCTTTCTCTATGTAAATAATAATTAGGATATGGTCATTTATGAGTAAAGTAGTTCTTTTATTTCCTTAAGTAAACATACTTAATTATAACATTCTTTAGATTTCTCTTCAATGATTATGGTTATGATAACATAGACAACAAGGTGTTTTCTTATTTCACCCTGAAATTTGCTTATATCCCCAGGTAACCTAGTTGCATCTTTAGTTGAATTCCAAGAGAAAGCTAGGAACATAGTAAGTGAGACAAGCATGATGGGAGACCAGTCAATTGTGCATATGATTGAGGAGTTCTGTAGAATGGGAGAAAAAATTACAGACGAATCAAAGAAGCAGACGGAAGATCTTAAACAACAGGTGAGTCTAAAATAATTTTATTTCTATATTTCTATACTTCTGTATAATAAAATGTCCATATCTGAAATACAGAGGGCTCAAAATTTAAATTAAACTACATAGGCTTGGATTTCTTTAGTGTGTAATTTCTCAGTGAATTTTTTTGTTTTAAAATTCAATAAACCTCTTTATGAGACGGGGGCAGAGGTTTATTCGGAAGGACCGAGGGTAAGTCATAGTATTTCCCTCGGAGCCCATGCAACGGTCTTTCAGAACGAAATGTGCGCAATCCTGCACTGTGTGCGGGAGAACAAGAGGAGGGGATACACCAACAAGCGGATCTTCATTTAAAAAAAAAATTGCTCATAGAGTGCCCACACAGCTTTCAAACTAGAGATTTTTTTAAATGAGTTCGAATTAGAGCCCCCGGAATTTTGTAAGTAACAACACAACTACAACATCAAATATATCAAAAAATTTGATCAGAAAAACCAGCTTAATCTGACTGAAAGAAGAATCTAATAAACGGTACTCTATTCGTAACAGGCTAACGGGGTGGGCACTAGAGAGGCACTATCTGCTGTAAACGTACTAACCCAGCGCTGTTTGGACGTCAACGAGGATGTATACCCTTGCCTAGCGGACTACAAAAAATCATTTGACAGAGTCCAACATAACCAACTCATAAAATTCTAAGAGAAATACAATTAGACTATGACTTTACAGGGAAATACTTTTTTTCAGACTCTTATAAAAAGTCTATGCTTTAATTATTCACTTTTTTATTCAATAAGTTATTAAAAAATGAGACATTTCTAGAGCATTTACAAGTAAAATTTTCTCGAAAGAGGTGATTTTTCTGTGAGATGTTTGAATTTTTCTTTTGTTTTTTTACAAAGACTATATGTCCTACAATAAAAGTGATACACTTCTGATACCTTTCAAGTATAATAAGTATAGAAATGTGCAGCTCATTATTCGATAAAAAAAATGTTGATGAAAAAAGTCAATGACTAAGAGTATGAAAGAATTGCAACAAACTATGAAAATTCAACATAATATAAAGTTTCATTATACAGGTGCCCCATATATATTTTTTTAATATATGTCAACAACACACCCCGAGGGCTTACAGCCTAAATACCGTAGGTGTTGACAAGGAGGAAGGAGCTATCTTGGTAATTCTGGACTTGAAGGTTTGGAGGTTCGGAGGAGAAGGAAAAACATGTGCCGGCAAGACATTCCATAACTTGGAAGTCCTCGGGACAAATAAGCGGGGAAAACAAGGGGTTCTGTGTCTGGTGACCTGGACAGTAAAAGGCTGCATTCGCTCTGTTCCCCTGGTAGATCTGTCGGGGGCAGCAGGTGGAGGAACCATGGAAGAAAGCTCCTCTGAGCAGTGCCCGTGCAGATATCTATAAAAGAGATAGAGGTCACCAACGGCACGTCGGTGGGCAAGGGATGGCAGCCTTTGGGTGAGAGTAGGGTCACCGATGAGATGTATAGCTTTCTTCTGAATGGAGTACAGGATAGCAAGTGTAGAAGCGGCAGCGGCACCCCAGATGTGGGAGAAGTATTCGAGGTTTGGCCTTATTTGTGAAGTATATAAGGTATAGAGATTAGCTGGTGAAAAGTATTTGCGAGCCCAGAAGAGGAAACCTAATTTCTTAGCAGCCGCTTCTGCAATTGATGTGACATGTTGGTGCCAATTGAGATTTTGATCCACAGAAATGCCAACAAGTGAAAAGGACTCATTACTTTGAATAACTTTGTTCTTCATGGTGATTGGTCTAGGGCTGGTGTATCTCTTATGAGATATAAAGCAAGATTGAGATTTGGTGGAGTTGAATTGTACAAGATTTCTACTTCCCCAGTCTAATATTTTTTGGAGATCCACAGAGACAGAACCCTCGATGAGTCTGCGATCCTCATCTAATTGGGCTAAAGAGACAGGCTTAGAATATTGTATATTTGAGTGGAGGGTGCTGTCGTCCGCGTAACTGAGAACTGGGTTGGATGTGCTAGAGATAAGGTCATTGATGTGGAGAAGAAACAAAGTAGGGGCTAAAGCTGAACCTCGAGGAACTCCTGCATTAATTGGATACAGTTTAGAGGAATGGCCATCAACGACAACATAAATGCTCCGGTTGTCCAGGTACAGAGTTTTGGTGGTAGGCCATAGGCTGGAAGTTTATTAAGCAGCGCTGCATGCCAGATCTGGTCGAATGCTTTGGATATGTCTAGAGCGACAGTCTGGGATTTACAGTGTAGTTTCATAAACTTGTTCCACAAATGGGTGACAAAGGAAAGGAGGTCGGCAGTTGATCTGTGCGAACGGAATCCATACTGCCTGTCGTGGATTAGATTGTGTTTTTCAAGAAATTTTAGTAATTCGGTGTTTATATACTTTTCCATCACTTTAGAGACGACTGAAAGGAGAGAAATAGCCTTGTAGTTGCTAGGAAGCACTTTGGATCCTGTCTTGGGGACAGGTTGTACTCGAGCAGTTTTCCAGTTACTAGGGAATATGCCTCTATTGTAAGATGTCTGAAATAGACGAGTCAGGACAGGAGCAAGTTCTGGTGCGCATTTTTTGACAACAATTGCTGGGATCTCCTCAAGGCCAGAGGCTTTCCTGGTATTATATATTATACATATAAGATATATGATGATTGTTTGGGCTTCAGCACCAAAGGTGAAATTACAACAATTGCAGAGAACACAAAACCGGGTACTAAAAGTATTATATGGACTAAACTGGTTTTATTCCACTAAATGCTTGTATAAAACACTAACCTTCTTACAAATTCATAACCTTATAAAGCTGGAAGAAGGTAAATTAATGTATAAAATATGGAATAATAAAATAAAAACGAACATTAAACTGGCAAGGAGTGGTGAAATGTATATGTATTCAACAAGACAACGGACAGACCTGCATGTAGTAGCATCAAGAACAAATATAAAACTCAACAGTGTGATTACGAGAAGGATCATACCATTTAAGACTATTCCGGAAGAACTTGGAAACATACATCAGATGCAAAGATTCACAATGAACCTAAAAAGACTTTTATTAAATGGACAAAATAGTTACCAGTTATAGAGTATATAGTTTCTAAAATACAGGGCTTTCATTAATTCCCGAACCCCACGTGACTGCTTAAGTTAGGCAACCCGGCATACACGGTTGTACAACCTGAATTAATGAAATCCCTAAGATGCCAGTGTTGTCTCATATTTCCTTTGGGGTTTTATAAAAAATATAGAAATTATAATAAGTTGAAACAGTAAATGTCTTAAATGTATTTATTATTTGGTATTTTAACAGCAAGTCTGTTTATGTATGGTTTACTGTTATTGGTTGTTAAAAAAATAAATATGAAACGTAATAAAATATTACTTTTATTTTGTATAGATATCAAAATTTTGTAATGTACGTAAACAAATTGAGGTCTGACTATTTAAACTTCTAATTTACGGTTTTAGAAATGTGTATTGTGTAACATGTAACAAATATGTACCTGTTTGGGCAGGTTACCGACGAACAGATTTGGTAGGGCTTCGTTCCATGCGATGTCGAATATCGTCAACAACATAACCTTAACATACCTACACTTTTAAAGTACGTAAAAACACAATGAAAATGCTAAGTTTTGATAAAAACTGTTTATTTTTATTGTCCAACAGATAGAAAATTATTTGAAGAAGGTAAACACTGGTCGAACTTGGAAAATGCACAATATACATACAAAATAACCGTCAAACGGGAATTGAGCGCCAATTGACTGAACTGTCAATTGTCAATTGATTTAGTAACTTTAGGGTCCCTAGTCTAGTGGTTTTTTGGTTACTTTTTGACTGCCAACTCATAAAATCATATTCCACTAAGAGAGAGACAAAATCCGGTAACGTGGGGTTCGGGAATTAATAAAAGCCCTGTACCTACTTGACATTGATATAGTTTAAGATTAGTTAAGTTAACCTAAAAATCATATGTAATGTTATGTTATTAATTGTAGAACTTGTTACCAGTGCAAATGTACTGTTTTGAGTTTGTAGATAAAGAATGTTGAAAAAAATATATTTACAGTTAAGGGAAGTACAAAATTTTAAATCGGTATTTAGACTGTGAGTGTTAGAAATATAGCTTATATTTCTTGCACTCTTTAATACAGATAAAAACATAAATTTTTCATTTTGCTTACATCATATATGTTACTAACTGAAAAGCATGTGCTAGCTTTGTGTATGTTGTTTGCGTCTAGATCGATGTTGCGGACAAGAAATACAGGACCACCTGCAAATTCCTGGAAGAGCAGGCTGCAGAACGAGAACAGGAACGTGAAGAGGCGCAGAGGGAGATAGACACACTTCGTGAACAGTTGAGAGGTCGTGACAGGGATAGAGTCAGTTGTGAGAGAATAAACACTGAGGTTGGTCTTTATTTTTTGTGTCTAATTAATTACAGTTTGTTCATTTTTCTACAAGAAAATTATGTGGGGGAGGTCTTTGTTTACCTTTTTTTTTAACGAATTTGTAGTTATTAGTAATGTTTATATAACAGGTGATTATCATTATTATAACATCAAAACAAATTACTGATGCTTTAAGCTTGATTGTACTAACTGACAACACTGTAGGCTCAGGAAAAATGCGGCATTTCTAGACAGTCATACCAATTTTGACAAAAATGACATTGAGTTATCTTTTTATCATTATTAATGGCTGTAGTATCGTTCGACATTATCACAATTTTTCCCATTGTTTATTAATATTTTCCAATTTGCCAGATAAGGTCAGGTCAAAATTGTTTTAGTTCAGTTATCAAGAATGAGGTAGAAATTACACTTCTGAGTTTACCAAAATTTTTGCATGAAAATAGGTTTAAGATCAAATGAAAGCATATATTAATTGATATAGAAATTTAAAATCATCTATACTTTTTCAAGATAATGCAAAGTAGAGAGGTTGCATCTCTAGCTGTTGATGGTGAGATATACAGTGTACTATCTCTTCGGCGTCACACAAATTCTGTCTGCTTAAGAGGAGTGTCTGTTTATGAGGAAACATGTATGTATGTAGTCCAAAGTTTCAATTCAAACATTTATTAACTACGAACTTATTACATAAATTATGTATTAGGATGGGTAATTTTTGCTGATGCTAGTGCAAGAAAACAAAGAAAAAATATAAAAGTAATGCACTTTAATTTATATGTACATATAAAGTTATGACGAAAGAAAATTAAACCCTAAAATACACATCTCTATATAATACGACGGTGGGTAAATAAGTCCGTGACTTTTTGAATTTCCCGCCTCTTCACAGGAAGGGCAACGCTGCTCCTGTCAACAAGCATCTGTCAGTTGACTCCTGTCAAATTTTAAACAAGCTGCGTCATTTAGTTTGTGGTAGATAGCCATTGAAAGAAGACAACCTCTTGAGTTATAAAGAAAATGGAAAAAAGTGAATTTAATGTGCTCATCAAACATTATTTTTTGCGAAAAAAAAACATTACTCAAACCAGGGCTAAGCTTAAAAAATACTATAGGGACTCTGCACCATCAATTTCCATGGTAAAAAAGTGGTTTACTGAATTTCGTTGCGGCCGTACATGCACAAATGACGCCGAACTTTCTGGACGCCCAGTTGAGGTCGGTACACCCGAAACAATTGAAAAAATTCACGATATGGTGTTGGCCGATCGGAGATTGAAGGTGCGAGAGATTGTGGAAGCCATAGGCACATCACATGGCTCAGTGGTTTCGATTTTGCATGATCACTTGGGTATAAGAAAGTTATCCACAAGATCGGTGCTGCTTACAATCAACCACAAACACAATCGTGTGACAACTTCGAAGCAGTGTTTGACGTTGTTCAACCGCAATAGGGACGAGTTTTTGCGCCATTTCGTAACCGTGAACGAAACATTGATTCACCACAACACAGCAGAGACCAAGCAGCAGTCAAAACAGTGGGTTTCTCGTGCGAATCGGCGCCGAAGAAAGCCAAGGTGTGTTTGTCAGCCAGTAAAGTCATGGCGACCGTTTTTTTTTTTTTTTTTTTAGGATGCACACGGTATAATCCATATTGATTACCTTCAAAAGGGAAGAACAATCAATGGCGAATATTAAACCAACTTATTGGACCGATTCAATGAGGATTTGAAGAAAAAACGACCGCATTTGGCCACGAAAAAAGTTATTTTCCACCAAGATAATGCAAGGGTGTAGTCTCCATGGTGAAATTGCATAAGTTGGGCTACGAATTGCTCCCGCATCCGCCCTATTCTCCGGATTTAGCCCCGAGTGACTATTTCTTGTTTCCAAACTTAAAGAAATGGCTCGGGGAAAAGAGATTTGACTCCAATGATGAAATCATCTCGCAAACATATACCTATTTTGAGAACCTCGACAAATCTTATTTTTTGAAAGGTATAAAAAAATTGGAGAAGCATTGGACGAAGTGTATAGAGCTCAAAGGATATTATGTTGAGAAATAAAATGATTTTTTGTCAAAAAACCTGTGTTTCTTAAAAAAAGTAACGGATTTATTGACCCGCCCTCGTACATACATGCATGCGTAAAAACATAAAGAAAACAAATGTTCCACTCTTCGTGGCATCTAAATAAGAAAAAAGATGCATACACACTTTTGAGAGCACAACATAAATGCAATGTATTTTTCACTCACTTTTTAGTGAAATAGTTTTCTAATGTAGTTCGTTTCATTTTACACTGCACCCATGAAGCACTTTGAAAATGCAACATCAAGTTATTACATATTTCAAAGGCTTTCATGTCACTCTTTTTTTTTGCACAAAATAATCTCAGTTTCTCCACAGAGTTTTGTCTAGTATCTTAATTCATTACTAATGCCTTCAGAATTTTCTGTGTCTTCTTCTGCCACTTCTCTGTCTTTTTCCATGCTTCCATCTTTCTGCATTATTTCATCTTGATGATCTGCATTTTCTATTTCTAAGGTCTCATCGTTTTTGCAGAAGATCGTTATCAAAGTCCACAAATTCTTCAAAATTGATATTGCTGCCACTTTGCTTCATGGCTCGATTCATTTCCGCCAGTAGAGCTGGGGGAAGGTCATCTTCGCCTTCAAAACCGTTTGTGTTCTCAGAGAAATCGACATTACCAGAATCATTGAATCGAAATCCAGCTTTCTTTAAACAATTCTTGATTGTAGCAGGTGTCACTTAATCGCAGGCTCTTTGAATGAAATACATAACATCCAACAGATTGATTTTCTTTACCAAGTCGCTTCATCCATTCTAACCAGGATATGTTCCAGGATCATGGTTCTATACCAGGTTTTTGATTGATAATCCCTTGATCTAGAGGTTGGCTGAAAGCCGTAGTGTTGGAAGGCAGAGAAATTATTTTTGTTTTTCAGTTTTAAGTCTCTTGGATGGGATGCCGCATTGTCAAGAAAAAGTAAAATTTTCCGATGCTCGAAACCCATTTTCTTGTCAAGTTTTCACATATTGTCGCTCATTATTTCTGATGTCATCCAAGATTTTTTACTTGAGTACCATAAAACTGATAAAGTGTCCAAATTAATTCATTGAAAAGCTCTAGGATATGTTATTTTACCAATAACCAGCAACTTTTCCCGTTCCCCTGCCATATTCACACCATGAAGAGTTGACGATCTTTCTTTGGCCATTTAACCTCCAGAGCATTTTTCTCTTTTTAATAAATATGTTTTGCTTGGTAATGCTTTGTAAAATAACCCTGTTTCGTCTGCATTGTAGATGCCACATAAATTGTAGCCTCGAATCAATGAGGGTAGTTTTTAACTGAAATTTGTGACATTCTCTGAATTTTCCGAAGCAGCTTCTCCGGAAATCGTCTTGAAGGTGATATTATGACGTTTTTTGAACCATTCCAGCTACCCAGAAGATGCAAAAAAAATTCTCCAATTTCAAGCTGCCTGCAATTTCTTTTGCTTTACTGCGAATCAGAGTTCCAGAGACAGGGATATTTTTGTTTCTGGCTTTCATAAACCCGTCGTAACACAGTCTGTCAATTTTCAAGCCATCAGGTTTGTACAATGCTCTTCTTTCATTGACATTCACCTTAGTTTCCCATTTTTTTCAAAATTTTATCTGTATTGCTTACTATCTTGGCAGCCTGGGTTTTTCCGATTCATTTTAAATAAAGCACGAACACTTATTTTTTCTTTATTATGAGAATCAATAACTTCCACTTTTTCTTTAATTGTAATTTTTTTATGACATGATGTTAAAGGTTTTCAAACCACCACTGAAATGCAACGTACTCGACGGATACACTGTCCGAGTCAAATAACGTCTAAAACAAACATTACATTATGTAGTCTACATATTCACCGAAGCGAGGGGATACACATAAATATGTAAACATAAAATTTAAGCGTGTGATTGACTCAAAATAGGCATTACTTTGGTTGTAAATTACCATCCTTGACAAGTCAGGGCTGAACCTCCGTGAACCCAGCGCCACATCTAAGTTGAGAAATGTTACTTATGCATGTTTTCATCATTGACTTTACACTCACAAGCTTATGCTGTTGTCCGCATAAGAGAGATAGAACTGAAAAATCGCATAAAAGAAAGTGTCCATGTCCGGTCAAAAGAGAGTCCGTCCAAGAGGGAAACATTCTTTAATGAATCCCGTTAATTTCGCCCATCACAAACAATCTGTCCGTGCAATAGTGGTGTCCGCTTATGAGGTGTGTCCGCTAAGAGAGAGTACACTCTACTTGTGTCAAGAGATGTGGTGATTCCCCAGCTAAAAAATAAATGCGAACTACTTTAAAACATACTTTTTTAAAGCAAGATGGAGCACCTTCGCACTTCTACAAATAAGTGAGAGAATTTTCAATTGATGTTTTACGAGTTAGTGTTTTAGGCTGACATTTTCCAAATGGCCACTAAGATTACTTAATGTTAATCCAGTAGATTTACTTTTTTTATCACCTATTAAATATTTTATTTACTTAAATAATTGTTGTTAATTACTAATTTTTTTCTTGAAAAAAAGAACAAACTGTGGTTGATTTTAAGTCCTTCTAGTAATTTGGTTCACACAGTAGATAGGCGTAGAGATCCAAAGGAAGTAGAGGATTTTAAGAATAAATGAAGAATGTATGACATGTATGTGTGTTAATTAATTATGAAGAATACAAATACAAGGTATCAATACATATTTTTAACTTTTATATAATAACTGTAAGGCTAGATGTATTTTCACCATAATTACGCCCGCAGACCGGTTTCGCTCTAATTAGAGCTCATCAGTACGGTATACTAATTACAGCGAGAACACACCTATAAAGTAATACAGCTATGGTACCCAACCTCCTAGAACATTGTGAGATGTACAACAGGGTCGCCACCTCAGTGTGGAACCAGGTAGTATGTTGTCACGACAGCCCCATATAACACAAAATGTCATGAAGTAGAAACTGTGTACAACCAACTAACAATTTTGTAAATTGTCAGCCATTTATTCCCTGATTAGAATGACAGACCGGTTTTGCTCTATTTAGCGCTCATCAGTATGGTATACTAATTGGGACAAGAATTTCTTTATTTCTATATTTTTATTTTAACAACACACCACGAGCGCTCACAGCCTAAATACTATCATACCGTGGGTATCGACAAGGAGGAAAGAGACAACTTGTTAATTCTAGACCTGAAGGTTTGGAGGTTCAGAGGAGAAGGAAAAACACGTGCCGGCAAGGAGTTACACAACTTGGATGTCTTCGGGACAAAAGAGCGGGCATAACAAGCCTGTAGTTGCTAGGAAGCGCTTTGGATCCTTTCTTGGGGACGGGTTGTACACGAGCAGTTTTCCAGTTACTAGGGAATATGCCTCTCTTGTAAGATGTCTGAGACAGACGAGTCAGGACAGGAGCAAGTTGTGATGCGCATTTTTTGAGAACAATTGCTGGGATCTCGTCAAGGCCAGAGGCTGGTATTAAGAGAAGAGACATCTTTCGTACCTTTTTAGTTTTGAAAATGATATCCGTTATTTTATGTGTAACATTGGGGACTGTTGGTGGTTGAACATTTGGAGGTGGGTTGGGAGTAGAATTGCCGGCGAATAACAAGCCAAAAAGTTCAGCCTTTCTCAGGGCGGTAGAAACAATTTCATCCCCTGAACCAAGAGGTGGGAATGTGCTCTTGCAGAAATTATTCCCAATAGATTTAGCTAAAGTCCAGAAGGGTTTCCTGCCGTTGAAGCTTGAGATGACTTATTTTTTGATGTGGTTATTAAACGAGTTTTTTTGCCTCAGAAAGAATGCGGACATAGCGGTTTCATGCATCATTAAATGCTTGACGTTTTTCTTGACTGGGATTATGTAGAAGCGTTTTGTGAGCTTTGACCTTTTCAAGTCTGGCCTTGTCACAGGATTTAGACAACCAGGGCTTTTGAGTGGCTGAACAGGTTTTCTGTGTACGTGGAATAAATAATTCCATGCCAGCTTGGATAATTTCGGTTTTGTGAGATATCAGAGGGGTCAGGATGAGAGAAGCAGACAGACGCCCATGGAAATGAGGAAAAGTAATCCCGCATTTCGTCGCAGTTTGCAGAGTTGTACTGCCTAACGATACGTGGGTGTGATGACTGTGTGACCTCAGGTTGCATTGCGCAGGAAGCGGTTAGTTGGTTGTACACAGTCCCTATTTTATAACATTTTGTATTATTTGGAGCTGTCATGACAACATACTACCTGATTCCGCACCGAGATGGCGACCCTATCGTACACCTCACAATGTTTTATACAGGGTTAGTAAAAAGTCCCCGAATGGTCGAATATCTCTATTATTAATGACGGATTTTTATTGGATTTTTGTAATGACGATTGGTCACAAATAATTCGTTTTTTTTTTATAACATTCACTTTTTTCTCACTTCCGGTTTAACAGAAAATGACTTAAACTTATTTTTTTTAAATGTGACACCTGGTATTATTTACCATTTTCGACTGCAGGATAAAAAACTACATTCTGAAACATCAACATGTTTTTTGTAATTGATAACCCCACAAAAAAAAGTGAATAAATAATAACGTAAAATCAAGATCTGCATACCTATTTAAATGTACTGGTGTCAATAAAGCAGACAATTTGGGTGCTGCATTGACATTGTCACCTGTCAATTGTGGTCGTTGTTTTGCTTTTTCTTGTGCAATTAAAAATTTTGAAAATGGCAGTGAAACTCACAAAATCTGGGCGCATTGATATCTTGATGATGTACGGATATGGTGATCATCAACGATCATTGAAAGAAGTTTGCACTTTATTTAATACTGTTCATTCGCATAGGCAAATTAGTAAAAGTACGGGTTGTTAAAAAGTATGAGGAATTTCGCCAAGTAAGGGATTTGTCAAGAAGTGGACCTCTGATAACAGTAAGTGGCGAAGACACAAGGTTAAATGTTCTTTATCAGTCTAAGAAAATCCTCATGTATCTACAACAGATCGATAAAACGACCAGATGGTTCCTTTACTGAATCTCGGAAAGAAACGTTAGAGCTCTTAGCACACACACACTTCCCAGATTGTCTGATCCTGAGCAACGGTGAGGTCCTACCAGCTGAGGGACGATCTAAACGCCCCCAAAGGGAGGACTGGCTAGTTGCTCGGAGAATAGTTACAGCCTCGGCAGTGGAGTGTGCTGTGAATCATTTCCAGCCATTCAAGTCGCCAGGGGAGGATGGGGTGGTACCGGTCCTACTACAAAAGGGACTGGAGATTCTCCTACCCTTCCTTATCAGGCTGTTCAGAGCCAGTCTGGCCTGGAACTATATTCCTTCCAGCTGGACGGTGGTTAGGGGGGTTTACATTCCCAAATTGGGACGTAATGACCTCCTACCTACTTCACTGAGACCTCTCAGTATTACATCATTCCTCCTGAAGGGATTGGAAAAAATACTGGACGGACACATTAGGGGGAACATCTTACCCAAGAACCCCCTAAATACCCACCAGTATGCCTATCAAACTGGCAAATCAACTGAGTTAGCGCTCAATAACCTCGTTGAGAAGATCACACACTCTCTGGAAAATGGAGAGGTTGCGGTGGCGGCATTTCTCGACATAGAAGGAGCATTTAATAATGCATTACCGATCTCCCTCTACGAGGCCACTATCGCTAGGGGGGTGGAACCTACCATCTGTGGCTGGATCGGAAACATGCTGCACAATCGGACCATTATTACCTCATTACGGGGAGAGGTGGTCAGCGTTAGGGCTGCGAGAGGGTGTCCTCAGGGGGGCGTTCTATCCCCCCTGTTGTGGTCCCTCTTTGTGGACGACCTGCTGGCTATCCTCGGACTCTGGGAGGTTGAGGTCCAGGCGTATGCGGATGATCTCGTCATAATGGTTAGAGGCAAATCTGAGGAGGAACTGTCTAGTACTCTTCAAGAAGCACTAAATGTAGTCAATGATTGGTGCCGTAGGGAACAGATGTCTGTGAACCCTCGCAAAACGATCATTGTCCCGTTCACCAGAAGAAGAAGGTTGGACAAATTAAAACCACCTAATCTTATGGGGGAAAACATTCCATTTTCGGACCAAACAAAATATCTGGGAGTTATCCTAGATAAGAAGCTCAACTGGGACAGACAGTTAGAAAATGTTATCCGCAGGGCAAAGATGTCCCTGTGGACCTGCCGGAGAATCTGTGGGAACAACTGGGGAACAAACCCCCAACAGATGTACTGGCTCTATGTAGTGGTTATCAGACCTATGATAACATATGGAGCCATAGTTTGGTGGCCTAAGGTACTTCGTGGTACCGCGAGGGCCAAACTGGCTCATCTACAGAGACAAGCATGTCTGATGATAACGGGAGCGATAAGCACCGCACCATCAGTCGCTCTGGAGGTCCTCCTCAATATTCCCCCACTTCACATATGGTTGGAAAGGGTGGCGAGGTGGACAATGTACAGACTAATACAAACGGCAGATAACATGCCGAGGGAAGTCAGTCTGAGGGGGTCCGGACTCCTTGATGACAGTGATTGTCACAGGATTCTGGGAATGGTCTCGGACTTGATGCCTACAAAAATCAGCAGAGATCTGTCTTTCAAGACCGTCCTCCCGGAAAGGGAGGACTGGGACCGGAACCAATCGACCCTGTTGAGAGCGGACCTCTGCTGGTACTCTGACGGCTCCAAAACCAATATGGGAGTAGGAGCCGGCGCATATGGGGGCAGCACCGATGCTAGACTATCAGCTAGCCTCGGCAAGTACGCAACCATACACCAGGCAGAAGTTTATGCCATCGAGATGTGTGCAAAGGAAAGCTTAAAAGACCTATGCACAAACAAATCGATAAAGATATATGCAGATAGCCAAGCTGCAATAAAGGCTCTCAGTTCCTACCGGTGCAATTCAAAGACGGTATGGAGTTGTAAATCTGCCCTTAACGAATTGGGCAGCTGTAATGAGGTGTCGCTGGTCTGGATACCGGGTCACTCGGACCATGATGGCAACGTTGCGGCAGACACGCTTGCCAGGAGTGGTGCCCAGTGTGACTTTGTCGGACCAGAACCGGTGCTGGGAATAACATCTTGCACAGCAAAACGCACCTTAAAGACCTGGACAGATAGAAGGACAATTCAATATTGGCAAAATCTTCCAGGATTAGCTCACTCTAAGGCCTTCATAAATGGCCTGTCTGAGTCAAGGGCTAAGAAACTTCTAGAGTTGAACCGACAACAACTGAGTACTCTAGTCGGCCTGTATACAGGACACTGTCGCTTGCGGCATCACATGCACCGTATTGGGATCGGTCAGGAGACCGAGTGCCGGCTGTGTATGGAGAATGACGAAACAGCAGAGCACGTGCTGTGTTCCTGTCCGGCAGCGGATAGGACTAGACACCTGCTCTTTGGCAAGGTAAAGCTTGCTCCAGAGGATCTGGATCAACTTTCGCCCGCAAAGGTTATCGATCTCTGTAGGAGGCTGGATTTGTTGGGCGAAATATAGACATTAAGCGTGAGCCACAATAGACCTTATGTTCGCGGTGGAGGGACCGATATGGACCACTCACAATCTAACCTAACCTAACCCATCTACAACAGAATTGGGTCAAATTCATGATATATCCTAAAAGTCTGCTCACAAAATTCTGAAGTCTGAAAAAATTAGAATGGATGTGGATCATGAGTTAACTGAGCAGACTAAATTTTTCTGAAGTAATGACAGAACTTATTCAAGCTCGGCCCAACTTTCTGAATGAAATACTTTTTTCAGATGAAGCAACATTTCAGCTGAATGGTACGGTTAACAGGCACAATTGTTGTTTCTTGTCAACAGAGAACCCTCATTGGATGGAAGAAGTCCATACGCAGTATCTTCAAAACGTGAATGTGTGGGCTGGTTTGGTCGAAAACAAATTAATTGGACTTTTTTTATTAGCGGAAAATTAAATGGTGATGACTACTTGAATTCATTGAGAAACCAAATTGTACCAGCACTTATAGAGCAGTCTTCTCAAATCAAATGAGACCTAATCATCCAAGCGATAATATTTGGTTCCAACAAGATGGAGCTCCGCCACACTTTACGAGTAATGTCTCTGATTATTTGTATGAAATATTTCCTGGTCACTGGATCTGACACAGAGAAGCAATCGAGTGGCCAGCATGTTATCCAGACCTGTCGCCACTGGACTTCTTTTTGTGGGGTCAGGTGTATAAAAAACCACCTAATGATCTGGAACAATTACAGCAGCGGATAACTGAAGAAATCAACCATATTACGCCAGAGATGATACAAAATTCAGTGAGACATTTTGTTGATAGATTATATCTCTGTCAAGTTATAGATGGAGCACAATTTGAACAATGCATTATCTATTTATATTTTATTTATTTATTTATTCAACGGATCAACCATTTAGAATAATAATAAGAACATCTAAAACTACATTAGTCTTAAATAACCTATCTCAATATGAGAACATAACAAAAAACTAAAACATAACCCGTACACTGTATGTATGACAATTCAATCAATAACACCTCTCAAAATGCCTCTAATTGAACGGTCAGAATCATTATACATATCCAAGAGCTCCGAATACTAATTTGCAGTTCTCACCACTCTCGATATTGGACTGAAAAAGCCATAATTGGTTCGATGGAAGGGAACCACTTTCTCTCGTGCGGTCCGGAATCCTTAGAGAGACTAACTCAAGCAAAGAAGGACTATCAATTTTATACACTAATAATTTATGCAAAAAACAAACATCACTGACAATCCTTCTACCACTGAGTGACTGCAAGTGCAGCCGATTCCGCAAATAAGAAAAGTTAAGATCATTTCTCTGCAAGCCCATTCTGTAAGCACAAATTCTCAAGAATCTATTTTGCCTCAATCTGATTGATATAAATATTGTAATTCGGACTCCAGACTACAGAAGAGCATTCCAACAAAGAGCGAACCAGACCACAATACAGTCTTCTCAAGCTATTGCATGAAAAATCCAGAGTTGATCTATGAATAAATCCTAACATTTTATATGCTTTAGACACTATGTTTTCTATGTGATCCTTAAAAGATAATTCCCTATCCAATACAATGCCCAAGTCTTTAATCATTTCATTCCTCTGTAAAGCGTTAGAGCCTATAAAGTTCACAAAGTCAATGGGAAACTGAGCTCTAGTGAATGTCATGCAGAAACACTTATCAACATTCAGAGTCAGAAGATTGTCACCACACCACCGAACAAAACGATTTAAGTCTTCCTGTAAAAGTAAAGCGTCCTGTCTGGAACGAACAATCTTGAAAATTTTGATATCATCAGCAAACATCAAAATCTGACTATGCTTAAGTGAAGGTATGACATCATTGATACAAAGATTAAAGAGGACTGGTCCACAATGTGAACCCTGAGGAACTCCTGAAGAAACAGTAATACTATCAGAAATGAAGTTTCTGATCTTTACACTTGGTACCTACCCGTAAGGAGGCTGCACACCCAAGACAACAAATTGGCATTAAAACCCAACAATGCAAGTTTTGCCAATAATAAGGCGTGATTAACCTTATCAAACGCTTTGGAGAAGTCTGTATACACCGAATCAACCTGTAACCTATCCTCCAAAGCTGAGACCAATACATTCTGGTAAAGAAGAACGTTGGTTGTTGTAGATCTTCCTTTAAGAAAACCATGCTGCTGTTCAACGAAAACATGTCTGCATTCCCAAGTTATATGTCTAGAGACAAAAAAGTCAAGAAGTTTGGGTATCTCTGAATACAAACAGCTCTATAATTAGTATCCAAATGCCTTGGTCCCTGCTTATGAACAGGCATCAAATAAGAATGTTTCCAAACATATGGAAACTCGCCAGACTACAAAGACCTGTTAAAGAGAATCCTCAGTGGAATTGCCAAGGTGAAGGCACAAGATTTTAACAGATGGGAGGGGATTCCATCTGGACCGTAAGTAAGTTTATCTTTCAAACTACAGATATGATCAATGATATCAGCAGAAGTAACACTAGGCACAGTCATATTTACTGACTCACGCAAAAAAGGATCGGGACCGACACTCCTAGCTTGACCCTCATCTATAGATGACTATTTTATTAATTTTTTTGAGGTATCTTATCAATTACAAAAACATGTTGATGTTTCAGAACGTAGTTTTTTATCCTGTATCCGAAAATGGTAAACAATACAAGGTGTCCCGTTAAAAAAATAAGTTGTAGTCATTTCCTGTTAAATCAAAGCGATAAAAAAGTGAATGTGTCATAAAAAAAGGCTTATTTGTGACCATTCGTCATTACAAAAATAAAAAAAATTGCGTCAGTAATAACAGAGATATTCGACCATTTTAGGACTTTTTACTAACACTGTACAAATACAATAGAAAGACACTTTACTATATAGTAAAATTTAAGTATGGTAATGCCAAAAAACACATTCTACATCCTAAATGTTTGTATCTTCATTCTTGAGATGTCATGTGTGAACAAATTTCTACTTAAAATTGACAGTCTTGCAGGCAGTAACCTGGTACTCTTCTAATAAGAGCTGATAGAGCAACACAATTAAATCAGTGTGTTCTATGTTAATCTTGTATTTGTATTCATAGTATGATGGTGAACGGAATTTTGTAATACATACCTTGTTGCTTTCACCTGATGTATCAGCACTAATTTTCACTAACACCAGCACTAATCACCATTTTCTGCATGTGATTTTATTGCAGGTAGAAGAACTCTTCACAACGTGTATATGCAGCATTCACAATGTGAGTTTAGCTATTGTATATCTGTTGTACCTGCTTGCTTGTAAATCTATTCTTTTAGCTTTATATGCATCTTTACTGTCAAAGCTTATGTGATTGTTGTACTTGTTTGCTTTATTTACCATTTAGCACTAAGTGAAGATTGGAATCTGTGATGAGCACTGATAAGCACAGTTGGAGATCCCAAATCACCACAACACATTAAGAGAAATCTGATGATCCTTTCACTAACCAAGTTAGCGTAATCAGAGGATGAATAATTCTAAATATCTTACATCCACAACTCTATATTCTTCTGCAGGTTCGACGACACCAAAAATTAACATATTTCGTTTGGCGGAAATATCTGTATTCTTTTATTATCTATCGGACATACTTATGCCGATATTTATTTTGTAACGTAATGTATTAGGAGGGGGTCGGGGAGTCGTGGGTCAAAGGATTCCATGGGGCAAGCTGAGGAAGTGAAAACAACATAAGCTTTCGATGAAGCTTTCCCCAAGACCGTCATGCGTGGTGAAGAGCCGCATCCTGCACGAGGTGACCCTGCTAATAACTAAACATGACGGATCTAGACGTGGAGGTTGAAATAAACTCCCCCAATCTACGGTGTCACGTGACCCTTGCCTAGGGATGGATGGCACCAGGGTGATGGTGTCGTGAACAGAACTTCTGGAGTACCGGGCAACCCTTCAGAGTAACCTGCCTTGCACCACACAGGGGGTTCTGATGGGGTGGACAGTATTTCCCCCATTCTCGTGGGAACAACATGAAGATCATAAATAGATATAAAACCAATGAGGCTCGAGGAGTGGCTCCGGCTACAGACTCGTGCCTTGAGTTTATTCCGGAAACGGAGACGAGCCAGGGGGCGGCAGCGTCCGCGGACTCTGGAGAGCTCACGACTGACGTAGATACGGGGGATCGGGGGTAGCTTCGGCCACACACTTGTCCCCACATCCAAGCTGGAGGCTGGTTCCCACCGGAGGGCGGCGAGGTCCGCGGACTCTGGGGGCCCTTCCAGCAGTGAGGACCCTACTGTAGGGCTAGAGCCTGTCCAAGCGTCTTTCCGGGGCGCAAATAAAGAAGCTCCGGAGGGCGCAGAAAATCGCGACCGGGACATGGACGATGGAAAAACCTGTAAGGCGCAAGAGGGGAGTGTGAGTCAGAAGAGGACGCGCTCGGACTCTAGCACGCCTACTACAGATAGACGTCCCAAAAGGGCCAGGGGACCTGTAAAGGCGCAAGAGTCAGAGCTGTCTGTGGAATTTATTTAAACATACAATTTTATTGCTCCATTATCTGTCTCAACAAATGCCAGTGACCCTCTTAATCCTCCTCTAAGTACCGTGACAAAAGCCCCCCACTTGATTGTGACCCTACCCTACCGCTTTCACTGATAACGAAGCAGGTAGACGGAACGACATATATAAGACAAGACTTGCAACGAACTGCCAGATCTCTCTGAGACCTAGGGTTGAACACACTGAGACCTCACAGACGATCTCCGGCGAGATTTGGGGAGTAGGCAGATTGAGGCCCCGTAATCGAGCTACAACAACTCAACCCACCTTTGTCCACCTCTCTAAGGAGTAGGCAGATTGAGGCCTTAGAGTGTCCTTACATATTTCCTTTACCTCTTGAAAATGGCCCTAAAACAGGAGCCGAAACGTCGAGTTTCCATAAATTCTGGAACACCCGAGAACCAAGTATGTCTCACATTAAAGACCGCGGAAATCTTTCTGAACATATATATATATATACATATATATATATATATATATATATATATATATATATATATATATATATATATATATATATATATATATATATATATATATATGTAACCAACTGATAACTCAAAAAATGATTAACCGATTTTGATGAAACTCGGCAAGTGCCTTTCTTTTATTAATAGCTTGGATGAGTTCGTTAGCCAGGAAAAAAAATTCTTTTCTCCGAAAATTACAAAGCTATTTTGATGAAGTTTGGTGTACATGTTGCTTTGGGAAAGACCTAACTATGTACCAAAATTCAGCTTTCTAGGTTTACAGAAAATTGAGCTATTCAAATTTGAAATATTTATTTTTAATATCACTGTGTTTCATTGACAATGGCTAGGTATATGATATCTAGTATATCTGAGCTGTGATATTATTGCGCAGGTCTGTTACATGCTGTATGTTTTGTCAACACATATAAAGAATCGAAGTTTTACAAAAAGGGCCGATATGCAACAGGTTAGTTATTTTCTCTCTGATGCTTTGGCGGTAGTTTTAGTTAAGTTTATGGTTTAACGGTCCATAATTTTTAGATAATTTTCGTACAAACAATTCGTCAATGAGGAGACCGCAAATTTAGAATTTTAAAAAGATTTCTTCAAATGAGCGCAAACTAGGCCACTCTAGAATCTATATCCCGGTTTGAGTTCAGTTTTTATCTGTTTACATATAAACAGGGTGACGATTTCTACAGTAAAGCTCAATATAATTATTGTTATACAAGAAACGAGGAAAAAATTGTATAAGTTAATTATAGGGTGTCTTGAGCTGCATCTTATAAAATTATTTTGACAATCACAGGCTGGCCCATAAGTCGTTGGTAATCCCTACAAATTTTTTTCGAACACCCTTATTTTATTGCATTTTTTATCGAAATATGTTTGTAAGAAAAAAATCGAGACCCAGTAAGTGCCTTTTGGTAGCAAATTTTCATTAAATGCTTCAAATTTCAATAACTCAATTTGCTATTAACCTAAGGTTTGTTGGCTAGGAAACCAACATTTAAAGTTTATTGTGGGAAAATTTTTGTACATTTTCAAACAATAAGTTATTTTGATAAAATAATTACACATTGTTTCTACTATATAGGTTATACGGGTAACCAAATTGATGACTGCTTGCATTAAAAAGTCATATTTGCTATTCAAAGCATTTTTATGAAAATTCACTTCCATAACACACTTGCTGCATCCAGACTTTTTTTATTACATTTAATTACTAAAGTGAAAAATACCTTCACAAAAAAAGTAAAAGAACACCTGTATACTATTCATTGCACCAGCCTGTATAGAGAATGTGTTATTGTGACAAAGGAATGTTAGGTATTATTTTTAGAATAACAGGAAATGGGTTAATTAGGACCCCTTTGTGGATAAGCCACAGACTCAAAGACACAGATAATGTCTGTCAAGAGACAGGGTGTTTATTTTTGTCTTTGGCTATTTTTAAACCACATTCAGTATCTCACTAACACCGGTGTTGGTATATGTGTTTGTAGATGTGTTGTTATTGATGCAGTCAGAAGTTATTTAATTTTGACATTAGTTTTATAAAAAATCGAATTTCCCTGAATGAAAATGATTGTCATATCAGTGAATATTGTGTGTTTGACAGTTATTGAATGTCATTTTCAGAGTAAGCTATCTTTTTCATATCCCTTTTTTACAATAATGCTTGTATACCTGTAATGTTTGGCTTGTAATTGAGTTATCTTGTCTTTTGCTAATTTATTATGTATATATCTATCTGTTTCATAAGACAATTTAGAGGTTACTACATTTATTATGTAAATTTAAACAATTTAATAAGAAAGATGTTATGGTAGTGAATTTTTATTAAATGCTTCAAACTTGGATGACTCAATTTTCGATAAACTTAGAAAGTTCAATTTTTGTATGTAGTAAGGCCTTTCCCAAGGCAACATATCCCCCAAATGTCATTAAAATAGCTTTCTAATTTTCAGAGAATTTTTTTTTTCGAAACAAAAACTCAAAATTTGAAAACCTAAATTTTCGATAAACTTAGAAAGTTGAATTTTGGTATGTGGTAAGGCCTTTCCCAGGGCAACGTATCCACCAAATTTCATTAAAATTGCTTTGTAATTTTCGGAGAAAAAAATTTTTTTCGCAAGAAAACTCAAAATTTTCCCGGAAAACCTTGTCCGATTTTCCTGGCTAACAAACTCATCCAAGCCATTAATAAAAGAAAGGCATTTGCCGAGTTTCATCGAAATCGGTGAATTATTTTTTGAGTTATCGGTTGGGTATATATATATATATATATATATATATATATATATATATATATATATATATATATATATATATATATATATATATATATATATATATATATATTATACATATATATATATATATATATATATATATATATATATATATATATATATATATATATATATATATATATATATATATATATATATATATATATATATATATATATATACATATAAAAATTGAAACTGACCTCAGATATTGCTCCTAGTTCGCGCTCATTTGAAAAAAATCTCGCTATTAGTGAATTTTTTTATTAAAAACTCACTAAAAGTAAGTTTTCCACAATTTAGCAGGATGGTAAATAAATTATCTATTCATATTTAAAATTTCCAAGTGAGATTTCAAGAGACTTGTGGTAGTTGAACAATTTGGTAGAAACTGTTTATCAAAATCATGCAATTTACATACAGGTGTCCCAAAAGTCGCGAATCAAACATCACACGAAGATAGGCCAGCTCAAACCCTTTCAGAGAAACCCTATATGATCCTACCAAAAAGTTTACGGTTTTCAAAATATTGACAATTGTCTCCGGTCTAGACTGACCGCAGATCAGTTGTCTTTTGCGGTCCAAGGCTTTACACTCGCACAAGATGTGCTGGGCTGATTCCTCCCCCTCGCCGCAAAGTCTCCATGCGAGGTCTCCTTCGAACCGCCCCATTTTATGCAGGTGTTTTTTGACGGCCATGTGTCCCGTAAGAGACCTGTTATGTTTCTAAGCTGTCCTCTGTGAAGATTTAGCAGCTCCACAGCTCTCTCTGAACTGGGTCTGTCAATTGTTGACTTCCCATGTCTGAGCCCTGGACAGTCCGCCCAGTACACCTTGTGTTGGTTTCTGACCCAGGACTTAATGGCTCCCCTGGCAGTGCTCTTTGTCACGCCCAGAGCCGGTTCTGGTCCCATAAATGGTTCTGCTGACCCTCTCTTTGCGAGACTGTCAGCTCCTGCATTGCCTTTGATCCCCGAGTGACCCGGCACCCAGATGAGGATCACCTCATTCTGCCCAGCCAGGTCGCTCGTCTCGTCTCGGCACTCACTCACCAGCCAGGAATTTACCCGTGGGCTACTTAGTGCCTTAAGGGCTGCCTGGCTGTCTGTGGCTATGAGGATCCGCTTGTTGGTGTAGCCCCTCCTCTTGTTCTCCCGCACACGGATGGCGTACATTTCGGCCTGAAACACCGTTGCATGGGCTCCGAGGGAAATAGTATGACTTACCCTCGGTCCTTCCGAGTAAACACCTGCCCCCGTCCCACGCTCCCCTCCGGAGCCGTCCGTGAATCAAACGAGCGCGTCCCGTGGTATGCCTGGCGTCTCATCCCGCCATGCCTCGCGATCAGGTATTTCCACTGTAAAGTTGTTTTCCCTGCACATTCGCGGGCTCGCGAAGTCTGACCTCATTTTAAGCATGGGCTCCTTCACGATCTCCTGAATTTTGCAGTGGCCCCTGAAGCCTGGGTTGATCTTCAGTCTACCATTGCAGGCTAGTCTGTATAGTCCTGGCCTGGCCTCCCCCATAATAACTAAGTGTAGGGGGGGGCAGATCCAGCAACACCTCCATGGTGGCTGTTGGGGTTGAAGACATGACCCCTGTGATGCCTAGGCAAGCCATCCTTTGGATTTTGCCTAGTTTTTGTTTGGCACTGGATTGTACACGCTGCAGTGAGATTTTTTCAATTCCTAAAACTAATATATTTCTGAAGTCTCCCATTTATTTTATGTGTTCAGATTGCGACATCTCGTAAGAAGACTAACTCAACTATTCTTTGAGTTTTAAAAACAGTCTGTCGTCTCTTGATGCCAGATCTGACGAATAAGGTGGGTGCTCTAATAATTCAGACATTAGAATAACTGACTTGTGACCTAGGCATTGTCTTGATAAAAGAGTACTCCTTTTGTAACGGTTTCATCTATTAAATCAGCACAACTTTAGACTGTATTTGAACCAAGTTATCATTTACTTTCAATAAGTTTTACAGTACAGCATATTCTCATTGATATATAAAAGTCTGGACGCAGCAAGTGAGTTATGGTAGTGAATTTTTGTAAAAATGTTTTTAATGGCAAATATGTCTTGTTTTTAAAAGAAGGACATTTGGTTGGCAGTATAACCTATAAGGTACTAACTTTGTACCATATTTGGTTAAAATAGCTTTGTTGTTTCAAAAAGTACAAACATTTTCCGAAAATAAACTTAAAAAGTTCCAGAAAAAACTGGTCCAATTTTCCTGGCCAAAGAACCGTTAAGCTATTTACACGCCTGCCAAGATATAATTATTCACAAACAGCTTTAGGACCAAAATTGGAAAAAAAAATTATGAAAATTTGCAAAAATTTCTTTTGCAAAAAAATCACCATTTTTTTTTTACAAAAATTGCCTTCAGTAATGTTACACTAAATTATATTTTTCACAAAAATTAGACAACTTTTTTTACAATAACTTACTAAACATTTATTATTAATTACCAACATATCACAAAAATCTTACAAAAATTATTTCTACAGAAACACTAAAAATATTTCTGCGAAAACTTTTAAACTTCAGCCACTATTTGAGAGCACCTGTATACTGCAGCTTTGATTTTTTGACGAGTCTTACAAACAAGAGCTCTCTGAATGCATCATTTCCATGGGGCACCGCTATCTATTGATAAAAACGCTGTATCACAGTTTGTTATGTGTTTGACATATGTGCCAAAAACGTGAAAAGTTGCAAAACAACTGAAATAACTCAAAAACGATGAACGATATAGACACTTAGTACGACATATCTTCCGCATAACCCGTATTTGCTTCAAATTCGTTGTCTGAAAATTGCAAATTGTGACGTTTCAAATCGCGACTTTGACGTTTTAAGAAGAAAAATGATAAGATTTTCAAAATACTTTTTCTGCTACTTCTTGACCTTTTTGCGTCAAGAAAACTTAACGGTTGTATGTAATATTCAAGTAGGAACGTATGTGACAAATTTGGTTGTCATAGCTCTGTTATTTTCGGAGATACACAAATTTTCCGAAAGAAAACCCAAAATTTTCCGGGAAAAATTGGTCCGATTTTCATGGCTACCGAACTCATCCAAGCCATTTACAAAACGAAGGTACGCACCAAATTTCATGCAAATCGGCCTATTATTTTTTGAGTTATCGATACAATATATATATATATATATATATATATATATATATATATATATATATATATATATATATATATATATATATATATATATATATATATATATATATATAAACACAGATTTCCTCATTAGTGAAGCTTTCGTTTTATGAAAAATTCGCTAAAATGAAAAGTATAAGCCTAAGTATAAGAACTTGAGGAACTGCTGTTTCAATACTAGTGAATATAGAATATACGTTCTTGTTCTTCATACAACACTCTGCATTTTGTGTTTTAAATAGTTTTTTTTTCGTAACTTATGTATTTTCACTTTCTGTAATAACCGATGTACTTTTATCTCCTATGTAAAACGCATGTTATGGTCTAGAGACACAACTCTAGTAGTTAATTTCTTGTATTGATCACATTATTAATTTTCTCTACCTTATTAGGTGGAAGCTCTGGAGAAACAGCTGAAAGAGATGACTAATCTTGTAGACGAGTACGAACTGAAGTACAAAGAAGTGGAAACTGAAAAGAAAGACGCTGTGGATAAGATCTATGTCTTGCGAGACATCATCAGGGACCTAGAGAACCAGATAGAACTTAAAAGCAGGAGTGAGGAAGAACTGAAAGCCATTGTACAGGAGTTAGAATGTATTGTAAAACACCAGACAGAGTCGAATAAGGAATTACATCAGCATATTGATAGGTTTACAAACGTTTCAGATGTACATGAGCTTCAAAAGCATATTGCCGAGCTGGAAGGGGAATTACAGAGTCTCAGGTTGCACTCCGAGTTGGCAGGGAATGAAGGAACAATAAAACAGATACAAAGTGAAGTAAGAAGTGATCTCAAGTTATAAGATACTAATAAAATCTAACGATAAATCATTTTATTTTTTGCAGCTTCACCAGTTTGAGCTTACCTTAGAGAAACGCACTAAGGATCTGGAAGGGTTGCATTCTGGTGTATCCACAAATAGTTGTAGCTCTCCGTCTGAAGATATGTCTATAAGAGATGTGGTAAGTCAAGTAATAGTATGAATATTTTCGATGAAATTTATTTTTACATTGTTTGGGTTTGTTCATAGTTCGGTTAGAACAAAACATGGGTTCGCACACCTCTAATATTAACAATATTTTATGAACACTGAAGAATTTTGGGTAGTTCGACGTTCGGTGTTGAATTTCTAAGAAGTTCAAAGTTCGACTGTGAACATTAGACATATTATTTCTGAGGTTCGATGGTTTGCTTGATTTGCAACTTATTGGGCAGCGAGGACAGCGTACTTTGCAAGCTTTCACTCTCTGGTAATGTATGGAATTCTCATATGGGGCTCTTCACCTCAGTGAAGGTCCTACTGGAACAAAAAGAAGCTATTCGAGCGCTGAGTAATGTGGGACCACTGGAAAGTTGCAGGGAGCTGTTTAGGCAACATAGTATTTTGACGATAGTAAGTGCTTATATACTTACCTGCATTTTGTATATATGGGACAATAAAAACACAATGGGAAGAAATAACCAACATCATTCATATAGTACACGAGAGCACTCGACAGCCGTCCACACAAACAGTCGATGTGCACATACCACTTAAGAGAGGTATCCAGAATAATGCCAAGAAACTTAGCTGTTTCAGGATTACCATTAGGTTTTACATCAAATTTCATTATCCGAGTTTTACTCTGGTTTAGCTTCAGTGCATTAGCCTCGGACCAGCTCCCAGCATGGCATATATAATTTTGCATAATTAATCCTGCTTCCTGAGTACTGGTTGCCCTGGTCATAAAACTCGTATCATCTGCATATAAATACGAACCATATGCATTAACACTATGTGTTAAGTTATATATATATATATATATATATATATATATATATATATATATATATATATATATATATATATATATATATATATATATATATATATATATATATATATAATAAATAGTATTGGACCAAGAACTGAACCCTGTGGTACTCCTACTTTCAGTTGAACACTGCTAGATGTTTTGTTGTTCCAATCTACTATTTGTCTCCTGTTTGTCAGATATGATTGCAAGATGTCCAGGGCGACACCTCTCACATCATAGTAGTTTAGTTTACCAAGCAATATCTGGTGATTGACAGTATCAAATGCTCTGCTCAAGTCCAAGAAAGTCATTTATATTATATTTTTGGTTTCAAAACCTTCCAGTATGCCTTCCACCGCACTAACTAAAGCAGATACTGTGGACCTAGTCTTGCTATACGCATACTGGTTTTGATTAAACAACTCATTTTTTTCAAAGAAATCCACAATTCTGTTTTTTAGTAGTCTTTCAAGAATTTTTGATATTGCAGGCAGAATACAAATTGGTCTATAATTGCTACACAAATCTGGATTACCCTTTTTAAAAAGTGGAATTGCCCTTGCTAGTTTGAAAAGGTCTGGGAACACACCCGCACTGAAACATTTATTTATGACTTCCGTTAACGGCTTTACAATTACTTTGATAACAGCCTGTAGCAGTTTAGTTGAAAAACCATACACGTCTCGGGATTCTTTACTTTTGATGTCTCTGACTATTTGCATCACCTCTTCTTCAGTTACTGGGCCTAGGAATAGTTAACTTCCACTGGATCTGGCTTTCTGAATTAGCACTGACGGGTTTAGTGTGTTTTTTGAATCATCTGTTGAGCTGTCATCATTACTTGAAAAATATGCGCAATATTAACAATATTTTATGAACACTGAAGAATTTTGGGTAGTTTGATGATCGATTTTGAATTTCTAAGAGGTTCGAAGTTCGACTGTGAACACTAGACATACTATTTCTGAGGTTCGAAGTTCGAGGCAACATATTTGCTTGGGTTCGTTCATAGTTCGGTTCGAACAAAACATGGGTTCGCACACCTCTAATATTAACAGTATTTTATGAACACTGAAGAATTTTGCGTAGTTCGATGTTCGGTTTTGAATTTCTAAGAAGTTCGAAGTTCGACTGTGAACATTAGACATACTATTTCTGAGGTTCGAAGTTCGAGGCAACATATTTGCTTGGGTTCGTTCATAGTTTGGTTCGAACAAAACATGGGTTTGCAAAAAACATGGGTTCGCACACCTCTAATATTAACAATATTTTATGAACACTGAAGAATTTTGGGTAGTTCGATGTTTGATTTTGAATTTCTAAGAAGTTCGAAGTTCGACTGTGAACATTAGACATACTATTTCTGAGGTTCGAAGTTCGAGGCAACATATCTGCTTGGGTTCGTTCATAGTTCGGTTCGAACAAAACATGGGCTCGCACACCTCTAACATTAACAATATTTTATGAACACTGAAGAATTTTGGGTAGTTCGATGTTCGGTTTTGAATTTCTAAGAAGTTCGAAGTTCGACTGTGAACATTAGACAAACTATTTCTGAGGTTCGAAGTTCGAGGCAACATATTTGGTTGATTTCGTTTATAGTTCGCTTCGAACAAAACATGGGTTCGCACACCTCTAATATTAACAATATTTTAATAACATTGAAGAATTTTCGGTGGTTCGATGTTTGGTTTTGAATTTCTAAGAAGTTCGAAGTTCGACTGTGAACATTAGACAAACTATTTCTGAGGTTCGAAGTTCGAGGCAACATATTTGGTTGATTTCGATTATAGTTCATTTCGAACAAAACATGGGTTCGCACACTTCTAATATTAACAATATTTTATGAACACTGAAGAAATTTGGGTAGTTTGATGTTCGGTTGGAATTTCTAAGTTCGACTGTGAACACTAGACAAACTATTTCAGAGGTTCGAAGTTTGAGGCAACATATCTGCTTGGGTTCGTTCATAGTTCAGTTCGAACAAAATACGGGCTCGCACACCTCTAATATTAACAATATTTTAAAAACATTGAAGAATTTTCGATAGTTCGATGTTTGGTTTTGAATTTCTAAGAAGTTCGAAGTTCGACTGTGAACATTAGACAAACTATTTCAGAGGTTTGAAGTTCGAGGCAACATATCTGCTTGGGTTCGTTCATAGTTCAGTTCGAACAAAATACGGGCTCGCACACCTCTAATATTAACAATATTTTAAAAACATTGAAGAATTTTCGATAGTTTGATGTTTGGTTTTGAATTTCTAAGAAGTTCGAAGTTCGACTGTGAACATTAGACAAACTATTTCAGAGGTTCGAAGTTCGAGGCAACATATCTGCTTGGGTTCGTTCATAGTTCAGTTCGAACAAAATACGGGCTCGCACACCTCTAATATTAACAATATTTTAAAAACATTGAAGAATTTTGGGTAGTTCGATGGTCGGTTTTAAATTTCTAAGAAGTTCGAAGTTCGACTGTGAACACTAGACATACTATTTCTGACGTTCGAAGTTCGAGGCAACATATTTGCTTGGGTTCGTTCATAGTTCGGTTCGAATAAAACATGGGTTCGCACACCTCTAATATTAACAATATTTTATGAACACTGAAGAATTTTGGGTAGTTCGATGTTCCGTTTTGAATTTCTAAGTTCGAGGTTCGACTGTGAACCTTAGACATACTATTTCTGAGGTTCGAAGTTCGAGGCAACATATTTACTTGGGTTCGTTCATAGTTCAGTTCGAACAAAATATGGGTTCACACACCTCTAATATTAACAATATAATTTTTTTTAGGTAAATTCTCAAAATAACATGACAGCTTTAAATGAATGTGAAGTACCATTGCAGCAGTTGGCTAGACTAAAAGAAAAATTGTTGAAACATTCCAGAGCTGAAGATGCTGCAATAAAAAGGATAAAAGATCTGGAAATGCAAGTTTTTGGCTTAAAACAAGAAACAGAAGTATGTTTTAAATTGTGGGTTTTTTTTCTTAATATGTTTTTACATTATTTAATTTTCTTTAGGAATCCCACAACGAACGTGAAATATTAAAGAAACAAATCTCTGACCAATTAGTTCTGATATCGTCACTGCAAATCCGATTAGATGACCAGAGAATCAGGGCAGAACATATTGAGAAACAGACTAATACTTCGCTTGAAGTGAAGATATTTGATTTGCATAATGAGATTGTTACTTTACAGGAGAAAATCCATAATCGTGACAAGACTATAGCTCAGTTAAATGCTGTATTGGAAGAAACACGGACACATTTGAAGCAACAAGAAGAACTAATGCACTCTACCAAAGAAGACGATATCATCATTGAGATGCAAAGAGAAATTGAACATTTAAGGCTCGAAAATCAAAAACTTGCCTCTAGAATTAATAGTGAAGCCCAAATCTTACCAAACTTGGTCGAAAATATAATTTCAGATAAGAATACTGATATAGAGAAACTAAGAGAAAGAGTTTTAGAAATGGAGAAGCAACTTGAAATGTATAGCAGTTTAAATCTTGACAAGTCTCAGATAAATACAATCAATCGATTGAAAGCATCTGGCACTTCGTTAGAGAGTATCATTTCAATGTTGGAACTTTCAGGTCCCGAACAAGTTCGTAAAGCCGAAAGCAGACATGAAAGTCTTTCCAGTTCTGTTCCTGAATTGCCACACAAACATGGAGACTATTTATTACATTCTCCGCAAACAGAATTCGAACCGGAAATTTCAAAAATTGATAAAATCCAAACAGATTTATATTTCACAAAGAATCCTCTACAAGGCAAAACTAATTCAACGGAACTATCTAAATCACTGGATAGACATGTGCGTTTCGAAGATACTTTAATACAGACCCTACGAAACGAAATCGCTGGTTTACAAAGTGATCTCGAATCAAAAGATGATCTTATTAGAGAATACGTAGAAAGAATAAAACTACTTGATGAATTAGAGAAAAACGTAGAAAATTTACAAGTCAATTTAGAAAAGACTGAACTCGCAATGAAAAATGCCACCGAAACATTTGAAAAAGAACAAAACGAACTGAAAGATGCAGAAAAGAATCTCCGTGTGGAGCTGGCCGAGAAAAAATTACATCTTTCAGAAAAAGAGAAACAACTTGAAGTTTACAAACAAGATTCACAGAGAAAAGATGAGATGTATATTAAACTGGCTAAAGAAAAACGCGACCTAGATAAGCAGCTTCTTAATTATCAAAATAATGTTGAAAGGAATAAGGAATTGAAACTATTACTTTCTGAAAAAGACGCGGAAATCAATCGTTTGAGTGAACAACTGGTAAAACTTTCAAAATTTAATAACTCCATTGAAATATTAGAAAACGAGTTAAAGGAAAAACAAGATATGATTGAAAACTTGAAGACAGAGCTTTTCCAAGCTAATCAAGATCTAACAAGAATGACTGATGAATTAGAAATGTTGAAAAAGACTACGCAGAATCTGGAAGATGAGTTATCTGTGGAACAAGATAACAATACCAAAATGAGGAAGGAATTAGAAAATAATGGTTTATTGGTGAAGCAGTTTCAGGAAGAAATTGCTGATTTGCAGAACGAGATTGATACAAAAGAGAAATGCATAGAAACCTTGAAAGAAACTATGAAAAGCGAAGAGAAAGCTATAGAGCAATACCAGCTTTTAGAAAAACAACACAAAGATCTTTTATTGGATAGAGAATGTGAAATTGAGATACTCAATGAAGATGCAAAACGCTATCAAGATGATCTTGCCGAATTGGAAGGCAAATTATCCAAACTAAGCCGAAATAGTCTACAAACTGTGGTTAATGAAAGAGATTTGGAAATTGCTAATAAAAAGAAACAATGTGAAGATCTAAGCAAAGAAATAATACACCTGCAAGATCTTCTGAATGAAAAGGATAAAATTATAGATCAGATGGGTAGAGATAGTAAAAGTTTGCATATCAGTTTGGAAACTATACAAAATAAAATACAGGAAACTGGTAATATTATCGATCTTGGTAGACGTTTAAGAGACGAACAGAAGAAAAATGCTTCGCTACTTGAAGAAATCCATTCTTTAAAAGCTCAGCTATTGACTTGTGGTGTTTCAAATAGAAACAGTGATATGGTCACTTCTGTGGATGAAATAACGAGTAGAGTTAGAAGAGAATTAGATTATTCCGCCCATTTAGATTCTAACATAATCAACGCAGTGAGCGATCAAAGTTTAACGTCACTAGAAAACGTAAATCTAGAAAAACTAAAAGAATCTTTATTGAAAGAACGAGCGTTAAGCAGTGAATTAAAACAGTCAAGAGATTCTGCACAAAATGCACTGAAGGAAATGGAAGAAAAATATGAAATTACCAAGCTACAAGTCGATAAATTACAAAGTCAGCTAGAAAAAGAGAGGATGAATTTAAACGCAGTTCAGCTTGAAGATGCGAAATTGATCGAGCAAATGAGAATAAGACTGGATTCCGCTTTAGACAATGAAAATGAATTTGAAAAGCTCTTGGATTCAGAGAAGCAAATGCGAGCAGAGCTGGAAAAACAGGTGGTGGCTTTGAAAAATAAACTGAGTAATCTAAGTACCAGCTCTAACTCGAAAACGGAATTGACTGAATATAAAGCGTTGCCTTCGAGGGAGTCACAGCTAGAAAAACATCTGGAATCTCTAAAGGAAGAAAATATGGAACTGGCGAAAGAACTGAAAACGTTAAAACATGCAAAAAGTGAGAGAGAATCCAATTTGAAGTACACCAAAGATTTGCTGAATTTGAAAGAGGGAGAAATCAAGAATCTGGAATGTAGGTTAGAAAGTATGAGGACGAACGAAGCAGTTTTCAGAGAGAATTTACTAAAAACCAAAACCGAACTTGAGGATAAAGTTAGGGAAGCTGAAAATACAAGAACATTAATTGTAAGTATATTTGTCTTTTTTAATGAATACACTTATTTTCGTTTTTATGATTTATTTAGGAGGAAATTGATCAAGACAGAGTGCTGCTTAAAAATCAAGTAGAGATATTGAATGAAAAGTTATCTACAATGCAAAAATGTATGGAAGCGAATAGTTTGCGGTCACACACGCCTATTCCTGATGATCTCAATGCAAAAATTAAGGTAATTAAAAATATGTGTAGTATTTGGCAATTAAAAAACTATACGAGGGAGTATGAAAAGTACTTAGCCTACAATAGAAACTGTAATAAATTTTTAAGACTTTTTTTATTGACTTGCACATTTGGTAGAATGTTAACAAAACAATTCTAAACTTGTTAAAAATGTTTTTATGTTGGTATTCAAACCACTCCTCAATGGCAAATATTACTTTTTTTTTTACTGGATTTTTCTAGTTCCGCTTAAGAACATTTTCAACCTCATACTATCTACAGTTGCTGTTCCATGTGTTTTCTGTAAAATCTTTTGAGCACACTTATATCGGTATATATTCTTCAACATGAAGCATGAATCATCAGTCTTTCAATATGGTTTTTTTGCTGGACATTCTATTGTCACAAATCTAGTCGCAATAACATAGTTTGTTGCTACAGCTCTTGATGGTTTGAATCTGATCTTAGTGGACGTAAACAGTATGTTGAGATCAGGGTCTTTAAATCAGATTGTTATGAAATACCTTCTGGAGTGCCACAGAGATACATTCTTGGTCCAGTTTTATTTAATATTTGTATTGATGAAATATCAAATTTCTTGAAGTGCCTTGCTTAATTTATGCTGATGATATGAACATAGATTTACATGTCAATCATCTTGATAACGGGCGTTCTACTCTCATAAATCTAGTTTCCATAACACAGTTTATTGTTACAGCTCTTGATGATTTGAATCTGATCTTAGTGGACGTAAACAGTATGTTGAGATCAGGGCCTTTAAATCAGATTGTTATGAAATACCTTCTGGAGTGCCACAGAGATACATTCTTGGTCCAGTTTTATTTAATATTTGTATTGATGAAATATCAAATTTCTTGAAGTGCCTTGCTTAATCTATGCTGATGATATGAACATATATTTACATGTCAATCATCTTGATAACGGGCGTTCTACTCTCATAAATCTAGTTTCCATAACACTGTTTATTGCTACAGCTCTTGATGATTTGAATCTGATCTTAGTGGACGTAAACAGTATGTTGAGATCAGGGCTTTAAATCAGATTGTTATGAAATACCTTCTGGAGTGCCACAGAGATACATTCTTGGTCAATTTTTGTTAAATATTTGTATTGATGAAATGTCAAATTTCTTGAAGTGCCTTGCTTAATCTATGCTGATGATATGAACATATATTTACATGTCAATCATCTTGATAACGAGCGTTCTACTGTCACAAATATAGTCTCCATAACACAGTTTATTGCTACTGCTCGTAAACAGTATGTCGAGATCAGGGTCTTTTAATCAGATTGTTATGATTGTTAGGCAGGTGGTAGTGGACTTTTCTTTACGTGGTAGTAAAGGCTTTTTTTCACGCCCGAGGAGGTACCACCCCTTGCATCAAGGGGCCAGTGAAATCCCAACGGACGTTCTGATTTCTGAATATCCTTCCTCCGAGGTCACTATTCTTGGTGACTTCAATGTCCATAATAAGGAATGGCTAGAATCTTCAAAAACCAATCCACAAGGGACAGCAGCGGAGGCCTTCGCAGTCGGCAATTCTTTAGCCAATATGGTTCAGCAACCTACTTACTTTCCTCGCATCCCAACACACAGCTCAGATCCCTTGGATCTCCTTCTTCCTACAAAACCTGAATGCTATAAGACATCAGTCACCGCCCCCCTTTGGTCGCTCAGACCATGGCATGGTCACTTCCTGCGCAATGCAACCTGAGGTCACACAGTCATCACACCCACGTATCGTTTGGCACTACAACTCCGCAAACTGGGACAAAATGCGGGATTACTTTTCCTCATTTACATGGGCGTCTGTCTGCTTCTCTCATTCTGACCCCTCTGGTATCTCACAAAACATCACTGAAATTATCCAAGCTGGCGTGGAATTATTTATTCCACGTACACAGAACCTCTTCAGCCACTCAAAAGCCCCGATTCTCTAAATCCTGTGACAAGGCCAGACTTGAAAAGGTGAAAGCTCACAAAACTCTTCTACACAATCCCAGTCAAGAAAACCGTCAAGCATTTAACGATGCAAGAAACTGCTATACCTGCATTCTTTCTGAGACAAAAAACTCGTTTAATAACCACATCAAAAACAAAGTCCTCTCAAGCTCCAACGGCAGCAAACCCTTCTGGACTCTTGCTAAATCTATTGGGAATAATTTCTGCAAGAGCACATTCCCACGTCTTGTTTCAGGGGATGAAATTGTTTCTACCGCCCTGAGCAAGGCTGAACTTTTTGCCTCGTTGTTCGCCGGCAATTCTACTCTCAACCAACCTCCAAATGTTCAACCACCAACAGTCCCCAATGTCGTGCATAAAATGACGGATATCATTTTCAAAACTAAAAATTACGAAAGATGCTCTCTTCTCTTAATATATGGAAAGCTTCTGGCCCTGACGAGATCCCACCAATTTATCTCAAAAAATGCGCACCAGAACTTGCTCCTGTCCTGACTCGTTTGTTTCATACATCTTACAATAGAGGCATATTTCCTAGTAACTGGAAAACTGCTCGAGTACAACCCGTCCCCAAGAAAGGATCCAAAGCAACTACAGGCCTATTTATCTCCTTTCAGTCGTCTCTAAAGTGATGGAAAAGTATATAAACACCGAATTACTAAAATTTCTTGAAAAACACAGTCTAATCCACGACAGGCAGTATGGATTCCGTAAGCGCAGATCAACTGCCGACCTCATTTCCTTTGTCACCCATTCTTGGAACAAGTTTATAGAACTACACGGTGAATCCCAGATTGTTGCTCTAGACATATGCAAAGCATTCGACCAGGTTCGGCACGCAGCGCTGCTTAATAAACTTCCGGCCTATGGCCTACCACCAAAACTCTGTACCTGGACAAAAAATTTCCTCTCCAACTGGAGCATTTCTGTTGTCGTGGATGGCCATTCCTCTAAACTGTATCCAATTAATGCAGGACTCCCTCAAGGTTCAGCTTTAGCCCCTACTTTGTTTCTTCTCCACATCAATGACCTCCTCTCTAGCACCTCCAATCACAGTTACGCGGACGACAGCACCCTCCACTCAAATATACAATATTCTAAGCCTGTCTCGTCAGCCCAATTAGATGAGGATTGTAGACTCATGGAGGTTCTGTCTGTGTGGATCTCCAAAAAATATTAGACTGGAGAGGTAGAAATCTTGTACAATTCAACTCTACCAAATCTCAATCTTGCTTTCTATCTCATAAGAGATACACCATCCCTAGACCTATCACCATGAAGAACCAGGTTATTCAAAGTAATGAGTCCTTTTCACTTGTTGGCATTTCTGTGGATCGAAATCTCAATTGGCATCAACACGTCACATTAATTGCAGAAGCGGCTGCTAACAAATTACAATCCACCTGCAGATGTCATTTTGTTCTACGTGCCAAATATTGTATGCTGCAATGTATCTAAATTTTGTATTTAAGGAAATTATATATGAACATTAAAGAATTTTGGATAGTTTGATGATCGATTTTAAATTTTAAGAAGTTTGAAGTTCGAGTGTGAACTTCGCACACCTCTACTTTTTACCTCGAATATACTTGAATATCTTGGATTAATTATACTGCCCTAATCAGTTTTGAGTGTGTTTGAGAACGTTACGTAAAGCTTCCGTGACTATGTAACTTTGGTGAAATAATATAAATTTCTATTAAAGGAACTAAATGAAGCAGTTAAAGACAATAAACAAATGATGGATTTGATAGGACCACTGACTGAGGAAAAGAAACATTTACAGGAAAAAATACACGACATGGAAACAACGATGCATTTAGGCAAACCTTTCGATCCGTTAGCTCGGGTAAGCTATAATAAATTAACAAAAGACATATTATTCTTTTATGCTTACTTATTATTAATATTTTTTAGGCAAACTATCTCTTTGCCAAGTATCTTAGGTCAGAAAGTTATCGGAAAGCCTTAGTATGGCAAAAACAGTATCTCACATCACTTTTAGCCACATATCAAGATTATCAGCCGGTTTATGAGAGAGTCACATTACTGCAGTCCAAACCCCAATCAAATAACAATGGTGCCAGCAGAAAAAAGAAGTCTTTCAAGTAAGTCTTTTTTAAACATCTGTTTAGAGAACAGTAAAGGTTTGCAGAAGGGCCGTAATAGGCGTAGAAACATAATTTTTAAAAACACTAAAATAATATGTAAAATTGGTTATAGGAAAATTCTCTACATTAAGTAATGTAAATATTGCACATAATTGTAGGTCAAAACTGTATCTATAACATTGGCATTGAAACAATTTCATTGTTAGGTAAATAGTAAACAAGGTAAATGTGCAGCGTATAAAGAACGTAAACTAATTAAAACACTATAAATAGTATTTGTTGGTAAACAGAGGAAGAGAGTAAGACAGTTAATTTAGATTGCCTAAAATGTAAAGACACGACACTTGTGATTTAATTATGTAAACATAATAACACTGTTAATTAAGATTCACGATGTAAACAGTCCGAGTTTAGAATTCATTCAGTTTGTTATTTAATATTATTGTTGAGTTTTGTGAGTTTAATATAGTTATAATTATACCGTTACCTATGTCTACATTCGCCTAGTTCGACGATATTTATTCCCTATACATATCCTCCGCTCCTTAAACACCTCATTGGTGCTTTTATTATTTATTTAGCCCGATGGAGATTTCCAATTATAGGACTAACGATAAAGTTTACAAAATTCGGCATATTTAAGAGAAGCAATAAGAATATATATTTTTAAAAATTTATGTTTAAGATACGAGGGCGGGTCGATAAGTCCGTGCCTTTTTTAATGAAACACAGGTTTTTGACAAAAAATCATTTCATTTCTCAACATAGTCTCTTTTGAGCTCTACACACTTCGTCCGACGTTTCTCCAATTTTTTATCCCTTCCAAAAAATAAGATTTGTCGAGGTCCTCAAAATTGGTATTTGTTTGTGAGATGATTTCATCATTGGAGTCTAATCTCTTTCCGCCGAGCCATTTATTTAAGTTTGGAAACAAGAAATAGTCACTCGGGGCTAAATCCGGAGAATAGGGCGGATGAGGGTGCAGTTTGTAGCCCAATTTATGCAATTTTGCCATCGAGACTACACATGTGTGCACCCTTGCATTGTCTTGGTGGAAAAAAACTTTTTTCCTGGCCAAATGCGGTCGTTTTTTCTTCAAATCATCATTGAATCAGTCCAAGAAGTTGGTATAATATTCGCCATTGATTGTTCTTCCCTTTTGAAGGTAATCAATGTGGATTATACCGTGTGCATCCCAAAAAATGGGCGCCATGACTTTATTGGCTGACAAACCCACCTTGGCCGTCTTCAGCGCCGATTCGCATGGTGAAACCCACTGTTTTGACTGCTGCTTGGTCTCTGGTGTGTTGTGGTAAATCCATGTTTCGTCCACGGTTACGAAACAGCGCAAAAAGTCGTCACAATTGCGTTTGTGGTCGATTGTGAGCAAATACGGCATCCATCTTGCAGAAAGCTTTCTCATATCCAAGTGATCATGCAAAATCGAAACGAGTGAGAAATGTGATATGCCTATGGCTTCCAGAATCTCCTGCACTTTCAATATCCGGTCGGTCAACACCATATCGTGAATTTTTTCAATTCTTTCTGGTGTAGCGACCTCAATTGGGCGTTCAGAACGTTCGGCGTCATTTGTGCTTGTGCGGCCGCAACGAAATTCAGTAAGCCACTTTTTTACCATGTAAATTGATGGTGCAGAGTCCCCATAGTATTTATCAAGCGTAGCCTTGGTTTGAGTCATGTTTTTTTTTTCCATTTTCGTTATAACTCAAGATCTTGTCTGCTTTCAATGGCTATCTAACACAAACTAAATGAGGCAGCTTGATCATAATTTGAAAGGAGTCAACTGACAGATGCTTGTTGAGAGGAGCAGTGTTGCCCTTCCTGTGAAGAGGCGAGAAATTAAAAAAGTTACGGACTTAATGATCTGCCCTCGTATCCAATTATAGGACTAATCATAAAGTTTACAAAATTCAACATATTGCAGAGAAGCAATAACAATATATATTTTTTTAATTTTGCACTGTGCATCCAAAAAAAAAAAATGCTTGTGCGAAAAACCATTTTTAAACTCTGATCTCTAAATGTCCTGCTGCCAAATTATGTTATCAATCATAGGGTGATAGCCGAGTTCATTAAAAAAAAAATCTTATACAAATGTATGTCCTAAACATGTTAGCTTTTGAACTTCAGGTGTTAAAGTTTAAAAAATAATCAGAAATAAATGTGGATTTAAAAATTAACTTTTGCTTCAAGAAAAAAAAAATTAAAAATTGTATCTCAGAAAAGGCCTCTTGATCATCATTATTATACAGGGGTGGTACACTTTGAGTTGCTGCACTACCGCTTCTGGCCTATTGTGCCCCTGGAATTTACCTTAATCCCCTAGGATGCCAGTTTCTTTGACAAAGTACAGTATTGTCCTATAGTCTTTAGAGTTTCTAAGTTTACCTTTCCGTTCCCTAGTAACCTGCGCCATGCTTCTATAAATGCCTCACAGTCGCACATTATATGTAGTGGAGTTTCCTCTTCTTCACATCATCTGCATATTGGGTCTGATTCAACCGCCAATGCATAGAGACGTTTCTTCATTTGGCAGTGACCCGTTATCAGTACTTTCAATAGTTTCAGTTCTTTCCTGCTCAGCTTGAGCAGATCTTGTGCTCCTTGGTTGGATGGTTTCCTGAGGTGGGCATTTGCCTGCCGATTTGTTCCAGTAATCCAGATGCCATTGCCAGCATCGTCTCGATTTCAGGTCTTACGGTTTTATATGCAACCTCCGGAGCTGGTCTGCTGCCTCGTTATCTTTTATATTGGCATGCGCAGGTACCCAGATAATCTTGACGATATTATTTGCCGCCAGGTGCTGAGGTTGCGCATACAGTCAAGTACTAGATTTGACCATGATTCCTGTGTCCCCAACACCTTTAGGGCTGCTTGGTTATCAGTAGCTATAAAAATTCTCCTGCCTCTGTAATTCCTCTCCAGTAGCATTTGTGCACACATCATTATTTATTTATTTACTAACTTATACGCCAATCGGCTTTATACATATAGAAGAGGACAAGCAACAAGGATGGTGAGTGACAAGACTATCTAATGAAACAATTATCAGTTCTGCAATACCGCACTCTTGACGCCTGATGTGAACGAGGCCAGATTATTTCCAAAAAGATCAATTCTCCCACAGTATTCATTGACAACACCAGCTATTCTGTTATGTGGTCTATAATTCACGTAGCCTTTGGATGTTTTGGTAGTTTCAGTCAGTCGAGGTGTCCTCAGCCCAGGTCTAGGGCAGATGAGTCCAAATAGTTCCAGACTCTCAGGCGAGTCAATAAGTCCATTGATAACCTTGTAGAAGTATGTTAGGTCTGTGGCTATTCTGCTATTCGACAGGCTGTTGATCTTAAGTTGGGTGCATGGTTGAGTTTCTTACCATTGTGCATACGATATGATATATGTTTGATGAATCTCGACTGTACTCGCTCGTTTTGGTTGATCTGTATATTGGTATAAGGAGACCATACTAGCGAACAGTAATCCAGGATGGGTATTACCAGCGATGAGTAGAGTCGGATTACCGTGTGATTGTTCTCGAAATCCCCGCCAGATCTAGTAATGAAACCGATGGTACGGTACGCCTGAAGTGTAATCTTGTCTAGGTGCTGCTGGAATGTAAGCTTGTTGTCGATAATGACACCCAGGTCTTTGGTGGACATGGTTTCCCGGAGAAGTTGGCCATTCAGGAAATAAGTAATAGGATTTCGGTCACATGAACGTGAAAAGAACATACATGTACACTTCTCTATGTTGAGGCTGAGCTTATTTTTCATACACTAGCTGCCCAACCCGTCGATATCCTGCTGGAGTGAATCGGCATTACTTGGGTTTCCGATGCATCTGTCGATTTTTAGGTCATCAGCGTAGAGGTGAAATTCTCGCTCAAAGTTGTCGCCAATGTCGTTAATGAAGATGTTGAAAAGTATGGGACCCAAGTGAGAACCCTGCGGGACTCCTGAGGAAACATCGTATCCTCTGGAAACATGGCCACCGACTCTCACCTGCAGCCGTCTACCCGCCAGATACGACTCCAACCACCTGAGTGCCATTCCACTAACCCCATATTTTTGCAGTTTGTTGACTAGAATCTCGCGGTCAACCGTATCAAATGCTTTGCTAAAGTCTGTATAAATAGCATGGGCCCTGGCACCTCTGTTTAGAGATTTGAGTATATAGTCTGTGTATAGGAAAAGGTTCATGGCCGTGGACCTGTCACTGAAGAAACCATGCTGTCTGGTACTTATCACATTCTTGAAGACAAATGCAAGCTGCAGCAACACGATCTTTTTGAAAAGCTTGGACATTGCAGATTGAATACATATTGGACGGTAGTTAGTTGCACTGGTTCTACTTCCAGACTACTGTTTCTGTCTGGAATACGGTTGCATACTGACGCAGGCTGACAGCTATCCTGAATCCAAGTCTGGTGCCTTTGTATATACTGTCCGACTGTTCTTTTGGCCCTGTCTGTGAAATAGACAGTTCCATTGAGCTTTGGGCTGTTCTCATCTATCCAATCTTCTAATCTTGCCTGGTGCTAGCCTCTCCACCATTGCTACTACTATCCAATCCTCCGTAGTCAGGATAATTATCTCGTACGGTATAGTTGTGCGATAGGTTTTCTTTACCCTCTCTCAGGTCATACTCGAGCGTGTGATTATTAGCTATTGTTCTTAGGATGTTGCTGTGACCATCTAGCGAATTTATCGCTTCTGAGTTGGGGGCCAATCTATAGGCCCTTAACTAGATGTAGTGATGGCAGATTCGGATAGTTTCCATAGCCGCTGTGGGTGTCGTTGTCATTGTCCCAGTAATGCTTAGGCAGACCAATCGTATTTTGCTTAAATTTTTCCTGTAGTGCTTTGTGTAGGTTTTATCTCACTACACTAATGAAAAAGGCTTCTTAATGCATTAGGTGTATACCGAATTTCACAGTGAGAATAATTATTTTTTAAAAGCTTAGTATCTTGTAGTTCAAAAGTTAACAGGTTTAGGGCATACATATGTTTATGAGGTCTTTTTTTTTTCCTTAAAATAACATGCTGTATATTTGATAAAAATGGGTGTCAAAAGATCATGGAACGTTTGCTTACCCTTTTTCTTTTCTAGGTGCATCGTCTTAGTAGTTACAGCCGTCTTAAGAATGAAGTACATGGTAATTAGATGGCATACCGGCAGACGTCTGGCATACAAGGTGAATTCTAGACATTACCTCAGTGAAAATCAACCAGTCATACAACCTGTTACCCAGTTTCAATTGGGACAACCTGTATCAAGTCAGCAATTTGTAACTTTTGGTATCGGTAATAACAGCAGAATCGGTTCTGCCAATACTAATTATCATATGACAGAAATGACAAGTGGTAATCGAATAGCCAGTGAAAATAGCGAGACACCAAAAAGAAACCCCTTACCACCATGGTCTGGTGTTACGCCACCTTCCAAAGATACAAATAAATTAAGGTGAGTTTTATAAGGGATCGGTTTTTTACATACTTACTTGACTACTATTTAGTACAAGCATTATGTGAAGACTGGAACCTGTGATGAGTACTGATAAGTACACTTGGAGAAACCCAAATCACAACACATCTTGTTAAAGACCTAACTATCGTTTCGCTAACAATGAATATTCTTCCTCTGATGAAGCTAACATTTTTAGCGAAACGATTGTTAGGTCTTTAAAAGGATGTGTTGTGGTGATTTGGGTTTCTCCAAATGTACTTATTAGTAAAAGTAATTGCTTTTTTTGTATAACACCATGAATTGGAGACAAATATAATATTTTGTTCTAATTTTATTTCAGTTTAAAAGGTGAAAGAGTGGATCTTCCCTCATTGAAAGCCCCAGAATTGTTGTCCTCTTATATTGAGAGGTTCAATCAGATCCAAGAAAGACTAGGAGTCGCTTTAGGGTCCAATTCAGAAACGTAAACTGTATAAGGATAGTTTTTAGGTTAATGTTAAAATAATTCTGTAGTTTTTTGCATTTTAAAATCACTGATTTTTATCTAGTCATAATAATGTAAGTTTTATTTGTAAACTTGTTTCGTTAAGAATATTGTTTTGTATGTTTGTATGTTTTTATTTTGTGAAAATTACTTTTTCTGGTTGTACATATCAGTTAATGTTAAGTTATGAACCTTTGCCTATACTGTGTGCCTTGTATTAAATAAATATCGGAGAAGTGCCATTTTGTCAGTACAATTTCTGTACATTATTGTATTTTTTATAAAATGTTAAAATTATTGTAATTTTTTTTTTTAATTTCAATTGGTTGTCATTGATTAATTTTCCAGCACAGTAAATCTTATATTAAAATACATTGTTTTCTTTTTCTGCAGTTGCTTTTTTACATTTTACAAATTTTTGTTCACCTAGTTGCAGTCCCTGTTCAAATTATTTAGATTTGATACTAAAATTTTCAACTTTTAGATTCGAGTTATTTCTGGTGTGATAAAGTATTATTTTCTATCGGTCTGTGGTACAAAACTCATAACTACTAAGTAAGTAATTAATTAAATAGAAAATAATTAAACACAATATATATTTTAAGGCCATTTATATTTAATTAAACAGGTTGTGATAAGGTGATAAAATTCCAAGCACCGCGGAGTTGGCCGGCTGTGAAATTCATATAAAAGGAGAAGCAACACGGGGCATAGGCGGTATTGGTAATTCAGCTAATAAGCCGAGCACGAGTCGCCACCAGTCTGCACCGTTTCCGTTTGCCGTCCGAGCGCACCTGGTTGGCTGATTTCAGTACACGAGAATATTGTTATAGGTGAGAAATTATCCGTTCTAAGTAATTCATATTTTGTAGCGAATTTTCATATTTTTAAATTATCACATTTCTCAGTCCAAATCTCCGCAAGTGAATTATTTCTGCTTTTCCTGACCTGCCGCCGTCCGTATAGACAACTCCCGTGTGTTAGATTGTCTTGCATTATTTTTGTGAGGATGCTGAGGATTCACAGCTCACCTAAATAATCGCGATATATTCATCTTGGTTTGATCCCGTAGGGATGCTGAGGATTCACAGCCTATCTAGGTCACTCCAAGTGATACGCTCCTTTCCAATTAGCCCTGTACACTTCATCTGGCTCCAGGCTTTCCGCCCCATACAGTATAAGCTCTTGTGTTATTTTAGTGAGGACGCTGAGGATTTACAGCTCGCTAAAGTAATCAAGATGTTTGTGTCCCGGTTTGGCCCTAGCGAAGATGCTGAGGATTCAGTCTGCATAGGCCTACTGGGAACTTTCTGCCCTTATGCGCCACCGGTGTTCCGCACTTTGACGGGGAGGCTACAGATGTTACTTTGAACATCGGTTACCAGCCCAATGGTAGGTTATTTTTTCTCTTTCTTAGTATTATTACTGTGGTAAGTACACTTGAAGAACCCAAATCACAACACATTTTAAAAACCAGACGATCATTTGCATAAACAAGGGAGCGCCATCAGAGGATGCCAAATTCTTCATACTCTGATCCGTGATCATTCTTCTTTTCTGGGACAAAAAGTTTATGGGGATTATTCCCTTCGAATCCCAAAAAATCGTGGTCATGACCTTTCCGGCCACCGGAACTGTTTTTGCCTTCTTCGGAACAGATTCACCTGGAAAAAATCAGTTGTTTTGACTGTGGCTTGGTCTCTGGCATATAATATATCTAGATTTCATCAACGGTGATGACTGGAAACAAAACCTGCAAATTTTGCTTACTGGTCTAAACACTGCTTCCACCTTGACAGCTGTATCCCTTTGTTGTTTGTGAGCAGTCGCTGCTCCCATCGAACCGGCATTCCTACAGCCTCTACTTCGCAAACTATAGTTCTCCGATCAGTGAGGATCATGTCGTGCACCTTTTTGATTTCCTCAGTAACCACGTCTGCTGGACAGCCTTGATGCTCTTCATCAAAAACATATATACGACCACGTTAAAATTCATTATCTTACGGTTGTCATAGATGGTACAATGAACTTTCAACAGATATCTGCAGGATGAAAAGCATCTTGAGCCCGGCTGCGAGATGCGCTGAGTAGCTTCCATATCCGGCCGTCCGCAGGTGAGGGTTGGGCACGTGAATGAATGATTGAACCACGTCAATCGCAGTCTTGCTCGGCTCTAAGGCATGAAATTGCTTGCTAACTGTGTAATTTCAAGGGAGATTTACAAAAATGACCTTTATTCTTGCACCGCTGTCAGTAAGCTGTGAAGTCGCTTGCTAACTGTGTGATTTCAAGGGTGATTTATGAAAATGACCGTTATGAACTAATGATTCGTAATACAAGAATCCAAATAATCGTATATCCGGGCTATGAAGTTTTATGGCAATCCAGGAGATTAGTACTGCCATAATATGTCTACACAAATCCGATCTCAAATGATGCACACCGGATCACCGGATATAGAATAGAATAGAATAACTGTATTAGCCACAAGATCACACAAAAATGAAATTGGCCAGTCAAGATAAAAAATTATACATAAAGCACATGTAAATGTGAAACTAAAAATTAACAAAAATACATACACATCTAAAATACACAATATCTGCCTATCACTAAAAGAGTGTATCACCTGGCCATCGAGAATCAACTGCGGCACTACATTAAAATATTTATCTGTTCTGTATAGACAAGCCTGTATTAAAAAATTTAATAATTGTTATGAATTTTTTAATAGGTTCATTTCTCAACCACTTTGGGAGTGCATTGAAAAAGTCGACCCTAACCATTTTAGTTTTATTTACCTGATGCCTCGGTTGGATTAAATTATCTTTATGTCTGGTGTTATAACTATGCACTTCAGCATGTGTGTCAAAACTTTTCCTGTTCTCTCTCACCACAAACAATTGTCTGTAAACCACCAGTGAGTATAGTGACATTATGTTAAGTTCCTATACAAGAACAGGGTCGATGTTGAGGCCGAGAAAATTCCTAGCAGTGTTCGATGCATTAGAAGTTACCCTGGCAGGAAAACTGATTAAAGCTGTCTTATCCTCATTGAGGAATAGTTCCTTATCATTAAACCAAGCTCTCGCCTCACGAAGAACACTGTCCACAGTCTTATTGACATCACCACGAGAGCATTACCAGTGATAATAAAAGTTGTGTCATCTGCAAAGAGGGCTGTTGCTATCCTGCTCTATTGGGTGGCATTAGGAATGTTAGGAGGATCATTTATATATATGAGAAAGAGAAGTGGCCCTAGTATAGAATCCTGAGGCACTCCTCTACGAATGTATCCCACTTCACTGTATTGTACACCATGAAAAACTCTCTGTGTCCTATTATCAAGGTATGACCGCAGCAACTCCAGACAGGCTCCCCTAATACCATAATGACTCAACTTTGTCAAACATATTTCGTGCGAGACACAATCAAATGCCTTTGTTAAGCATGCAAAAACTGCACAGCACTGTTTTCTCTGTCCAAAGGACAATTTAGGATCTCTAGAAGATACGATGTCGCATCCATGGTGCTGCATCTCTTGCGGAAACCATACTAATGTTCATAGATGGTTATCTTTAAAGTAACTATAAAGTTGTTGGAAAATAAGGAATTCAAAGAGTTTTGAGAGTATCAGCAAAACTGAAAATTGCCAGGATCATTGCAATCCCTCTTCTTGAAAAACACAAGTACCTTCGCACACTTTATCAACGGAGGGAAACAACTCTGCGTGATGCAGAGATTAAATAGTGTGAACTGAGATTTCCGAATAAGATGCAAGTGATGCATCACCGGGTTTAAGGGGTTAAAACAGACCATTAACCTCATAATTTACTTCATTATTTATTTATTTACAAAATTGTATAAATAGGAATTTGGATCTGAATACAATATTTACAAATATGTATGTACATATTTACAACATTTATTATAAAAAGTCATTTTATATTATGTATGTGAGGTACTATAGAATACAAATATATAGAAATATGTATTAATAGAAGTAAAAACAATAATACAAATTATTTATCCTAAAACCAATATATAAAAAAAATTTAAGTAATACATAATTCTGAACACAACTACACTTTGGAGAACTTAATTAATTTTTATGGCATTTTCACGCAGTCAAAATTCTAGTTGTCTCCCTGCCGAATGATGCAGTAAATGGTTAAACCTATTACATAGAAGAAAACAAGCATTTATGAAGCCAGAGGTCGAAATACAACAACTTCAGTGTGCATATGCCAGTTATACTCGACAGAGATAAAACGGCAACGGGAGAAAATAAACAACAAACAAGATTATCAGAAATAGAGAATTGTGGAAAAAATAGTGTAACATTATCAAAATAGGATAAAAATTAGGTATGGTACTACTGTATCAACCACAGGTTGCAGTGCTATTGGGGCAGCAATGTCGCGGATGAGCCCTGAGGGAACAAAAAAAAAGGGTAATACTTTAGAAAGAAGCGTCATCCATGATTAAGCTACCACCGTTAGATATTCCCTTCTTCACTGAAGAGCATAAAGAATGGACTTTGGACGAATTTTTTGAATTATTGGCTCAGGTAGACGATCCAGATGACATTTTAAATTGCTTAATTAACATCGTGGCAACAGAAACTTGAAAAGTAGAGAAATTATTTAGAGCGTGATAACAAACTTGTTTTTATCATCATGTCACAGTAGTATTCTGATCATAAAAAATTACTTCTAACTGTATGCATACAAAAATTAGTTAAATACATTTATAAAATCTAATAAAAACAAGTTTAGTAATTTGTTAAAGAGGTTTTGAGATGTGATGAAACGTCAAACTCATGTACCGCAGCATTAGCATAATATTATGTTGCGACTATACTATCTTTATCTTGACATTTGTAAACAAAATTGTATTATGTGCATGCACAAGCCTTTTTTTCTCCCTCAGGGCTTGTCCACGGCTTTGCCGCCCCGATAGCACTGCAGCTCTTGGCTTATTGTGCATCGCACAAGCCTTGCTTTTATGTATAATACAATGTATAATTTAGAAACAGGCGCCATAAACAAAGAAGAAGAAGAGGGATAACAACACTGTCAAACAGAATAAATGAGGATTGGAGCGATAAGTTAAAAAGTCTGGACGCGGCAAGTGCGTTATGGAAGTGAATTTTCATAAAAATGTTTTTAACAACAAACCTTAGGTTAGTAGCAAATTGAGTTATTGAAAATTTGCTAGCAAAACGCACTTACCGCTTCTCGATTTTTTTTCTTACAAACGCATCATATTTCGACAAAAATGCAAAAATTTAATAAAATAAGGGTGTTAGAACAATAATTTGTAGAGATCACCAACGACTTATGGGCCAGCCTGTGATTGTCAAAATAATATAATAAGATGCAGCTCAAGACACCCCATAATTACTGTATAAAATTTTTTCTCATATCTTGCATAATAATAATTATATTGAGCTTTACCGTGGAAATGCGTCACCCTGTATATATGTAAACAGTTAAAAACTGAATGTAAACCCGGATATGGATTCTAGAGGGCCTAGTTTGCTCATTTAAAAAAAATCTTTTTAAAATTCAAAAGTTGCGGTCTCCCCATTGACGAATTTTTTGTACGAAAATTTGCTGAAAATTATAGACTGTTAAACCATAAACTTAACCAAAACTACTGCCAAAGCATCAGAGTTTTGAAATGAATTTTCTGTAAATATTTTACTAAAATGAAGGACAATGACGGTTGAAGCTGAAAATGGTTTGCAGAATACTCTTCTTGTGACATTTTCTTTACATAATTCATATTTGTTTCAGGTTTTTTGCCTAAATGTTGCCAATTTGGACATTTCAAATCACAACTTTGACATTTTAACGCATTTGTGAATTTTTTAAAGGAAATTCACTAAAATCATGAGAGATGGGTAATTTGAAATTTACAGGTATTAAATACAGCTATGGATTACAGTATTTTTAACTAACTGATAAAATTAACTTTTATAAAATGTTTTCTTTATTATCAAAAGTGTGAATTGTGAAAATTTGAGATGTTTATACATGAAAGGTTTAACTTCATGAAATTTGCGAGGATCTGGCAACACTGGTACATTATGACATCTTGCAATGATTGTAACTTCCATTGTTTAGATTTTTATCTGCCATTATTCTTCTTGAATCAAAAGACTTGAAAACTTGTACACAACCACGTGGATCTATGTTCTTTTAACTTGTAAATGTTCGCTTCAATCACTTAAATAATTTGAAAGATTTAAGCCCAGTTTCATAAAACTCAATTAAATATTTAACGGCCGGTTAGTTAATCATGGCTTCAGACGACCATATATACATATATATATGTTGACCGCCCCGGGACAGTTAAGGACCTTGGAATTGTATTTGATGGTACTCTATCTTTTAAACCACACTATGAGCAGACTGTCAGTTCTGCTTGCAAAACGCTAGGGTTTCTGATAAGAAACAGCAAAAATTTCTCACAGACTGACACGCTCCTCCTGCTCTTTGGCTGTTTGGTTAGGTCCCGACTTGAATATGGCTCAGTTGTGTGGGCTCCTACTTATGAGATACACGTGGCAAGCCTGAAATCAGTGCAAAGAAAATTTCTTAGCTTTCTTGAGGATGGTCGATATCCGTCTATTGGTTTTCCTCAGGAAAGTTTACTTCTTCGCTTTAGTCTGCAGAGTCTGTCGATGCGCAGGCAGTGCAGTTTCATTATATTTTTATATAAACTGTTAATTCTGTGTTCGACTGCCCTAGTCTGCTTCAGCAACTTAATTTCAATGTGCCTCGTATTGCAGGACGTTTTCCAGGCACATTTTATCTCCCGACTGCTCGTACACGATTGCTGCGATCGTCTCCAATCTACCAGATGTGCAATGATTACTCTGTACTGCAAGACCGCCTAGATAAACATAAAAAAACTTTAACGGGCATCAGTTTTGGGTTCTAGGAACCCTAATTCGTGCTCATCTGAAGAAATTTTTTCAAAATGCTTTTCCTCGTGACCTCTCTATTAGGGAATTTTTCTTAATGAAAATTCGCTAATAAACACAACACTACATTCTATTTGAATTTTTTGCATTTATACCTACCAGCTAACAAAACTGTCTTAAATTATTCTTTAAAAATGTACTGACTTTTAATATTATTGATATAATTTGTGTTGTTATTGAGCCTATTTAAAAATGTGTATCTTTTACTTGTTTTATAGGTTGATGAATTTGAAAAGTCAAAAGTAAATCAAGTAGTGCATGAGTTTTTGCTCACGCTCTGTACATCCCACAAATATGGGGTGATATTCAGAGACCATAATCTGGGATTAGGAAAAGATCAGAATAAACTGGTCTACACCGTGTTGGATAGCTTGGAGAGGCCATGGGAACATTCCTATGCAAAAGAACTGGTCATTAAAATATGCAGTGCTTGTCCAGATTTAACAAAAACAATGTGGAACAATCTCAAAGAATTTATAATACCGAGACCTTCCACTAAATGGTTAAATGCTGTAAATTTTGCAAAATGGATGAATTGGAGACTTGAAAACTGGAACACAACCACGTCGATCTATGTTCTTTTAACTTGCAAATGTTCGCTTCAATTATTTAAACAATTTGAAAGATTTATGCCCAGTTTCACAAAGCTCTATTAAAAATTTAACGGCCGGTTAGCTAATCAGGGCTTCAGACGACCAATCACAGCTTCAAAATATTTGGTTGTCATGGCAAGAACCCGATTCATAGCCTGTGATTGGTCGTCTGAAGCCTTGATTAACTAACCGGCTCTTAAATATTTAATCGAGCTTTGTGAAACTGGGCATAAGCGTTTTAAAAAATATTTGTTAATTTTTTGTTAAGAAAAAATTGGGTATTAGGTTTCCGATGAATCCAAGCTATTAACAAGGGGTTAAGGAGTCGCGGGCCAAAGGACTCCAGGGGGCAAGCTGAGGAAGTGGAAATAACAACATAAACTCCCGATGAAGCTTTCCCCAAGACCGTCATGCGCGGTAAAAATCCGCATCCTGCACGAGGTGACCCTGCTAATAACTAAACATGACGGATCTAGACAAGGAGGTCGAACTAAACTCCCCCAATCTACGGTGTCACGTGACCCGTGCCTATGGATGGATGGCACCAGGGCGATGGTGTCGTGAACGGAACCTCTGGAGTACCAGGCAACCCTCCAGAGTAACCCGCCTTGCACCACACAGGGGGTTCTGATGGTGTGGACAGTATTTCCCCCATTCTCGTGGGAACAACATGAAGATTATAAATACATATAAAACCAAAACCAATGAGGCTCGAGGAGTGGCTCCGGCTACAGACTTGAGCCTTGAGTCTATCCCGGAAACGGAGACGAGCCAGGGTGCGGCAGCGGACTCTGGAGGTCCCACGACCGGCGTAGATACGGGGGATCAGGGGGTAGCTTCGGCCAGAGACCTGTCCCCGACACCCAAGCTGGAGGCTGGGTCCCACCGGAGGGCGGCGAGCTCCGCGGACTCCGGGGGCCCCTCCACCAGTGAGGACTCTACTGTTAGAGTAGAGGGACTGCCCCGGCAGTCCAAGCGTCTTTCCGGGGCGCAAAGAAAGAAGCTCCGGAGGGCGCAAAAAATGGCGGCCGGGACCTGGACGGTCGAGAAACCTGTAAAGGCGCAAGAGGGGAGTGCGGGTCAGAAGAGGACGCGCTCGAACTCTAGCACGCCCACTACAGACAGACGTTCCAAAAGGGCCAGGGTGCCTGTAAAGGCGCAAGAGGAGAGTGCGAGTCGGAAGACGCCGCGCTCTGGCTCTAGCACGCCTACTACAGACAGACCTCCCAAAGGAACTAAGGCCGGAACACCGGCGCAGACTGGCTCTTACAGGGAGGCTGCGGAGGGCCTCGGGATGGCGGTGATTGACAGACGCCATCCTGAGGTCACGCTAGACCAGGGGAAGGCGGACCTGATCCAGGCTGCGGTGGTACCTGCAGTGGACTCTCTTCAGGAAGGGGAGAGCCCGCCTCAGTTCCACCGGACGCGCCTGACGGAGGGCATCCTCTGGATAACCTGTGCCGGCCCGCAGTCGCGGGACTGGCTGCGGAAAACGATCGGGGGCCTCGGTCAGATTTGGGAGGGGGCGGACTTGACAGCCGTCGAGCCCAAGGAACTCCCAAAGAGACGCAAGGTCCTCGTACGGATCCCTGACACCGTCCCGCAGGAGACGGTGATCAGCAGACTTAAGATCCAGAACCCTGAACTGGGGACGCAACACTGGTCGGTTCTAAGCAGGAAGGCAGAGGAGAAAGGACAGACGCTCGCCTTCTCGATCGACCCGACATCTTACAGAGCCCTTGAAGGAACCTCCTTCAAGGCATTCTGGGGCATGGGAAGGGTTAGCTTCCGCCCACTGGGGAAGCAATTAAGGGTTAATGGGACTTAGGTTCCTTCAGGTCAACCTCCAACACAGTAGGGCAGCCACGGCCGGACTACTAATGGCTCTGAGGAACACGGATGTGGCCCTCATCCAGGAACCGTACTCCTACAAAGGAGAGATCAAGGGACTCGGCGGAGCTAATGGAAAGCTCATCTACAGCAGGTCCAGCGAGAATCCGAGGGCCTGCATTTTTGTCAGGGAAGGGATTTCTGTTCCAGGGACCTGGCAACGATCAAAATCCGATGTGGAGGAGCGGATGGGCTGAGGGACATTACTGTCGCGTCAGCCTATCTGCCAGGGGACAGCACGGACCCTCCTCCACCCAACGAATTGGAGCAGCTGATGGTGGGTAGCAGAGCAGGTGGATGGCAGACCATCATCGGCATGGATGCGAATGCGCACCATGAGTTGTGGGGTAGCTCGGACACAAACTCTAGGGGTGAGGCACTTTTACAATTCTTTATGAAATTTAATTTAGACATATTGAATAGAGGTAATAAACCGACATTCGTCACAACACGGCGTGAGGAAGTTTTAGACCTAACAGTTTCCACCCAGTTTCTGGGTGACTTTGTTAAAAGCTGGGCTGTGTCTGGGGAAGTGAGTAGCTCAGACCACAGATACATCCGGTTTGAAATCGCCAAAGTCGAAAGAGAAACGGTATGGTACCGGGACCCCCGCAAGGCGGACTGGGAAGCCTACAGGGCAGACCTAGCTGTGGAACTGCGGGGGGTTGAGAGGGCCATAAGGGATTCAATAGACCTCGAGATTGCAGCAGTCCAATTGCGAGACGCAATTACCTCGGCCTATAACGCCAACTGCCCCCTGAAAATGAGGGTGTCCACCAGGAACGTCCCATGGTGGAACGAGGACCTCAGGCAAAGGAGGACGCAGGTTCGTAAGCTGTTTAACGCGGCCAAAAGGTCGGGAGCATGGGATGAATATAGACAGGCCCTATCGACCTATAACAAAAGACTGAGGGACGCCAAGAAGGAGTCGTGGAGGAGGCACTGCGAAGAAGTGGAAAACACGTCCGAGAGTGCTCGACTACACAAGATCCTGTCTAAGGGCCCTCAGACTAACATAGGCTCCCTTAGAACACCCACGGGAGGCTTTACAAGCTCGGGGGAGGAAACTATGGAAATTTTACTCCAGACGCACTTCCCCGGCTGTAACATAATAAACCAATCACCTCCGGACTGGGAACACTCAGAAATAGAGGCGCCTTATAGGCGGGCATCTAGAGTAGACTGGACAGTCGCTAAAGAGGTGGTTACCTGGAGCAAAATCAGATGGGCTATTAACAGCTTTAAGCCATACAAATCGCCGGGATTTGATGGAATAATGCCCATCATGCTCCAACAGGGGATAGATATACTGGCGCCGGTGCTTACCCTCATTATGAGGGCCAGCCTGGCTCTGGGGTACATTCCGAGGGCATGGAGACTGGCCAGGGTTGTATTTATTCCTAAACCTGGGCGTCCAACAGACCAGGCAAAGTCCCTGAGGCCAATAAGTCTCATGTCCTTCTTGCTGAAAACAGTGGAAAAACTGCTCGACCGGCACATTAGGGGCGGTGTACTGGAAGCATATCCTCTACACTGCGGACAATATGCATACAGAGCAGGATTCTCAACAGAAACAGCACTGCACCAACTGGTGCTGAAACTGGAGAATACGCTGGAGAACAAGGAGGTGGCGCTGGGGGCCTTCCTAGACATAGAGGGGGCCTTTAGCAACACCTCGTTCGGATCGGTTCTGGCAGCTGCCCGGGAGCGTGGAATAGAGGAGACCTGCTGCAGGTGGATCGGTTCCATGCTCAGGGACAGGGCGGTGTTCACCTCACTCGCGGGAGGGACTCTGCTGGCGGGGGTCGCGGCGGGGTGTCCGCAGGGGAGCGTTCTGTCTCCCTTGCTCTGGTGTCTAGTCGTGGACGGCCTGCTGGGGAGGCTCTCGGGAGGGGGGTATGAGGTACAGGGCTATGCGGACGACATTGTCATCATAGTCCGAGGAAAGGTCACACAGGCAGTGTGGGAGCGTATGCAGACTGCACTGAAAGTGGTGGAAGGGTGGACGGTTGATCAAGGGCTCGGGGTGAGCCCCGAGAAAGCAACCGTCGTGCCGTTTACGAGGAGGAGGAAGTGTGAAAGCCACAGAACTCTCACTCTATACGGTAGGAGCGTTCCAATGGCCAGAGAGGTAAAATATCTTGGGGTCGTATTGGACTCTAAGCTAACCTGGAATGGTCACATTGGAAAAATACTGCGTAAGGCAGTCATGACCTTAGCCGTCACTAGGCGGCTATATGGAAAAACGTGGGGACTAAGACCTAGTATGGCCCACTGGCTGTACACAAGGGTGGTCAGACCATCGTTAACATATGCGGCACTGGTCTGGTGGCCTAAGGTGACACAATCCAGTGCCAAACAAAAACTAGGCAAGATCCAAAGGATGGCTTGCCTAGGCATCACAGGGGCCATGTCTTCAACCCCAACAGCCGCCATGGAGGTGTTGCTGGATCTACCCCCCCTACACTTCGTTATTATGGGAGAGGCCAGGCTAGGACTATACAGACTAGCCTGCAATGGTAGACTGAAGATCAACCCAGGCTTCAGGGGCCACTGCAAAATTCAGGAGATCGTGAAGGAACCCATGCTTGAAATGAGGTCAGACTTCGCGAGCCCGCGAATGTGCAGGGAAAACAACTTCACAGTGGAAATCCCTGATCGCGGGGCATGGCGGGAGGAGACACCGGGCATACCACGGGACGCGCTCGTCTGGTTCACGGACGGATCTGGCGGGGAGCGTGGGACGGGGGCAGGTGTTTACTCGGAAGGACCGAGGGTAAGTCACAGTATTTCCCTCGGAGCCCATGCAACGGTGTTTCAGGCCGAGATGTACGCCATCCTGCACTGTGTGCGGGAGAACAAGAGGAGGGGCTACACCAACAAGCGGATCCTCATAGCCACAGACAGCCAGGCAGCCCTTAAGGCACTAAGTAGCCCACGGGTAAATTCCTGGCTGGTGAGTGAGTGCCGAGACGAGACGAGCGACCTGGCTGGGCAGAATGAGGTGACCCTCATCTGGGTGCCGGGTCACTCGGGGGTCAAAGGCAATGAAGAAGCTGACAGTCTCGCAAAGAGGGGGTCAGCAGAACCATTTATGGGACCAGAACCGGCTCTGGGCGTGTCAAAGAGCACTGCCAGGGGAGCCATTAAGTCCTGGGTCAGAAACCAACACAAGGTGTACTGGGCGGACTGTCCAGGGCTCAGACATGGGAAGTCAATAATTGACGGACCCAGTTCAAAGAGAGCTGTGGAGCTGCTAAACCTTAGCAGAGGACAGCTCAGAAACACAACAGGTCTCTTGACGGGACACATGGCCGTCAAGAAACACCTACATAAAATGGGGCGGTTCGAAGGGGACCTCGCATGCAGACTCTGCGGCGAGGGGGAGGAATCAGCCCAGCACATCTTGTGCGAGTGTATAGCTCTGGACCGGAAAAGACAACTGATCTACGGTCACTCTAGACCGGAGACAGAGCAATATAAAACTTCACCCTACCAATCGCTGTGCAGACTAGTTCAAGGCACAGTGATTTTGGAATGGGTGGAGTAAGACTAGGGGTATGCACAATCAACCAAGGGTTGCGGTGCTATCGGGGCGGCAAGGCCGCGGACGAGCCCTGAGGGAACAAAAAAAAAAAAAAAAAAAAAAAGCCATTAACAAAATGAGGGTAATTCCCAAATTTGGTTCAAATTAGTGAATTGTATCGATTTGACATCAGTGGTGTCCCAAGGTGTGTTGTGTTTATTAGTGAATTTTCATTATGAAAAATTCCCTAATAGGGAAGTCATGAGGAAAAGCTTTTGAAAAAATTTCTTCAGATGAGCACGAATTAGGGTCCCTAGAACCCAAAACTGATGCCCGTTAAAGTTTTTTTATGTTTATATATATATATATATATATATATATATATATATATATATATATATATATATATATATATATATATATATAAATATATATATATATATATATATATATATATATATATATATATATATATATATATATTTAATAACTATAGAGCGGATAAAGTTCCTTCATGGCCAAATTGTTAATTTATTAATTGTTGCTCTTGATAAAACCGTTCCATACTAAATACAGACTTCTTAGCTGGCCTTACACTGCCTGTTTTTTTTTGTGCAACCGTTTTCACCTTTCAGGACATCGTATAAGCACTTGTGAAGCCGCCACAAGTGCTCATTTTCTTCTCTGTAACCGGTTTCACTTTTTACAGCAACATATAAAGCAGAGAAGAAAACAAGCACCTGTGAAGCCGGAGAAGTATCTATATCTGTATTCAAATGGTTAAAAAAATATAGTTGTTGCTACCTTTTCTTTAAAGGCAGTTATACTAAATTAATTTTCATGTTATAAAATCAGTGACGTCACCAGAGTTTCTTTTTTTTTAATTTTTTTTATTGGTTTTTAATTGAGTCCGGTGTTGTGGTTTCAATGATTTTCTTTGGTTTCAGTGACCAAACTTCCATTGGCTTCAGTCTGGGTAGTTTCTTGAAAAAATTCTTTAGAAACTTCTTTTTTTGCTTATAGTGACTTTTCATTAAGAAAATTCACTCATCCAGAGGTATCGATGGTAAAACTTTCGGAAAGTTTCTTCACATTAGCGCGAATTAGGCCCCTGGAATCCATATCAAGTTTATATATATATATATATATATATATATATATATATATATATATATATATATATATATATATATATATATATATATATATATATATATATATATATATATTTTAGAGGTGTGCGAAGCTTCGAAATTTCGAACCAAACCCGAACTCGAACCTTCGGTTCGAAAATATGTTCGCACTAGCGATGTTGAAGTTGTTCGAAGTTCGAAATATGTAATTCTCCAAAATAGTTCGAAGTTCGTTGCTCAAAAATGCTTCGAAATTTAATTTTACAGGCATTGAATGCTGCCAAAGATAGCGAAGTTGCGGCCCCGTTAACTCGGTAGCGGCGCTTTAAACTCGTTATCGGTCTCATTGAGTGGATAGCATAATTTTAGGAGATTTCACTCATGCATATTTTTGACAGCTGGTGGGCACATTGAGACATGACGGAGCCATTTAGCAATAAGAGATTTATTTTACTTATATATCCTAGCCTCCCAACACCTTTTTCAGTAACAACATTATGATGGCGGTGTTCGAAAGCGATCGGTAACGAAAATTTTCAGAATTTATGAGGATAATTGCAGATTAACTTTGGAAAACACTGGTTTCAACATGATTTATTTCACTATGAGCCAAAACGATCAGCACCAGAAGGCATTTTCACCCATTCAACCTGCAAATTTGCCAAACTCTTCGTTTTTGTTAAAAGAATGGAAATCTTTCACATATCAAATATTGTATGGTACAATATTCCTAAATTTTGTGTTTAAGGAAATGATATATGAACATTGAAGAATTTTGGTTAGTTCGATGTTCGATTTTAAATTTCTGAGAAGTTCGAAGTTCGACTGTGAACTTTACACATACTATTTCAGAGGTTCGAAGTTCGAGGCAACATATTTGCTTGGGTTCGTTCATAGTTCGGTTCGAACAAAACATGGGTTCGCACACCTCTAATATATATATATATATAGGAATGAAGCACCTTGGGAAACCACTGATGTCAAATCGATACAATTCACTAATTTGAACCAAATTTGGGAATTACCCTCATTTTGTTAATGGCTTGGATTCATCAGAAACCTAATGCCCAATTTTTCTTAACAAAAAATTAAAAAACATTTTTTAAAACGCTTATGCCCAGTTTTACAAAGCTCGATTAAATATTTAAGAGCCGGTTAGTTAATCAAGGCTTCAGACGACCAATCACAGGCTATGAATCGGGTTCTTGCCATGACAACCAAATATTTTGAAGCTGTGATTGGTCGTCTGAAGCCCTGATTAACTAACCGGCCGTTAAATATTTAATAGAGCTTTGTGAAACTGGGCATAAATCTTTCAAATTGTTTCAAGTGATTGAAGCGAACGTTTACAAGTTAAAAGAACATAAATCGACGTGGTTGTGTATAAGTTTTCAAGTCTTTTGATCCAAGAAGCAGATAAAAATCTAAACAATGGAAGTTACAATCATTGCAAGATGTCAAAATGTACCGGGGTTGCCAGATCCTCGCAAATTTCATGTAGTTAAACCTTCCATGTATAAACATCTCAAATTTTCACAATTCACACTTTGATAATAAAGAAAACATTTTATAAAAGTATATTGTTTCTTTTAATTCACCAGAAGTATTAATTTCATTTATTTGCTCCATAACATTTATCGATAAATTTAAGTAAAAAATATTTTTTTAACATTTGTTTAATTGAACAACAATCCCTCTCTGAAACTTCATAAGTCTTTTCGGCAGGGCAGGCTAAAATTCTCTATATCTACTACCTAGATTACTTCCAAAAGAATTAATACCCGTAACACTGTCTTGACTTGGAGATCTCATAAATCTAAGTCTTCAGGAGGAACAACATAGGTCCAAATATACTCCATCAATTACCTACGCATTTTCTTAAGAGGGTTTTAATTTTTTCTTGGACCGTTACACAGTTAAAACCTATTTTTTAAAGGACCGTTACAAAACTTACATATGATTCAAAACACTAGATATTTTTTCAGAGAGTTTATCAACCCTACTTTTTACAGATTCAACTTGACTTGCAAAATTATACAAAATTTTCAAAAATCTCTCTAAAACAAGCTTATTTATTGATTTACTCTTCCGACGTTCTTGATCGTACCGTAATACGTGAAAATGATTTTCTATAAATGCTAAAAACGAATGATTCTCATAGAGAACTTTACACCCTATCTTACTTTTTGTAGCAACAATAAAAACATTCAATATTAGCAACTTACTTTCATCATCACAAACTGGACTTGAAAACATTACCATTATCAATTTGTGTGCCATCGTCCGAACAAAAACATTAAAATCTTTATCGGTTCGACAACCATCAACCAGAATTTCTAAGATAAAATGCCTGTGATCTATATGATTAACATCGCTACTAAAAAGGAATGTATACAGTTCTGGTATCGTTTTAAAATCTAAATCTGCTTTGGCGGTTAAATAATATGCCAGAGGAACATACATGACATGGTTAGGCTGTGTTAAAATCAAAGCCATCCTAGCTAAATAGACACTAGCAAAATTATGCAGCTTATAATCGTCAGAAAATGCCGCAGCTTTACACACAACTTCCACAAATCTCAGCCACAGCGCATTGTCTTTCCCTGAAGTCCTTGCTTCTAAATGATTGTAGAATCGATGTAACACGTGGCAAGCTCCCGCACGCATTTCACTGTCATCATTACTTAAGGCGATAATCATCAAACTTAAAGCACCACTTTTAGAAAACTTGTAAGTCGGCACTACGTTTTCTGAAACTAGAAGACTGCTGAATAACGGTATAAAGAAAGCTAAGTTATAAACGTCTTTGAGGGTGTTTTCTTCTTCTGATGTTTTGCTCGTGAGATCCGACGGCCGCAACTTATGTGTCAGAGGATGGTTTTTGATTGTGTTGCATACTAAATGCTCTTGAAGTATATCCATGACATCTCCGACTTTCGGCTGCCTCCAAATGGCCTTTTGGATATCCTGATGGACAGAATAATGAGTGGCCGCAGCTTTACCCCAAAGAAGCGGTTTGAATTCATAGAAATTCGTGTTGTTTGATGAAGACTCATACCTAAAAAGAAAACAGTTATTGGTAGATAATGATAATGATACTTCTACTAGTATTGGTTTTTTATTTTTATTTTTTTATTTCAACAACACACCACAAGGGCTTACATTCTAAATACTATCGTACCGTGGGTGTCGACAAGGAGAAAAGAATCAACTTGTTAATTCTGAACTTGGAGGTTTGGAGGTTCGGAGGAGAAGAAAAAACATGTGCCGGCAAGGAGTTCCACAACTTGGAAGTCCTCGGGACAAAAGAGCGGGCATAACAAGATGTTCTATGTCTGGTGACCTGGACAGTAAAAGGGTGCATTCGCTCTGTTCCCCTGGTAGATCTGTTGGTGGCAGCAGGTGGGGGAACTATGGAGGAAAGCTCCTCTGAGCAGTGCCCGTGCAGATATCTATAAAATAGAGAGAGGTCACCAACGGCACGTCGGTGGGCAAGGGATGGCAGCCTTTGGGTGAGGGTAGGGTCACCGATGAGACGTATAGCTCTCTTTTGAATGGAGTCCAGGATATCGAGTGTAGAAGCGGCAGCGGCACCCCAGATGTGGGAGCAGTATTCGAGGTTTGGCCTTATTTGTGAAGTATATAAGGTATAGAGATTAGCTGGTGAAAAGTATTTGCGAGCCCGAAAGAGGAAACCTAATTTCTTAGCAGCCGCTTCTGCGATTGATGTGACATGTTGGTGCCAATTAAGATTTCGATCCACAGAAATGCCAACAAGGGAAAAGGACTCATTACTTTGAATAACTTGGTTGTTCATTGTGATGGGTCTAGGGCTGGTGTATCTCTTGTGAGAAAGCAAGCAAGACTTAGTTTTGGTGGGGTTGAATTGTATTTCTACTTCCCCAGCCTAATATTTTTTGGAGATCCACGGAGACAGAACCCTCCATGAGTCTGCGATCCTCATCTAATTGGGCTAAAGAGACAGGCTTAGAATATTGTATATTTGAATGGAGGGTGCTGTCGTCCGCGTACCTGTGAACTGGGTTGGATGTGCTCGAGAGGAGGTCATTGATGTGGAGAAGAAACAAAGTAGGGGCTAAAGCTGAACCTTTAGGAACTCATGCATTAATTGGATACAGTTTAGAGGAATGGCCATCCACAACAACAGATATGCTCCTGTTGGAGAGGAAATTTGCTGTCCACATACAGAGTTTTGGTGGTAGGCCATAGGCCGGAAGTTTATTAAGCAGCGCTGCGTGCCAGACCTGGTCGAATGCTTTGGATATGTCTAGAGCAACAATCTGGGATTCACCGTGTTGTTCCATAGACTTGTTCCAAGAATGGGTGACAAAGGAAAGGAGGTCGGCAGTTGATCTACGCTGACAGAATCCATACTGCCTGTCGTGGATTAGACTGTGTTTTTCAAGAAATTTTAGTAATTCGGTGTTTATATACTTTTCCATCACTTTAGAGACGACTGAAAGGAGAGAAATAGGCCTGTAGTTGCTAGGAAGCGCTTTGGATCCTTTCTTGGGGATGGGTTGTACTCGAGCAGTTTTCCAGTTACTAGGGAATATGCCTTTATTATAAAATATTTGAAACAGATGAGTCAGGATAGGAGCAAGTTCTGGTGCGCATTTTTTGAGAACAATTGCTGGAATCTCGTCAAGGCCAGAGGCTTTCCTGGTATTAAGTGAAGAGAGCATCTTTCGCACCTTTTTAGTTTTGAAAATGATATCCGTCATTATATGCGCGACATTGGGGACTGTTGGTGGTTGAACATTTGGAGGTGGGTTGAGAGTAGCATTGCCGGCGAACAACGAAGCAAAAAGTTCAGCCCTGCCCAGGGCGGTAGCATTAATGCCTCATCCTGAAGACCCACACTTTTCAGAATCGCAATCATAGTCTCATGACATACTGTATCAAACGCTTTGCTATAGTCAAGAAGTATCAGTACAGTAATAAGACCTTTGTCCGTTGCATTTATTATGTCGTCATTGATGGAGGCAAGAGCAGTTGTGCAGCTGTAGTCCTTTCTAAAACCCGACTGGACCTCCGGCAGTATGTTATCTAAGTTTTGTCTTAGTTGCCTAAATATGATCTTCTCAAACAACTTTGAAAAGATTGTCAGAATGCTCAAAATTCTGAGGTCATTGTAGTCTTTAGGGGTCTCAACCTTTGGAATGGGTATACCAATTGCTCGCTTCCACAAGTCCGGGAAATAGCACGCAAGAATACAGGAATGGATAATATTTACCAAAAACTTCAGTAAAAAGGGGCAGCACAAGTGTATCATTTTAATGCACATTTCATCCATTATATATTATATTGTTCACAAAAATTCGACAACTTTTTTTTACAATAACTTACTAAACATTTATTATTAATTATCAACAATTCACAAAAAAACTATTTGAGAGTGCCTGTATACGGCAGCTTGATTTTTTCTACGAGTAATACAAACAAAAAGCTCTCTGAATGTGTCATTTCCATGGGGCTCCGCTATCTATTGATAAAAACGCCGTATCATAATTTGTGATGTGTTTGAAATATGTGCCAAAAACGTGAAAAGTCACAAAACAATTGTAATAACTCAAAAACGATGAACGATATCAATTTTTTTTTCTTACAAACATGCATTATTAATTCGATGGAAAACACAAAAATGCAATAACATAAGGGGGTGTTCTATTAAAAAAAGAAGAAGTGTGTATCACCAACGACTATGGGCCATCCTGTGATTGTCAAAATAGGTTTATAAGATGCAGCTCGAGATACCCTATAATTAATGCATATACTTTTTTCTCATATTTTCTATAATAACGGATATATTGAGCTTTACCGTAGAAATGTGTTACCCTGTATATGTGTAAACAGACAAAAACTGAAACTGACCCCGTATATGGGTTTTAGGGGTTCTAGTTCGCGCTCAGTTGAAGTAATCTTTTTAAAATTCATAAGTCGCGGTCCGCTCAATAACGAATGTTTTCTACGAAAATTTGCGAAAATATAGACTATTAAACCATAAACTTTATAGCTGAAACTACTGCCAAAGCATCAGCAAAAGGGTCTATTTGAAACGCATTTTCTAAAAATATTTTAGTAAAATGAGGGACAATCATGGTTGAAGCTGAAGCTGAAGGCTTTGTAAAACACATATCTTCCACATAATCCGTATTTGTTTCAAATTCGTTGTCTGAAAATTGGAAATTTTGACGTTTCAAATCGCGACTTTGACGTTTTAAGAAGACAAATGAGAAAATTTGAAAATATTTTTTCTGCTACTTCTTGATCTTTCTGGGCCACGAAAACTTGACGGTTGTATGTAATATTCAATTGGTTTTGTTAGTCACAAAAAATATTCTGTTCTTGTGCTTTCCTCTGATCACCAGTGGCACCCAAAATGTTTTCTTAAAATGCCTATAACTTTTTTTCCTTTTAACTTAGAGATCTGAATTTCGGCGTGTAGGGTAAGTTTGATAGCAGAAACGTATGCGTCAAATTTGGTTGTCATAGCTCTTTTATTTTCAAACACACAAAAATGTTCCGAAAGAAAACCCAAAATATTTCCGAAAAAACTGGTCTGATTTTCCTGGCTAACGAACTTATCCAAGCCACTTACAAAGCGAAGGTAGGTACCAAATTAGCCACTTATATTTGCATTTTGCAAGTTGTCAGTCAACTATAAAGGCTGATTTTCGTTAAGTGGAGAATTTTTTTCTGGCAATAATAGATGATGCCAACATGCACATTTAACTAACTAACCGCTAGTAACAGAATATACTGCTGCTGCATTTAAATCTGAGAGTTTAATGAGAATCGTGGCCAGGTGCGGACGTATAGTTTAGCGATCTCGGTAAAGTTATCAAAAGTGACTACGATAATAATATTTTAAGTGATAAATATTTTCACAGAGAATATTTAGAGAGGTAAATAGCAATATTTACTTAAATATATTTGTAAATAAACATTTTATTATAGTAACTAAGATAGTTACATATTAATCAGCGCATAATGGAATATAATTTATTAAAATTATGACAGACAACAGTCATATGGATATATTCGATCCACTAATTCAGATAAATTATCAGCCAACAAGAGATATTAAATCTATAATCAGCAATACCAGCGGCGTAGGAATCATGAGTGTCGACACCAATACCAGCAACCAAATAAATAATGACAAAAATTAATGGCAGCAGGCTCAGTCAAGATATAAAAGAAAAAGAATACAAAGACAAGGAAGTCGGTCATCAGATGAATCTCCAGATTTAGTTAGCAATAGATTTGCACCCCTAACAACGTTAGCTGATAGCGATCTGAGAGATGCGCAGCCAGTAGTAGAAAGAATTCCCAAACCACCCCCAATATATATTCAAGGCGTCATCAAATACCCAGAGATGATTCGTTCACTACAAAATATTGTAGAGGAAGAGCAATACACAACTAAAGCTCTTCGGGATAATACTATAAAACGTAACGCTAACACCCCAGATACTGACCGAAAACTTGTAAGATACATGAAGGAGAATAACATTATTTACCACACATATCAAATGAAAGAAGAAAAGCCATACAGAGTAGTAATACAGTACCTTCACCATACTGTACCCCTAAAAAAAATCGACCCCTTTTGAGTTATCGATACGCATATATATATATATATATATATATATATATATATATATATATATATATATATATATATATATATATATATATATATATATATATATATATATATATATATATATATATATATATATATATATATATATATATATATATATATATATATATAGACACACACATCTCCTCGATAGTGAATTTTTCGTCTCACGAAAAATTCGCTAAAACAGGTTAATGGACTTTTTTGAAAAATTGAAAAACAACAATTGTTTTCTGATAGTCAGCATGGTTACAGAAAGTTATATTCTACAACATTACTGACAAAGATACAGAAAAAATTGTTACGATAATTAATCACCCAAAGGCTGCCATCCCTTGCACACCGACGTGCTGTTGGTGACCTTTCTCTCTCTTTTATAGATATCTGCACGGGCACTGCTCAGAAGAGCTTTCTTCCATAGTTCCTCCACCTGCTGTCCCCAACAGATCTACCAGGGAAACAGAGCGAATGCACCCTTTTACTGTCCAGGTCACCATACATAGAACATCTTGTTATGCCTGCTCTTTTGTCCCTAGGACTTCCAAGTTATGGAATTCTTTACCAGCACATGTTTTTCCTTCTCCTCCGAACCTCCAAACCTTCAAACCCAGAATTAACAAGTTGACTCTTTCCTCCTTGTCGACACCCACAGAACGATAGTATTTAGGCTGAAAGCCCTCGTGGTGTGTTGTTGAAATATATATATATATATATATATATATATATATATATATATATATATATATATATATATATATATATATATATATATATATATATATATATATATATATATATATATGTGTATATATAAACCTCGTAAAAAATATGATTATTTAGTTATTTATGTATAATTTAACCCCACCAAATGTCAAATCCAAGTATTAAACCGTTTGGGCTATGATTATTTTGAACAAAAATCAAGTTAGTTATAAAAATAAAATAAAATAGTTGTTACAATTTTCAGAGGAGAACCCTGTTGTGTTGGCTTCTAATCTCATATAACAAAGCTTTACACAACACAATGTTTCCTAGGCACCTACTTATCATACTATAAAAGAGTTACCTGTATCTTAAAATTGAATCGTCCCCATTTCAAATGGCAACATCAGTGTTTTTTTCCGAAGCAAAACGACACTAACACAATGACACACAAAATACCAGACTTATACTTACATTTTTAATACATGGAGAATTATCCTGTCTCCCTGTTCTAATGTACCCCTATAAGCGGCAAGCAAAACGGGAAGGTGACTTCTTTCCATAAATGAACTCCAAAATGTAACCAGTATGTTAAGTAACGATAACAATGCTGTTCTCGCCACGCTAGTTCCATTCAGAACAACATCTAAGAACTCTGAATGGGAGAGCATCATATCTAAGATCAACTTTGCATTCTCCTCAGGCAGATACTTCTTGAACATCTTAATAAACTTCTCAATGATATTTACATAAATCGGTAAAGAAGAAACACCAAACTTTAAGCAAAACTTACAGAACATACTGAAAGCTTCATTCTGACAAACTTGAGTGAAATCTTTCTCTTCACAGTAAGGAAAGTATTCATCTAAAAACGAGTCCAAAATTCCACCAACCTCTTGTAATTTAGTGTTATCTTCATTTTCATTTTTTAATTTATACTTGAACGCATTCGTGTTTAAATGGATAAGCACTAAAATAATATTATGTAACTGTTTATCATTTATATCACCCAGTTTTAAAGCTTTTTTGAAAATAGTTTGCAGCAAATGGAAATGGAAAGTTTCACAAACCTCGTATTTGTTGATTTTGTTAATAAAATTTTTACAGACTGTCTCGGGCATGCATTGATCTATCAAGCATCCAAGCGCTTTATAATGCTTCTTAAAATATTGACTGGCTTTTTGTGGTTTATTCAAAACCTTCAAAAGACTCGGCTCGAATTTTGTATAAAAAAAATCAAGAATATCGTTGTCAAAATCGGAGATAACGATGACTTCTAGCAATCCTAAAAATAGACCTTTCTTTCCACAAATATTGTCTATATTTTCTTTTAAAGTATCAATTAAATCTAGATTGCGAGAAAACATAAAAACCATGAAGCCTACATTGTCAGGGTTCGGATCTGAAATTTGTATCAAAGATGTGAAATATTTTTTGGGGATAATCGAAACAAGTGCGGGAAATATTTCTAAATATTGTGTGAGTGCTTTTGAGTAGGAAGAAGTATCTAAACTTTGTTTCTCTATCAAATTATCCGCATAACTACACAGGTTCGCTATTATCTCTTTGTCTAAAGGTTCGATGGACGGAACCGTTTTGTAGAAAAACAATATCCTTTCCAAACAATAAACAACAACACTAAGAAACACCGGGAAAACATCTTCTTTCGTAAAAATTAAACTATGGACATTATTTATTACGTCAAGACAATTTTTATAGCTTAACTGAAAAATTTCTAGGTCATCTTTCAGAAAAGTAACATCCTTATATTTTTGAGGCTTTCTTATGACATTTAAAATATTTTTCACGCACTTATTTTCATACATTTCCAAACCAAAGTTACTCCGGTTCTGATCTTTCATCACTCGCAATGTGTTGATGACAAGTTTAGTATTAAACATTTTTGCATCGTTTTTGTATAAATGCAATAAAGAAAAATGTTGTGAAATTAGTGGATTGTGAAGAATAGTTTTAACATATTTGTTATCATTAAATGAAGCTTGTTTAAATAAGAATTCAATAAAAGACCAGGCGTTATTAAAATGTGTTTCTTCTACTATACCGTGATTCACTAAGTTTGTAAAATAGAATAGCGACATTTGAAGCAGATGGAATTTTAAATCTGGATAAAGATCTAAGTTGTGTGTGTTTTGATCGAGAAATAATTTGATATCGCCTTCCAAAAAGGCTTCGCTAAATTTTGATAAAACATCACATTTACCTTTAGATTTCTTAACTGTCATTGGAGAGATTTCTTGGTCTGTCCAACTGTTAATGTAATCCGTCAGCCAACTAGAAAATATATGACAGGGTGATATGATCTTGTTTATTAAAGATGATGAAGGCTGAGAATGAACGAGATATAAAATAACACTTTGAACGTAATTTTTTATATATTTGTCAACATCGTTTTCGGTAATGTTTCTAACACAAGCTATTATAAGTGGATTTAGATTGTCAAACTTCGTCGAAGCTTTATAATATGAATAAGAGTTGCTATCACATAAGATGTCAATTAAAAAAGACATGTCTTTAACAGTATCAACTTTTCCAATTAATTCAGATAGCTCTTTGAGATATGCGTTTAAATTATCATGACATGCCCGTAGTATATTTACAATAAAACTAGTAACACTTTCTTTACAAGTTTTTAAATATAAAATACTGTTAATCCAGTAACTGATTTCACCTTCACAATCGTCAAACACTGAGGAATTTTTCAACAATTTAGTTAAAACTTTAAATACATCTTCACTTTTTGTTTCATGATAATATTCAAGTGAAATAGAAAATGCATCTTGAAATAATTTACCGGTAATTGTAAAACTATAAGGATCACAATCGAAAAATATGCTCACCGCTTTTATCTGAATACTTTTAGATCTGTGAGCGTCTGTTGTTTCTAAATTACCGATCTGTTGTAAAATTTCATCAAAATTAAACTCATGTGTGTTTAGATCTTCCAAAATTTGTGGATTTAACTTTTTATAGCACTTGAAAATATCAAATACTGATTCTAATAGATCTAACGTTGTACAAGAAATATCTGCTTCGATGTTTTCGTCGATAACATCCCATTTTTCCAAGACAGAGCTGATATTAGGAAAATGTTTAGCTACATAGTCTTGAAAACTTTTTTGTATGATTTTAAAACCATCTGTAGACATTTTGAGTTTCAACAATTCTAAATAATTTGATAAACTCTTCAACATTTCACACAGTAAAAGAAAAATATTGTATCGGACAGCCTGTCGCTGTTTCTCATCAGTATTTTCTGCAAGGAGTGTTTTTAGTATTGAAGATGGAGCTACTAGATTCATGATGGCTTGAGGAATCTGAAGAGACATAAAAAAATATTTATATATTTATTAACTACGATCCTACAGATACAAAACAAAACAAAACTTACAATATATAGGGTGGTGCATTGAAAACGAAACAGACCGATTTGCATCCAGAGAATTTTTTTTTTTAAGAAACGCTGAAACACGCCCATTTTAATATTGAGGGGGACATGTTTTGACATAAAACTCAACTTTGTCACATCAAGGAGCCCATACTGTGTGCTACGAAACGGACGGACGGTCTCGCTGGGGTGATGCTCGGGAGCGGGACTCGATGGGATGTTGCCTTGAGTCTTAACACTGTTCGGTGTCAGGTTTGGAAGAGGCTGAGGGGAGCTGAGATCTCTAGGGGTGGATTACAACTGGAGATTAGATTCTGCTCGAGAGCGGGACTTCATGATACTGCCTCGAGGCAAACACTGACGGATGTCGGGTCCAGATGAACTCGGAGAGAGGTTATCTCTCTTTGAGCTTCGAAAGGGGCAAGCGACTTTACTTAGATGGCAGTACACCTGGCAAACAAACTCTCACCCTCAAGAAAAGATCGACTTCCTCAGGGAGCTGGAACTGATGGGTGAAATCTAAATAATTAGATGCGAGTCACAATAGACCTAAGGGACTAAAAAATCTAATCTAATCTAAATAGAGATGAGACGTAAGACTTAAAATGTCCTAATTCTGTGATGATCTAATTTGATATATTATCATTATTTTGACACAATTATAAATAATAAAAAATGTAGGTTGAAAAATAACTTACCTGGTGAATACTAAGATCTTTCAGACAAAATTCAATACACAATGGCTCCAATTCATTTACCAGAGCTTTTGCAAAATTTACAGCATTTAACCATTTAGTGGAAGGTCTTGGTATTATAAATTCTTTGAGATTGTTCCACATTGTTTTTGTTAAATCTGGACAAGCACTGCATATTTTAATGACCAGTTCTTTTGCATAGGAATGTTCCCATGGCCTCTCCAAGCTATCCAACACGGTGTAGACTAGTTTATTCTGATCTTTTCCTAATCCCAGATTATGGTCTCTGAATATCACCCCATATTTGTGGGATGTACAGAGCGTGAGCAAAAATTCATGCACTACTTGATTTACTTTTGACTTTTCAAATTCATCAACCTATAAAACAAGTAAAAGATACACATTTTTAAATAGGCTTAATAACAACACAAATTATATCAATAATATTAAAAGTCAGTACATTTTTTAAGAATAATTTATGGCAGTTTGGTTAGCTGGTAGGTATAAATGCAAAAAATTGAAATAGAATGTATGTTGTGTTTATTAGCTAATTTTCATTAAGAAAAATTGGCTAATAGAGAGGTCATGATGAAAAGCTTTTGAAAAAAAGTCATCAGATGAGTGCGAATTTGGGTCCCTAAAACCCCAAACCAAGGTATGTGAAAATTTTTATGTTTATATATATATATATATATATATATATATATATATATATATATATATATATATATATATAGATGTGTGTGTATGTATGTATGTATCCGAGCGATAACTCAAAAAATGCTAATTGATTTCCATCAAACTTGGCAAAGATCTTGTTTGGGCGAAATCAGAGGTCGAGTTCGTTAATCAGCCTTTATGCTCAAGTTTTTCCAGTGGAAAATCGGGGAAAACTTTTTAAGAACACTATATTTGTGTAAGTATCAGAGTAACTGGAATATGACTTTACATGTGGCTAGAAATAGTACAAATAAACCTATGTTGTGAATTTTGTACACAATATTTAGAGTTTTTCCAAAATTAATAATAAAATCCCAAAGACATGCCTTGAAACAACTTAATGGTTAAAGTCCAGTGCCTGACGGACAGAGTAGTTACCTGCCACACGTAGATTGATTCATACAAGTATAAACCATACATCAACAGTAACCAAACTAAATATATACCAGGCAGAAAACACTACCTGAACAAACAATCGTGAAATCTCGGCCGCAATTGTGGAAAATGACCGACGACATGAAATTAAAAATTTGCCACAAGATTATTTAACTGGGGGATTAAATCAATTATTAAAAAACACTATATTTGTAGCTTTATTAATGGACCCAAATACAGTTTTAGCGCAGCATAGATATATTATGCTGTCACATAATATAGCAGAAATTTAAACAAAATCATGCCAAGTCTCTATAAAAATGATTCTGAAATAGTTTCTTTCATATTTAAACTTAAACATAAGACGTCATATAAGACCAAAACAGTCGTGGGATGTGTTTCAATGGTAATTCTACTAATTCTGTAATTAATAATTGTTACTTATACTTTGAATATAATATCCCGGACATGAAGCCGATCTAAAATATCACGCAAATAAAACGTTAGTTGAGGTGGGCGCAGGGGGGCGTCGCGCTTGCCTCCTAAGCAGAAGGTTGCACAATCGAATGCAGCTCGATGAATGTATGTTTTTTTAATGTTTTATTTTGACATTTGGAGAAACAACAGTGCACAGATTTCATATGTTTTGAGCAAGATCTTATTGTTGTTTAAAAGGCCTAAATAAGTTTGTCACCTTTGAGTCTGAAATTATAATTTCGTTATTGTGGATATTGAAAACACCAGTTTGATTAGGTTGACTAAAACAAAATCATACTGGCGATTAATAAGGAAAAATAACTGTTACGTTTATAATTTGGCAGATACTTCACTTTTCTAAATATGAATTAAGTTTCCTTCTGGAAATCTTCTGTATAACTTTAATGAAATTTCTAATACAAGTTTCTTTTAAAGAGATTCACACTATCTACAGATATAACAAAATTGTGTTCTTTACCTTCATATAAAATTGAGTTTTGGGCATCTTTCTCAAAAGGAGTTAGAACGCAAGATTTTTTTGGTAATAGAGAGATATCGACGTTTTTTTTTATATTTCAATAACACACCAAGAGGGCTTACAGCCTAAATACTATCGAACCGGGGGTGTCGACAAGGAGGAAAGAGGCAACTTGTTAATTCTGGACTTAAAGGTTTGGACGTTCGGAGAAGTAAAAACATGTGCCGGCAGGAATTCCACAACTTGGAAGTCCTCGGTACAAAAGAGCGGGCATAACAAGATGTTCTATGTCTGGTGACCTGGACAGTAAAAGGGTGCATTCGCTCTGATCCCCTGGTAGATCTTTTGGGGGAAGCAGGTGGAGGAACTGTGGAAGAAAGCTCCTCTGAGCAGTGCCTGTGCAGGTGCTATCGGGGCGGCGAGGCATCGGACGAGCCCTGAGGGATGAAAAAAAAAAAAAGAAAAAAGAGTGTCTGTGCAGATTTCTATAAAAGAGATAGACGTCCCCAACGGCACGTCGGTGGGCAAGGGATGGCAGCCTTTGGGTGAGACATATAGCTATCCTATAAATGGCGTCCAGGATAGCGAGTGTAGAAGCGGCAGCGGCACCCCAGATGTGGGAGCAGGATTCGAGGTTTGGTCTTATTTGTGAAGTATATAAAGTATAGAGATTAGCTGGTGAAAAGTATTTGAGAGACCGGAAGAGGACACCTCAGTTCTTAGCAGCCGCTTCTGCAATTGATGTGACATGTTGGTGCCAATTGAGATTTCGATCCTGATGTGGAGAAGAAACAAAGTAGGGACTAAAGCTGAACCTTTAGGGACTCCAGCACTAATTGGATAAAATTTAGAGAAATGGCCATCCACGACAACAGAAATTCTCCGGTTGGAGAGGAAATTTGCTGTCCAGGTACAGAGTTTTGGTGGTAGGCCATAGGCCGGTAGTTTATTAAGCAGCGCTGCACGCCCGACCTGGTCGAATGCTTTGGATATGTCTAGAGTGACAATTTGGGATTCACCGTGTAGTTCCATAGACTTGTTCCAAGAATGGGTGACAAAGGAAAGGAGGTCGGCAGTTGATCTGCGCTGACGGAATTCATACTGCCTGTCGTGGATTAGACTGAGTTTTTCAAGAAAGTAATTTGGTGTTTATATACTTTTCCATCACTTTAGAGATGACTGAAAGGAGAGAAATAGGCCTGTAGTTGCTAGGAAGCGCTTTCTTGGGGATGGGTTGTACTCCAGCAGTTTTCCAGTTACTAGGGAATATGTCTCTATTGTAAGATGTCTGAAACACATAAGTCAGGCCAGGAGTAAGTTCTGGTGCGCATTTTTTGAGAACAATTGCTGGGATCTCGTCAAGGCCAGAGCATTTCCTGGTATTAAGAGAAGAGAGCATCTTTCGTATCATTTTTGTTTTGAAAATGATATCCGCCATTTTATGCGCGACATTGGGGACTGTTGGTGGTTGAACATTTGAAGGTGGGTTGAGAGTAGAATTGCCGGCGAACGAGGCAAAAAGTTCAGGCTTGTCCAGGGCGGTAGAAACAATTTCATCCCCTGAAAGAAGAGGTGGGAACGTGCTCTAGCAGAAATTATTCCCAATAGATTTAGCAAGAGTCCAGTTGGAGCTTGAGAGGACTTTGTTTTTGATGTGCTTATTAAGAGTTTTTTGCCTCATAAAGAATGCGGACATAGCAGTTTCTTGCGTCGTTAAATGCTTGACGGTTTTATTGACTGGGATTGTGTAGAAGCATTTTGTGAGCTTTGACTTTTTCAAGTCTGGCCTTGTCACAGGATTTAGAGAACCAGGGCTTTTGAGTGGCTGAAGAGGTTTTCTGTGTATGTAGAATAAATAATTCGATGCCAGCTTGGATGATTTCCTGTGACGTTTTGTGAGATATCAGAGGGGTCAGGATGAGAGAAGCAGCAAGACACCTATGGTAATGAGGAAAAGTAATCCCGCATTTAGTCCCAGTTCGCGGAGTTGTAGTGCCAAAAGATAGGTGGGTGTAATGACTGTGTGACCTCGGGTTGCATTGTGCAGGAAGCAGTGACCATGCCGAGGTCTGAGCAACTAAGGGGGGCAGTGACAGATGTCTTTATAGCATTCAGGTTTTGTAGTAAGGAGATCCAAGGGATTTGAGCAGTGTGTTGGGATGCGAGGAAAGTAAGTAGGTTGCTGATCCATATTGGCTAAAGAATTGCTTACTGTGAAGGCCTCCGCTGCTCTCTCTCTTGTGAAATAGTTTTTGAAGATCCTAGCCAGTCCTTATTATGGACATTGAAGTCACCAAGAATAGGGACCTCGGAGGAAGGATATTCAGAAATCAGATGGTCGGTTTTTTCAGAAAGGTAGTCGAAGAGCTGGACAAAGTTGTTGTCAAAAGGTAACCGGTAAATGCAACAGATGAATTTCGTTGCAGCCCTGAGAGAGAGTTTCATCCAAAGTATGTTTTTTCTTACAGCTTCCAAGTGGAGAGTCTGGTGCAGGGTATATTGCTACGGACGTATGCGCACACACCTCCATGCAATCTAAAGGAAGTAAGGAGCTTATACCCCGGGAAATTAAGGTGATTAGTGGTTGTTTTGGCACTGATTTGGGTTTCGGTGAGGAAAAGGAGTAGGGGCCTATTAGCCTGGAGGAAATGGTGGACGGAGTTCAGGTTAGAATTTAGGCCACATATATTCGAGAAGGATATGTTAAATCTTGATGGCGGCGCACCCTGCATACCCCTCTCCCGGAGATCGGAATAGAGGGGTATTTTATCTCCGGAATCTTTTGTACAAGGAGGAGCCATCATCATTTTTGTTTATAAGGGAAACAGACTCATACAACATAAATTAAAATTTTAAGAAAATTTGTGTCAAATATCGCTAAATTAACTGTGATTTGTCATTGGTTTTGAAAAATAGCTAACTTAAATATATAACATGTAACAAGTTGGATCATGTTAATACTGAAAATCATTGACTCCTTGTTAAATTCAGTTTTACTTACCCCAACTTTAACAGAATTCTTTTTATCTACTTGTAATCCTGCTGGACCTTTCCAGTTATAAAGACTGACAATATCTTTTACTACTTGAGTATTGAACACCCTCATTTTGGACGTTTTTGATACTGAAGGATTCTCCAATACATTACTTTTCATGGCAGTTAATACGATACACACTGTATCGCTCACATCATATTTTAGACCAGGAACAATGCTGGTCAACAATCCTTTCTTTTCCAAAAGAACAGATAGAGTTGCATAATGTCCATTGACCAGAAATGCAGTAAGAAAATGTATAAAGCAATCACGTACACTATCCTTGTCGCCGGTATTCTTTGTCAATAATTCTATATTTGTTAGGTTAAAATTTACGTGAATTAAAATATCTTTTGCTAAACTTGCTGAAAACGTTATTATAGTTGTAAGTAATCTCAGCACAGCCTTCCGTTCTCTTCCTGAAGAACTCAAACCTAACATTTTGTTAATCACTGGTACATAAGAATTCAGTAAGTACCTGCATGAATCAAAAGCGATATTTTTGTACTGTGGAAAATTTTGATTGATGTTTAGAAGGATTTTGATCATTATATCAAAGACTTGTGAGGGAGACACTCCTGATTCTCTCTCCAGTGTCTGAAGTATTTCTATACAACTCCCACCATTTTCCAAATACTGTAAGATAAAACTGTGATCCTGTGTTTGTGAAATAAGATCATGGAATCCTTTTATTGCTAGAAAAGAAAAAAAACTGTTAATACAAGCAACTGGCAAAATTTTACTACAATTCAAAGATATTGTAGCCGCAGATACACAATTAGACAGGTAAGCCAAAAACCAGGAGTCGAGGCGTTGGGGGCCAAAGGACTCCAGGGGGCAAGCTGAGGAAGCGGAAACAACATTAGCTTTCGATGAAGCTTTTCCCAAGACCGTTATGTGCGGTGAAGAGCCGCATCCTGCACGAGGTGACCCTGCTTATGACTAAATATGACGGATCTAGACACAGATGTCGAAAAAACTCCCCCAATCAACGGTGTCACATGACCCATGCCTAGGGATGGATGGCACCACGGGGATGGTGTTATGAACGGAACCTCTGGAGTACCGGGCAACGCTCCAGAGTAACCTGCCTTGCACCACACAGGGGGTTCTGATGGTGTGGACAGTTTTTCCCCATTCTCGTGGGAACAACATGAATATCATAAATATATATATATGGAACCAAAACCAATGAGGCTCGAGAAGTGGCTCTGGCTACAGACTCGTGCCTTGAGTCTATCCCGGAACGAGCCTGGGGACGGCAGCGTCTGCGGACTCTGGAGGTCTCACGACCGACGTAGATACGGGAGATCAGGGGGTAGGTTCGGCCACAGACCTGTCCCCGACACCCAAGCTGGAGGCTGGGTCCCACCGGAGGGCGGCGAGGTCCGCGGGCTCTGGGAGCCCCTCCACCACTGAGGACCCTACTGTAGGGGTAGAGGGATTGCCCCGTCAGTCCAAACGTCTTTCCGGGCCGCAAAAAAGAAGTTCCGGAGGGCGCAGAAAATGGCGACCGGGACGTGGACGGTCCAGAAACCTGTAAAGGTGCAAGAGGGGAGTGCGAGTCAGAAGAGGACACGCTCGGACTCTAGCACACCTACTACAGACAGACGTCCCAAAAGGGCCAGGGCACCAGAAAGGCACAAGAGGAGAGTGCGAGTCAGAAGATGCCGCGCTCTGGCTCTAGCACGCCTACTACAGACAGACGTCCCAAAAGGACCAAGGCCGGAACACAGGCGCAGAGTGGCTGCGGACGGCCTCGGGATGGCGCTGATTGACAGACGCCATCCTGAGGTCACGCTAGAGGGTAAGGCGGACCTGATCCAGGCTGCAGTGGTACCTGCGGTGGACTCTCTTCAGGAAGGGGAGTACGCCATCCTGCACTGTGTGGGGGAGAACAAGAGGAGGGGCTACACCAACGAGCGGATCCTCATAGCTACAGGCAGCCCTTAAGGCCCTAAGTGGCCCATGAGTAGATTCCTGGCTGGTGAGTGAGTGCCGAGACGAGCGACCTGGCTGGGCAGAATGAGGTCACCCTCATCTGGGTCAGGGTCATTTGGGGGTCAAAGGCAATTAAGAAGCTGACAGTCTCGCGAAGAGAGGGTCAGCAGAACCATATATGGGAGCAGAACCTGCTCTGGGTGTGACAAAGAGCACTGCCAGGGGAGTCATTAAGTCCTGGGTCAGTAACCAACACAAGGTGTACTGGGCAGACTGTCCAGGGCTCAGACGTGGGAAAACAATAATTGACGAACCCAGTTCAAGGAGAGCTGTGGGGCTGCTAAATCTTAGCAGAGGACAGCTCAGAAACATAATAGGTCTCTTGACGGGACACATGGCAGCCAAGAAACACCTGCATAAAATGGGGCAGTTCAGGGGGGACCTCGCATGCAGACTCTGCGGCGAGGGGGAGGACTCAGCCCAGCACATCTTGTGCGAGTGTAAAGCTCTGGACCGCAAAAGACAACTGATCAACGGGCAGCCTAGAACGTAGATCACCAGGGTGATGGTGTCATGAACGGAACCTCTGGAGTACTGGGCAACCCTTCAGAGTAACCTGCCTTGCACCACACAGGGGGTTCTGATTGTGTGGACAGTATTTCCCCCCATTCTTGTGAAAACAATATGAAGAAGAGAAATATAAACAAAACCAAGACCAATGAGGCTGGAGGAGTGCCCCCGGCTACAGACTTGTGCCTTGAGTCTATTCCAGAAACTGAGGTGAGCCAGTGGGCGGCAGCGTCCACGGACTCTGGGAGGTCTCAGGGGGTAGCTTCGGCCATGGCCCTGTCGCAGACACCCAAGCTGGAGGCTACACCCGCATACATTACAAGCATTGACTGTACCCTTTCAACTGTATATCGATTAGGGTAGTTAAAACAAATAAGAATAGAGATAAAGCATTAACATCCCTAAAATGCATGGCAAAGCCACAATGAACTTTCAGAAACTTGTAAATTGACAAAAAAAGCAATATTCAGATGTAATAATTACCTCCTGAAACAATTATCTGATCAGCATTTTGCAAACATTTTCTAAATTCTCTTGCTGAAAATGTAGGTCTTTTTGCTTTTTTTGCCGGTACATCTTCTTCTAGTTCTAGTTCTTCAGATGTGCGTTTTGATGATTTACTAGTTTGCTCCATCTTTTACTTTTCGAGTGGAAAATTAATAACTAGTCACAATATACAGAAATATGTAATGGTAACTGATTCATTTGCAATCAGCTCACGGCATGTTTTAGGTTTAACCTTTTAGTATAATATGAAAGCAGTAAATACTCTATCTTTATATTATATGTGAAATGTAAATCTGCTGTACGTTTACGTGTTCGATGCTCAACGCTCAACGTTCTGTATTGTATTATGTTTCTGTTTCTGTGCACTGCACGTGTTTTTGAAATTAAATTTAAAATTTGGATTTGAAGGTTGGGGTTGGACGTTGACGTTGAAGCCTATGCCAATGACATTGACATATATGTCTGGGCTAGACACTATGTATAAAGAAACACTTCTCTGTTTCTCTATGTTTTATAGTTATCTTTTTTACGCCATAAACTAAAAGCAACCTTTTATTTGTTTTTCTATGGATCATGTGCAGAAATTGAAATTTTGAAGTATGTATTTTTATGATCTTTGCACTCGTTTCGTTTCTAGTTGCTGAAAAGTGCAAAAAGGCATACAAAACTTTACGCTAGGTTCGTACACTCGCGAATTGAGAAATGCCAAACTGATTCCTATTGGTTCATTTAAAATAATATTACATTATTTAAAATAAACCAATAGGGTTAGTTTTCTCTGCGATTTCGTAATTCGCTTTTGGCAATTCTCAAATGTATGAACCAAGCTACTTAAGAATAGTAACTATTGTTCATTTTAAATTTTTTATAGCTAATTTTTTCTCTGTAACAGATGTTAATCCAAATTAATAGTAACATTACAAAAAATCTTTTGGAAACAGGCGTCTTGCAATTATTAAAAATATATATATTGTTTTGCTGTTTTACAATTTCACATACATTTTTCTTTAGATTGGGGATGTATGATATATGCAACCAGTAATACTTGTATAGATAATTCCGGGATAATAATACTCTTTTCCCCAGACGACTCAAATATCACCTGATCGAATAAATCCGATCGCAAAGTTACGTTATCCATTCGCTCTTCTTCGGACTCGGACCGGTGTCGTAGTTCGTAGAGGAGTTTCGTGTGGTGCGGTTGTTTCGTAATTTTTGACAAATGGCTGAAGTTGACATGTTTTGTGGCGCGTCAGTGATGTGTAGCGGTTGAGTGTGGAGAAAATGTCAAAGAAATATGTAAAATGGTGATATTATGTGCGATAATCTTAGAACGATGGTTATGAATTCGAGTTCTGATGGTGAATTGATAAGCAACAGCGAAATGACACGTACGGATGGGAACACTCAATATGTCGAAACTTCTAAACTGAAACGAACATTTACATTACCTAGAAATCCCTTTAACACCACTAGGATGTCGAAGCGAAAATTTAAGCCTAGGGAGAATTCGAATAACGAAAACGACAACAGGAGTTCGAGCGCCGATAGCGAGAAAAATAAAAAAGTGTTCAGGCGACCTTCAATCAGGAAATTTATTAACAGGATAGCTCAGCATATTGGAGGTGTTCCAGTTATTACTCAGAACAACGATAATAGAGTCCCTCCCGTAGGACTACAAACTTGGGGCCCCGACGACACACCGGGAGTCACCGGCTTAAAGAATCACGGGAACACTTGCTTTATAAACGCAGTTTTGCAGTGCATATCTCACACCGATGTACTGGCTGAATATTTTGTGTTAGATAGGTATAAAATAGACTTATCTAGAAGGAATAAGTTGAATTCTAAGAAGTTCGGGACCAAAGGTGAAGTTACAGAACAGTTAGCTTTGTTATTGAAAGCTCTCTGGGCTTGCCAGTATAGTCCGGAACTGAGTAGTGCTTTTAAACAGGTAGTCGAGAGGCATGGAACTCAGTACAAGGGAACACAACAACACGATGCTTTGGAATTCTTGCAGTGGCTGTTGGATAAAGTCCATGAAGATCTTAACACAGCTTCTAAAAAGAAATACAAATCAATTAAGGTGAGTCATTGATAGTGATTACTATGTTTTTGAAGTAAATTATTAGGCTTCAATTAGGTACTTAAGACCTTGGCATCTTAGCTCCTGTAAACATAGTTCTTGAACTCTCATTTGCTATATTATCAATTGTATCAAAACATTAAAATTATCTATCCATATTATATTTATTTAGTTATTTACTTCAGTAAAATGTAATGAAATGTAAAATTATGTGTTATGCAAGTGCAAAAAGTTTTCTGTTGTATGTCAATAATACAAATATTAGGCTGACAAGAACTCCTCAAAACTAAAACACAAAATTTACACATTTTCTTCGGAGCTTTTCTCAATATTTTATTACTGAACGAACACTACAGTTATATATGGTGGGTCAAATATTTGAAATAATAAAAATACTTGAAAAAGGGGAAAAATGAATCAAAAAATGTTTCAAATAAATGTTGCTTTTGACACTTGCGTGACCCACAGAACACCCCCTATAGAAGGGAAACGCCAATGCTGACGTTTTGAACAATATTGCAGCGCCTCTGGCAGATGCGATGAATTTTAGTCACACGTGGGAAATTTGATTTCATTTTCATTTAGCAAATCCAAATAAATTCTATTTAATTTTATACTACTGTCAGTAAAGAGGTTACATTAGTCAAATATTTTTTTTAATGATTTTTATAGTGAAAGCAAAACAAGTTCTGTTTTAATAACACACATATGCCTGTTTTAAGCTTTGCAATCATAGGAAAAATTAATTGGCAATTTGAACCTTCTAACACTTGCAGCATCAGTTTTTACTATCGATATGATTAATGGAAAATCAAACAAGATAAAATACACTTGTGTTTTATTAGAACAGTATTACTATTAACATTTATTTAAAACCCTTTAACAGTATTCCTATTACATTGATTTAAAAACCGTTTTAATTCTGAAAGTAAGATGAAGTATTTATTGCCATTCCTTATCGATAGGTAGGTATATTACAGCAGTCTGGTGCTTGTACACTATTACATTTATCATTTATATGCTCACATGACCACATTGTATGGCAAGGTTGGTTTTTCCTTCTTTTAGGGTATGTCATATTGTAATTTATTAGAAAAACATTTGTGCACCCTTTAATTTCCTTCTTTATTTAAAATGACACTTGGTAATATTCATCTGACAACAGTGTACACTATCAGGCTTTCTGGTCACCTTCCGTATCCACCCGATTCATTGTTTACTTCTCAGATGTTGTATAAATAGAAATAGAAATTTTTATTTGCACTTTAAAATATATGAATACTTACTCAAAGGAAGATGTAATATGGGAACAGCAGTTATTTTCAGGCCTCTTCTCATTTCAGGTACTTTATCCTCATCAACGAAATGACGATCACAAATATAAAATCTATCGTAAATGGCTTGTGGATATAAACCAAGCATCTTAGGGTTTTGTACAGCTTTCACCCAGTCATCAAAATGGTCTTCAGATGATTTCAACGAAAAACGATGTCTTTTGCAAAATAATTCCAGGCACCCCGGAACATAATTAACAATAAATCGTTTTCTTGGTGGGTATCATATTTATATCCACAAAGCTTCTGTAAGAAAACGTTATTTACTTATAACCTATGAACTACTAAAACGTTCTAAACTTGCCTGAAAACTAAAACAGTTGTAATTATGTTTCACCAAAACACCTTGAACTATGAAAGCACCTTGCTTTTTTAAGAAGAAAACTGAAAATAGAATTGAAATTACATGATTGTTTAAACACAAAGCTTATGATAATGATCATAATTCGGTTATTTTGATTCACAAAGAAAACGCACCTCTAAAACACAAAACCGACGAACAATGAAAACACTGTAAAGTATCCACTAAAAGTTAATATCGGTAAAACTTAATTAAAAGAAGCGTTTAGCAACAAACTTGTAGTATAATTATACAATGAAAGAACCAGAAGCGAACAAAAACTTTTTTGCATTCAAAACATTTGAATTTTGAATGTATGATAAAATGGCGCACTAAACAGCTTGTTCAGTAGAATTGTAGCACTACTAGCGACGTCTACTATATGCGATGTGCGAACTAGAGCCCTAATAAAGTCCAGTTTAGCTCCATTTAGGTGAAACTTCTATAGGGAGTGTTTTGTGGTGTGACCTCAACATTTTTCTACAGCCTAAATTGTCACCTGGGTAACAACCAATGTAGTTTCAAAGGAAAACCTATTTTTTTAATCTTTGGGTTTTTCTGCATACAGGGTCATCAAATTTTAGTGTGGTTAGATGATAGACATTCTCAGAAAGAGTTTTCTTTTTTATTATTGACAGTCTGAGAATAATAAGAAGAGTAATACGACTTACCTTATTTCCTAAACATATTTGTTTTGTTTAAACCTATTTATGTTAACGTTAGTCTGTAGCTGCTGGATAACCTTCCAATGCCATCCCTTTCCCGGCACACACACACACACATCTGTTAAAATTAGTTAATTGCTTTTTATAAACAATTCATTAGAATTTTTTCTAATTTTTGGATAACCCAATTCATCACAATACAGTTTTTAGACCCGACGATCGTTTCGCTAACAAAGTTAGCGTCATCAGAGGGATCAGAGGATGACGCTCATTTAGTTAGCGAAACGATCGTGAGGTCTAACAACTGTATTGTTATGAATTGGGTACTTCAAATTGTACTTATCGGTGCTCATCACAGATTCCAAACTTCACTCATCGTTGTCATTAGGTTCTAAGCAACAAAATGCCATACGATTTTACTATTCATATTGTATTAAGGGACAAAATTCAAATGAAGTGTTTATAAAAAGCAATTAACTAATTTCAACAGATGTGTGTGTGCAGGGAAGGGGATGGCAATTAGATGAGGATTGCAGACTCATGGAGGGTTCTGTCTCTGTGGATCCCCAAAAAATATTAGACTGGGGAAGTAAAAATCTTGTACAATTCAACTCCACCAAATCCCAGTCTTGCTTTCTAGCTCATAAGAGATACACCAGTCCTAGACCCATCACAATGAACAACCAAGTTATTCAAAGTAATGAGTCCTTTTCACTCGTTGGCATTTTTCTGGATCAAAGTCTCAATTGGCACCAACATGTAACATAAATTGCAGAAGCGGTTGCTAAGAAATTAGGTTTTCTCTTCCGGGCTCGTATGTAATACTTTTCACCAGCTAATCTCTATACCTTATATACTTCACAAATAAGACCAAACCTCGAATACTGCTCCCACATCTGGGGTGCCGCTGCCGCTTCTACACTCGCTATCCTGGACTCCATTCAGAAGAGATCTATACGTCTCATCGGTGACCCTACCCTCACCCAAAGGTTGCCATCCCTTGCCCACCGACGTGCCGTTGGTGACCTCTCTCTCTTTTATAGATATCTGCACGAGCACTGGTCAGAGGAGCTTTCTTCCTTAGTTTCTCCACCTGCTGTCCCCAACAGATCTACCAGGGGAACAGAGCGAATGCACCCTTTTACTGTCCAGGTCACCAGACATAGAACATCTTGTTATGCCCGCTCTTTTGTCCCGAGGACTTCCAAGTTGTGGAATTCCTTGCCGGCCCATGTTTTTCCTTCTCCTCCGAACCTCCAAACCTTCAAGTCTAGAATTAACAAGTTGCCTCTTTCCTCCTTGTCGACACCCACGGTACGAACAGGACCACAAGCATCGCCGTGAGCTTCTCGAGCGTTTCATGCAGGTGCGGCTCGGATACAAAAAAGCGACCAAACAAGCAAAGCGTTGATCGCTGAAGGACATGCCCGATGGAAACGAACACTACCCCCGGGGACTGACCCACAAAATAGTTTCGGCAACGAAAAAAAAAAAGGAACCCCGGTGGGGTGGGCGACGGTGCAAGACGCGGCTGGTAATTGGACGCAGGACAGGCGCGGAACCACGGAGGTACTTATAAATAAGTACTTTCCGGGAGACGACGCGGGGAGCGCAACGCGTGCGTTAACCGTAAACTGTAGCTGGAATACTGACGGGTAGTTTTCAAAACTGGAGCTGGAGGACACAGTAGGGCTACATCGTTTGCTGGGAAGCGACAGGCGAAGAATTTTAAGAAGTGTTTAATGTCTGCCTGATGATTTTCCTGATGACCTGAATTTTTCTGATGACCTGGGAAGCAGCAGGCGAAAGGTAATGACCGGTATGCCTGATATCCGTCATCAGAAAGGTGCATGGCACGCTCTTGGCGGCAAGACTCTTGCACCACCTGAAGAGAAACGGACAGTTCTCGGATAGACAGTACGGCTCTGCAAAGGATGCGGAACAACGGAGGCGCTGCTTAAGCCTACGAAGGGGGTTAAGGCGGCAGACATGTCCTGCTGGTCGGGGCGGATATTTAAAATGCTTTCAACTCGGCGGGGTATCCCAAGCCAGCGAGCTAGGGAAGCTGGCAGAGTCGGCTTGTTAGGAAACCTAGCAAGTTTCCCATAAGACACGAGCTTCAGAACTCTATAGGTTATTTATCCGACAAACTCGGCTGCTATTTAGGTTGACCACATACTTTGAAGACTCGAGCAAAAATACTTGGAAACGGATTGGACCATTTTGAGTGGTATTTACTTCGTGACATCATTGACATATTAAAATAAATTATCGAAATTGTTTATTTTTCTCAATTCCTGTAATTACCAAAGACCCTGTATACCCAATGTAAAACGGAATAGAATCCATTAACGGGCAAATAAGATCAATAACATTTTCTGTATGGACGAGAAAGCAACTAATTTTTAATAACCTTCTATGTGACCTTAAATTGGACATCCAGATTTATATTCTAATAAGAAGTAACAAGGAAATAAATATCAACATTTTTTTATCTCCAGATGAGTCACGTCACGTTATATGGAGCCTCTTAACAATAAATTCACGACTGACCATATTAATATTTACGTGTTCTACCGGGTATGACAATTAAATCACAGAAGTCATTTTTTCAGAACGCCAATTTAGAGCTTAACATTTATCAAAGGTGCGGCAACACTAAGCCTGTGTTTTTGTTTATGCATAAGAAATATATGCGTTGAAAAAATCAACAAATTTATGGAAGAACGTTTAATAGGAATTAATACAATTAATTCAGCTTATTTGCGAAAAGTCTAATAACCTTGCTAGTCGACTTTTGAACTCGAATTTTTTGGGTCGTGGAGAACCGGGAGACTTCCACTCTTTCGATTGCCCTTTAGTCTCGGTAATAGCAATAATTCAGCATATAAGTTATATAAAGTGTCGTACAAATAAGGTTAACTTGTGCTTGTAGAATACATCAAATACGTGTTTAGAAATTAACGCCAAAATGCTTTCGAACTGTCACTTCAATTTTCTTACAATTCCAACTACATAAAAACAGGACCATACCGTTCACCAACATTTCTGTATGTATTTCAGACGCTATCTTGCACTTTATTAAAAAGTCTTGTTTATTTTTTGTTTAATTACTACAAAAAAGTGGTATAAAATTGCACCATAAATGTTGACATGTTTACTTAACACAGAAGAACATACTCTTATTCAGAACAACCGTGAATTTGCAGATTAGCTCTCGAACGCTTTTCAAAAAAATGTTTTTAGAAACATGCCTGGGACCGCCACTGGATGCACAAACCACAAGAAAAATTTCTTGTTCACACTCCCCAAAGAAGCTACGGGACCATGAGTGAATAGGGGTGCTGAGCGGGGTAGGTAGTAAAAAGGAAATATGAGCAGAAAAAGAAAAGAAATCGGCGTAAGAGCTGTCTTTTTCACATCTTGAAGCCATATTCCCCTTAAACCCTGCCTACCCCCTACAGCACCCCTATTTCCCCAGGTCTCGTAACTTCCTTGGGGTGTATGAACAAGACAATTTTCTTGTGGTTTATGCAGCGAAGGTGGTTGTATGCACGCGAAAGGGCAAGGAAAAGCTCACCCCCCACCGCTCTTGCTACGAATGAGGGGTGGGGGAGGCGCGGGGATGTTCCTTCCCTCTCTCGCATGCATACGACCACCATTGTTGCATAAAACACAAGACAAATTTCCTGAGAGCAGCCCTGGAGAAAGTTACGGGACCTGGGGCGAATGGGGGTGCCGTGCCGGATATGCTTCGTTGAAGGGGGATGGGGGCTTCAAGGTGTGAAAAAGGCAGCTTTCAAGCCGTTTTCTTCGCGTTTTCTGCTCATACTTCCTTTTTGCCCAGCACCCCTATTCACTCCTGGTCCCATAACTTCCATGGGGGTGTGAACAAGAAAATTTTCTTGTGGTTTGTGCACCCAGGGGGGCCCTAGGCATTTTTTTGGAAAGCGTTCGGGAGCTAATCTGCAAATTTACCTATATGCGTAAACCGTGTAAAAATTCGACAGTGGCGACAATTATTGTACGTGTGTTATTTTCTATTTGTTGTAGTGATTACATTGTACCCGGCGGTCAGTGGTTGTCGAAATTTATAGAGTATTTCATTATGCTGCCAGTAGTCACTACGGTCAACAACAAATTTGAAATTTCACGTCCCATATTTCTAATTTGCACTCGATTCTTACGTCATCAGTGTTACAGGTTTCTCGTGTTTTGCCGTTTTACTAAATGAAAGACCTGCCTGAGGTGCTTATAAGGCTAGATGTATTCTGTTGTGCACAGTCTCTATCCATAACATTTTGTGTTAACTAGAGCTGTCGTGACAACATACTACCTGGTTCCCCAGCGAGATGGCGACCCTGTCGTACATCTCACAATGTTCGTGAGGTGCAGTTTAATCATAATCCTGCCTGAGCTGAACTTCCTGACATTTCCTGACATCAGTTTGTCCAATTAAAAGCTAAAAGAAGGAAAAACCATCCCTGTCATGCATCAATGTTATGTAAGCATATTTTTCCTTTTAGCTGTGAATTAGGCAAACTGATGTCAGTAAGGTCAGTTCGGGTAGGACCAAGATTAAACAGCACCTCTAGCAAGTCTTTCATTTCGCATAACAGCAAAACACAAGCAAACTGTAAAACTGATGACGTAAGAATCGGGTGAAAATCAGAATTATGCCCCATATCTACGGATTAACGTCTAACTTTGACGTTTGTTTGCACTCATAGAGAAATTTTGATTTCTCTTTTCTCCATGTTTTTCGACATTTAATGGTGGATGGGCGGGGCTTAGGTCTTATTGTTCCCACTGTCTTGTATGCAGTTAGTGTAAAAAATGGTGTCACTCAGTACCACCTGTTATTAGAGAAAAAAACCAACGACATTTTAACCATTTTGCGCAAACTTTAAACACAAATTAAGTTTCTGGCGAAACTCGAAAGAACAGCTGGGAGATTTTCGAAGATTTGCCGAAGATATATCAGGATGGTTCTTTGGAGGAACCGATCGTCCACAAATGGTCAAAGCGATTTCGAGAGTGCTGGTAAGATATCTCACGCACAGGGCTTCTCTCCAACATGTTGTGATGACGGTGTGGAACGAGTGCGAAACCTTGTTCTCCGAAATTGTTGGTAAACAATCAGAATGACCGAAGATGAACTCTATTTGAGCAAGACAATCGTCCGCAGAATTTTATCATTTTATATTTCAATAACGCACCACGAGGGCTTAGAGCCTAAATACTATCGTACCGTGGGTGTCGACAAGGAGGAAAGAGGCAACTTGTTAATTCTGGACTTGAAGGTTTGGAGATTCGGCGGAGAAGGAAAAAAATGTGCTGGCAAGGAATTCCACAACCTGGAAGTCCTAGGGCCAAAAGAGCGGGTATAACAAGATGTTCTATGTCTGGTGACCTGGACAGTAAAAGGGTACATTCGCTCTGTTCCCCTGGTATATCTATTGTGGGGCAGCAGGTGGAGGAAGAAAGCTCGTCTGAGCAGTGCCCGTGCAGACATCTATGAGTGAGAGAGAGAGAGAGAGAGAGAGAGAGAGAGAGAGAGAGATCACCAACGGCACGTCGGTGGGCAAGGGATGGCAGCCTTTGGGTGAGGGTAGGGTCACCGATCAGACGTATAGCTCTCTTCTGAGTGGAGTCCAGGATAGCGAGTGTAGAAGCGGCAGCGGCACCCGAGATGTGGGAGCAGTATTCGAGGTTTGGCCTTATTTGTGAAGTATATAAGGTATAGAGATTAGCTGGTGAAAAGTATTTGCGAGCCCGGAACAGGAAACCTAATTTCTTAGCAGCCGCTACTGCAATTGATGTGACATGTTGGTGCCAATTAAGATTTCGATCCACAGAAATGCCAACAAGTGAAAATGACTCATTACTTTGAATAACTTGGTTGTTCATCGTGATGGGTCTAGGACTGGTATATCTCTTATGAGATAGAAAGCAAGACTGGTATTTGGTGGAGTTGAATTGTACAAGGTTTCTACTTCCCCAGTCTAATATTTTTTGGAGATCCACAGAGACAGAACCCTCCATGAGTCTGCGATCCCCATCTAATTGGGCTAAAGAGGCAGGTTTAGAATATTGTATATTTGGGTGGAAGGTGCTGTCGTCCGCGTAACTGTGAACTAGGTTGAATGTGCTAGAGAGGAGGTCACTGATATGGAGAAGAAACAAAGTAGGGGCTAAAGCTGAACCTTGAGGGACTCTTTCATTAATTGGATACAGTTTAGAGGAATGGCCATCCACGACAACAGAAATGCACTGGTTGAAGAGGAAATTTGCTGTCCAGTTACAGAGTTTTGGTGGTAGGCCATAGGCCGGGAGTTCATTAAGCAGCTCTGCGTCACAGACCTGATCGAATGCTTTGCATATGTCTAGAGCGACAATCTGGGATTCACCGTGTAGTTCCATAGACTTTTTTCAAGAATCTGTGACAAAGGAAACGAGGTCGGCAGTTGATCTGCGCTAACGGAATCCATACTCGCTGTGTTTTTCAAGAAATTTTAGTAATTCGGTGTTTATATACTTTTCCATCACTTTAGAGACGACTGAAAGGAGATAAATAGGCCTGTAGTTGCTAGGAAGCGCTTTGGATCATTTCTTGGGAACAAATTATACTCGAGCAGTTTTCCAGTTACTAGGGAATATGCCTCTATTGTAAGATGTCTGAAACAGACGAGTCGGGACAGGAGCAAGTTCTGGTGTGCATTTTTTGAGAACAATTGCTGCGATCTCGTCAATGCCAGAGGCTTTCCTGGTATTAAGAGAAGAGAGCATCTTTCGTAACTTTTTAGTTTTGAAAATGATATCCGTCATTTTATGCTTGACACTGGGGACTGTTGGTGGTTGAACATTTGGAGGTGGGTTGAGAGTAGAATTGGCGGCGAACAACGAGGCAAAAAGTTCAGCCTTGCCCAGGGCGGTAGAAACAATTTCATCCCCTGAAACAAGAGGTGGGAACGTGCTCTTGCAGAAATTATTCCCAATAGATTTAGCAAGGGTCCAGAAGGGTTTGCTGTCGTTAAAGCTGTAGAGGAATTTGTTTTTAATGTGGTTATTAAACGCGTTTTTTGCCTCAGAAAGAATGCGGACATAGCGGTTTCTTGCGTCGTTAAATGCTTGACGGTTTTCTTGACTGGGATTATATAGAAGCGTTTTGTGAGCTTTGACCTTTTCAAGTGTGGCCTTCTCACAGGATTTAGATAACCAGGGTTTTTGAGTGGCTGAAGAGGTTTTCCGTGTACGTGGAATAAATAATTCCATGCCAGCTTGGATAATTTCGGTGACGTTTTGTGATATATCAGAGGGGCCAGTATGACAGAAGCCCATGGTAATGGGGAAAAGTAATCCTGCATTTCGTCCCAGTTCGCGGAGATGTAGTGCCAACCGATACGTGGGTGTGATGACTGTGTGACCTCGGGTTGCATTGCGCAGGAAACAGTGATCATGCTGTGGTCTGAGCGACCAAGGGGGGCGCTAACTGATGTCTTATAACATTCAGGTTTTGTAGTAAGAAGGAGATCCAAGAGGTTTGAGCTGTGTGTTGGGATGCGAGGAAAGTAAGTAGGTTGCTGAACCATATTGGCTAAAGAATTGCTGACTTCAAACGCTTCCGCTGCTCTCCCTTGTGGATCGGTTTTTGAAGATCCTAGCCATTCCTTATTATGGACATTGAAGTCACCAAGAATAGTGACATCGGAGGAAGGATATTCAGAAATCAGATGGTCGGTTTTTCAGAAAGGTAGTCGAAGAGCTGGACAAAGTTGTTGTCAGAAGGTGACCGGTAAATGCAACAAATGAATTTAAGTGCAGCCCTGAGAGAGAGTTTTATCCAAAGTATGTATTTTCTTCTAGCTTCTAAATTGGGGAGTCATAAGATTTGGATATGAAGTTTTGTCCAAAGATCGTTTCCAGGCTGTCGTCTTTGGAACATAATACAGGGAGGGTAGAGTTGTGTGATGGTTGGCTCTGACTTCTTGGACAGGGTCATCACTGGCGGAACCATGTTTTTACGAATTTGATGAGTCAAAGTCACAAACATGAAATGTAAATAACAAGATAGCCCAAGGACAAGAAATCTAGGAAATCCAGGTTGAAACTCAAGTTGATTTTTTTTTTTAATTCTCGAAACCTAAAACACAAAACACTACGAATTCGTCCTCGCTGGCGAAAGTGTTTATAGAAGTTTTAACATTGTGGTTCTGGAAAGTCTTCGAGTCTGTGTGTAGTGCATTCACCCGAATTTGGCGTGAGAGGCCGTTGGATCCTTCACTGGGATAATTTACCCGATTACATGTTATGGTCATCAGGGAGTTTTTGGCAAAAAAATCAACCACTATCACCAAATACCCGCCATAGTCTCCTGATTGTACACTGTGTGAGTAATTTCTATTCCCAAAGTGCAAAGTGGTGCTCCAGGGGGGCGTTTGGGAGACGTGACGGCATCAAAGCGGCTACGATGCCAGCTGAGAAGCCTTGAGAGGTTAAAATATGCTTTGAGCAGACACAGATGTGGCCGAAGTGTAGTATTTTAAAGGGGATAATATTCAATTATCTAATTAATTGCAGAATAAAATCTGTGAAGCAATTTTAAATGTAATTTTGGGACAAACCTCGTATTAAATTTCTGTGTGTACCTATTATACATATTAAAAGAAACACTGAAAAGCATAGTTAATCGTTCAAGTTTCCTATAACAGCCTATGATAATTGAGAGCATATGCAAATTGAAATAATTTTACGATGAGTCATGGTCGTTTTATTTTCGAGTTATCGCTTGGCGACAGTATGTAAATATCTATTATAGGTATGTATTATTATCAAATGATGAAATAACTCAGATAACTTAAAGTCTCTTCTGGAAAATATTATTACGTAATTATTTTTTAAATCAAACTGGTTGATAGAGGGATTTCCACTTTATTATTTGGCTGTCGGATGAAAATAAAAGTAATTTATCATTGGTTAAGACAAAAAAAAAAGATCGGGGCGCAGCAAGTGCATTATAGTAGTGAATTTTCATAAGAATTGTACACTATTAGTAAAGTATATTATTAAAACTAATTCTTTAAATTTAAATGGGTCTTGGTTTTAGAGGTCCCAATTACTTGAAGCAATTTCTATATTCTATGGAGCTAGAAAATTAAAATTTGGCACATATGTAAATACTGCAAGTCGTTTTAAAAAAAATTGTGTTACAAATTTCAATAAAGTTAAAAAATATATATTTACAAACGGAATGTACCTGCCAAATTATCAATATGGCAGGTATTTTTCCTTATTAATTGCTTGGATGGTTTGGTTTCAGTCAACCCAATCGAACTAGTTTTTGCACCGCAGGTGGTAGTGGAATTTTCCACGCCCGAGGAGGTACCACCCCATGCATCAAGGGGCGGTGAAGTCCCAACGCACGTTTCCGGTTCTGGTGTATGAGTCGGTTTCCCTTATAAGCAAAAATGATGATGGCTCCTCCTTGTGCAAAACATTCCGGAGGTAAAATACCCCTCCATTCGGATCTCCGGGAGAGGGGTGTACAGGGGGCGCCAACATCAAAATTCAACATATCCTTCTCGAATATATGTGGCCTAAATTCTAACCTAAACTCCGCCCACCATTTCCTCCAGGCTAATAGGTCCCAACTTCTCTTCCTCACCGAAACCCAAATCAGTGCCAAAACAGCCACCAATCACCTTAATTTCCCGGGGTATGAGCTCCTTACTTTCTTTAGATTGCATGGAGGCGTGTGCGCATACGGCCGTAGCAATATACCCTGCACCAGACTCCCCAATTTAGAAGCTGGGAGAAAAGACATAGTACTATGGATAAAACTCTCTCAGGGCTGCAACTAAATTCATCTGTTGCCTTTACCGCTCACCTTCTGACAACAACTTTGTCCAGCTCTTTGACTACCTTTCTGAAAAAACCGACCATCTGATTTCTGAATATCCTTCCTCCGAGGTCACTATTCTTGGTGACTTCAACGTCCATAATAAGGAATGGCTAGGATCTTCAAAAATCGATCCACAAGGGAGAACAGCGGAGGCCTTTGCAGTGAGCAACTCTTGCTTGCAATCCCTTGGATCTCCTTCTTACTACAAAACCTGAATGCTATAAGACTACCCCCCTTGGTCGCTCAGACCACGGCATGGTCACCGCTTCCTGCGCAATGCAACCCGAGGTCACACAGACATCACACCCACGTATCGTTTGGCACTACAACTCCGCGAACTGGGACGAAATGCGATATTACTTTTCCTCATTTCCATGGGCGTCTGTCTGGTTCTCTCATCCTGACCCCTTAGATATCTCACAAAATTATCCAAGCTGGTATGGAATTATTTATTCCACGTACACAGAAAACCTCTTCAGCCAATCAAAAGCCCTGGTTCTCTAAATCTTATGACAAGGCCAGACTTGAAAAGGTCAAAGCTCACAAAACACTTCTACACAATCCCAGTCAAGAAAACCGTCAAGCATTTAACGACGCAAGAAACCGCTATGCCCGCATTCTTTCTGAGGCAAAAAACTCGTTTAATAACCACATCAAAAACAAAGTCCTCTTAAGCTCTAAGGGCAGCAAACCCTTCTGGACTCTTGCTAAATCTATTGGGAATAATTTCTGCAAGAGCATGTTCCTACCTCCTGTCTCAGGGGATGAAATTGTTTCTACCGCCCTGGGCAAGGCTGAACTTTTTACCTCGTTGTTCGCCGGCAATTCTACTCTTAAGCCACCTCCAAATGTTCAACCACCAACAGTCCTCAATGTCGTGCATAAAATGACGAACATCATTTTCGAAACTAAAAAGGTAGGAAAGATGCTCTCTTCTCTTAATACCAGGAAAGCCTCTGGCCTTGACGAGATCCCAGCAATTGTTCTCAAAAAATGCGCACCAGAACTTGCTCCTGTCCTGACTCGTCTGTTTCAGACATCTTACAATATGGGCATATTCCCTAGTAACTGGAAAACTGCTCGAGTACAACCCGTCCCCAAGAAAGGATCCAAAGCGCTTCATAGTAACTACAGGCCTATTTCTCTCCTTCCAGTCGTCTCTAAAGTGATGGAAAAGTATATAAACACCGAATTACTAAAATTTCTTAAAAAATAGTCTAATCCACGACAGGCAGTATGGATTCCGTCAGCGCAGATCAACTGCCGACCTCCTTTCCTTTGTCACCCATTCTTGGAACAAGTCTGGAACTACACGGTGAATCCCAGATTGTCGCTCTAGACATATTCAAAGCATTCGAACAGGTCTGGCACGCAGCACTGCTTAATAAACTTCCGGCTTATGGCCTACCACCAAAACTCTGTACCCGGACAGCAAATTTCCTCTCCAACCGGAGCAATTCTGTTGTCGTGGATGGCCATTCCTCTAAACTGTATCCAATTAATGCAGGAGTTCCTCAAGGTTCAGCTTTAGCCCCTACTTTGTTTCTTCTCCACATCAATGACTTACTCTCTAGCCATCTAACCCAGTTCACAGTTACGCGGACGACAGCACCCTCCACTCTAATATACAATATTCTAAGCCTGTCTATTTAACCCAATTAGATCAGGATCGCAGACTCATGGAGGGATCTGTCTCCGTGGATCTCCAAAAAATATTAGACTGGGAAGTAGAAATCTTGTACAATTCAACCCCACCAAATCACGTTCTTGCTTTCTTTCTAATAAGAGATACACCAGCCCTAGACCCATCACAGTGAACAACCAAGTTATTCAAAGTAATGAGTCCTTTTCACTTGTTGGCATTTCTGTGGATCGAAATCTCAATTGGCACCAACATGTTACATCAATTGCAGAAGCGGCCGCTAAGAAATTAGGTTTCCTCTTCCGGGCTCGCAAATACTTTTCACCAGCTAATCTCTATACCTTATATACTTCACAAATAAGACCAAACCTCGAATACTGCTCCCACATCTGGGGTGCTGCTGCCGCTTCTACACTCGCTATCCTGGACTCCATTGACTCCACGTCTCATCGGTGACCGTACCCTCACCCAAAGGCTGTCATCCCTTGCCCACCGACGTGCCGTTGGTGACCTCTTTCTCTTTTATAGTTATCTGCACGGGCACTGCTCAGAGGAGCTTTGTTCCATTGTTCCTCCACCTGCTGTCCCCAACAGATCTACCAGGGGAACAGAGCGAATGCACCCTTTTACTGTCCAGGTCACCAGACATAGAACATCTTGTTATGCCCGCTCTTTTGTGTCTTTTGTCCTTGTCGTCACATGTTTTTCCTTCTCCTCCAAACCTTCAAGTCTAGAATTAACAAGTTGCCTCTTTCCTCTTTGTCAACGCCCACGGTGCGATAGTATTTAGGCTGTAAGCCCTCGTGGTGTGTTGTTGAAATTAAAAAAAAATCCGACCGATAACTCAATAAATAATGAACCGATTTGGATGAAACTCGGCAAGTACCTTTCTTTTATTAATGGCTTAGATGAGTTCGTTCGCCAGGAAACTCGGACAGGGTTTTCCGGGGAAATTTTGAGTTTTCTTTTGAAAAAAAAAATTCTCCGAAAATTACAAAGGTATTTTAATCAAATTTGGTGGATATGTTGCCTTGGGAAAGACTTTAACACATACCAAAATTCAACATTTTAAGTTTATAGAAAATTGAGTTATTCAAATTTGAAGCATTTAATAACAATTCACTACCATAAAGCTCTTGCTGCATCCTGAACTTTTTATTTTTATACATTGAACTGTTTTCCAGTAAATAAATAAATAACAGCATCCAGAAAACCAGGGTACACAGATATAAATAAATCCATCAAATTGGATCTTTAAAAACTTGGCAGTAAACAATTGTCACGGCAGCGCTTTTGTTTCATGGCTAGGCAGACTTCATTTTAATTTCACATGGTACTATTCAATTCGTAGCAATACTCTTGATGACGTATGTAATAGTAATATAGGTATTGTTTGCAAATAAATGATACATATCTTACATAAAAGCATTGCTTGTGCACGTAAACAATAGAATGTTTAATATAAATGTCCAAATAAAAATGCCAAAAACCTTCTAAACTGGTACTTCCAAACTTTTTTCAAATTTTCAATTAGAAAAACACTCGTCACATATGCATAGACAGATTCAATGGTCCAACTATAGCTGATATCTAAAAGAAACAGAAAACGACTGTCCAGCGGAAAAAACTCGGGACGCAGCAAGTGCGTTATGGTAGTGAATTTTTATTAAATGCTTCAAATTTAAATAACTCAATTTTCTATAAACTTAGAGAGTTTAATTTCAATACGTAGTAAGGTTTTTCCTAAGGCAAGATATCCACAAAATTTCATTAAAATAACTTTGTAATTTTCGGAGAAAAAAATTTTTTTCGAAAGAAAATTTAAAATTTGAGTAACTCAATTTTCTCTAAACTTAGAAAGTTGAATTTTGGTACGTAGTAAGGTTGAGGCAACATATATAGTAAATTTCATTGAAACAGCTTTGTTACTTTCGGAGAAAAAAAATTTTTCAAAAGAAAACTCAAAATTTTTCCGGAAAACCCCGTCTGATTTTTCTGGATAACGAACTCATCCAAGCCATTAATAAAAGACAGGCAGTTGCCAAGTTTCATCGAAATCGGTTAATTACAGCTACTGATGAAGACAACTTCGTTGTCGAAATACGTATCAAAAAAGATAGCGCATAACTCTGTTATTATTGTTGTAGTTTTTGGGGTTATTCTACTTTTTGTTTCAGTTTCCAGCCACAATGTCCAGTCTCAGTCTTTTGTCAATAAAAATTATTATTATTATTTGTTATTTTTTGAGATTTCAGATGTTTTTATGAAAATTGGCTACCATAACGCACTTGCTGCGTCTAGATTTTTTGAACTGTAATTTGCTTTTTTACAGTACATACCAACAAAATATCAATCAGATTTTGGACCATATCACATCGTCTTCTATTTTAACACTAAAATAAATTTAATATTTGCTGTTGAGCCAAAAATAGCCTTGTTAATATATCATATTCCCTTTCTTTGTCCAATTTTATCATATCTTTTGTTGGTCAGTAACAAAAGCAAACAAATTATATCCCAAATGATACAGAAAACTTTACAACTCTAGATCTAAATAAAAGGACTGTAACAGCGGCAAAAGCAGAAGTCAATGGAAGGTTGATGAATGAATCTCATGAGTCAATAAGAAAAGCATTGACTAACCAACAGCAACCATATACTTATGATTTAAACATGTTTCAAATTTGAATAGCTCAATTTTCTGTAACCCTAGAAAGCTGAATTTTGGCACATAGTTAGGTATTTCCCAAAGCAATATGTAGACCAAATTTTATCGAAATTTTCGGAAAAAAAAATTTTTTTTGAAAGAAAACTCAAAATTTTCCCGGAAAACCCCGTTCGATTTTCCTGGCCAACGAACTCATCCAAGCCATTAATAAAAGAAAGGCACTTGCCGAGTTTCATCTAAATCGGTTAATTATTTTTTGAGTTATCAGACGGATACATATATATATATATATATATATATATATATATATATATATATATATATATATATATATATATATATATATATATATATATATATATATATATATATATAAGCATATAAAAATTCAAACTGACCCCGGATATGGGTTCTAGGGGTCCTAATTCGCGCTCATTTGAAAGAATTTTTGCAAAGTCTCACCATCGATACCTCTCTATTAGTGAATTTTTTTAATAAAAATTCACTAAAAACCGCGAGTGAAAGCTAATCAAATATTTCATATTATACTTCTTTTGTTCGCCCAGGGTAAGACACAAGGCAGTAAATAAATATGAGTTGTTTCAACACTACGTAAGTGCCATATCTTATTACGCAAGTGTTCAAATACACGTTAAAAAATAATCGATTAAACTCCAAACACTTAAATTTTAACCTTGAAACGAAAATAAAATCATAAGTGTCGCATGTAATAAGCTAGCAAGTACCTAAGTGTTTCATTATTTAAGGGCATTACCAATCTAAAACGGTATTGCGTTCTACGGTAATTGATATTCGACCGTAAAAGTAAAAGTGCAGAGTAAAATATTAATCATAATGGATTGCCAAAGAGACAAAAATTAAACGTATATCAAATAACTTGTTGATAGAATTTGGCAGAAAAGAAAGTCAAATATGTACGAGGTGATATTGAAAATTAACATTAATTTATTAATTTTATGAAAACAATTAAACTTACATTAACGTAATTTTCTCTAGCTCTAAAGCTTAGTTCATAATTCGCGAATTGCGATACTGATTCCTATTGGTCCATATTACGATATGATTTGAAATACACCAATAGGGATAGGTTTCACAGCGATTTCGCAATTTGCTTTTCCCAATTCGCGAGTGTATGAACCTAGCTTAGCCCTGTGGTCAATTTAACAAAATTCTATCATCTATTGGGGAGCTTTTTTCTTAGTCTAGTGTTTTTTTTCTCCCTCGGGGCTCGTCCGCGGCCTTGCCGCCCCGATAGCACTGCAACATTTGGTTGATTGTGCATACCCTTAGTCTTACTCCACCCATTCCAAGATCACTGTGCCTTGAACTAGTCTACACAGCGATTGGTAGGGTGAAGTTTTATATTGCTCTGTCTCCGGTCTAGACTGACCGTAGATCAGTTGTCTTTTGCGGTCCAGAGCCATACACTCGCACAAGATGTGCTGGGCTGATTCCTCCCCCTCGCCGCAGAGTCTGCATGCGAGGTCCCCTTCGAACCGCCCCATTTTATGCAGGTGTTTCTTGACGGCCATGTGTCCCGCCAAGAGATCTGTTGTGTTTCTGAGCTGTCCTCTGCTAAGATTTAGCAGCTCCACAGCTCTCTTTGAACTGGGTTCGTCAATTATTGACTTCCCATGTCTGAGCCCTGGACAGTCTGCCCAGTACACCTTGTGTTGGTTTCTGACCCAGGACTTAATGGCTCCCCTGGCAGTGCTTTTTGTCACGCCCAGAGCCGGTTCTGGTCCCATAAATGGTTCTGCTGACCCTCTCTTTGCGAGACTGTCAGCTTCTTCATTGCCTTTCCGAGTGACCCGGCACCCAGATGAGGGTGACTTCATTCTGCCCAGCCAGGTCGATCGTCTCGTCTCGGCACTCACTCACCAGCCGGGAATTTACCCGTGGGCCACTTAGGGCCTTAAGGGCTGTCTGTAGCTATGAGGATCCGCTTGTTGGTGTAGCCTCTCCTCTTGTTCTCCCGCACACAGTGCAGGGTGGCGTACTCCCCTTCCTGAAGAGAATCCACCGCAGCCTGGATCAGGTCCGCCTTCCCCTGGTCTAGCGTGACCTCAGGATGGCGTCTGTCAATCACCGCCATCCCGAGGCCCTCCGCAGCCTCCCTATACGAGCTATTCTGCGCCAGTGTTCCGGCCTTGGTCCTTTTGGGACGTCTGTCTGTAGTAGGCGTTCTAGCGCCCGAGCGCGGCGTCTTCTGACTCGCACTCTCCTCTGGCGCCTTTACAGGTGCCCTGGCCCTTTTGGGGCGTCTGTCTGTAGTAGGTGTGCTAGAGTCCGAGCGCGTCCTCTTCTGACTCGCGCTCCCCTCTTCCGCCTTTACAGGTTTCTCGACCGTCCACGTCCTGGTCGCCATTTTCTGCGCCCTCCGGAACTTATATCTTTGCGCCCCGGAAAGACGCTTGGACTGACGGGGGGCAGTCCCTCTACCCCTACAGTAGGGTCCTCACTGGTGGAGGGGGCCCCAGAGTCCGGTAGGACCCAGACTCCAGCTTGGGTGTCGGGGACAGTTCTGTGGCCGAACATACCCCCTGATCCCCCGTATCTACGTCGGTCGTGAGACCTCCAGAGCACGCGTCCGCTGCCGCCCCCTGGCTCGACTTCGTTTCCGGGATAGACTCACTCCTCGAGCCTCATTACTTTGGTTCCATATATATATATATATATATATATATATATATATATATATATATATATATATATATATATATATATATATATATATATATATATATATATATATATATATATATATATATATATATATATATATATATATATATATATATATATATATATATATATATATATATATATATATATATATATATATATATGTTATTCAGGTTGTTCCCACGAGAATTGGGGAAATACTGTCCACACCATCAGAACCCCCTGTGCGGTGCAAGGCGGGTTACTCTGGAGGGTTGCCCGGTACTCCAGAGCTTCCGTTCACGTCACCATCACCCTGCTGCCATCCAACCCTAGACACGGGTCACGTGACACCGTAGATTGGGGGAGTTTAGTTCGACCTCCTTGTCTAGATCCGTCATGTTTAGTTATTAGCAGTGTCACCTCGTGCAGGATGCGGCTCTTCACCGTGCATGGCGGTCTTGGGGAAAGCTTCATCGAAAGTTTATGTTGTTGTTTCCACTTCCTCAGCTTGTCCCCTTGGAGTCCTTTGGCCCGCGACTCCTTGACCCCCTTACCTGTGTGAGATTAATTGATTATTCAATTCCAGATGAAACACTTGTTTTTGCATTTTTTTAACGTCGGCTAATTTCCGCGACTATGGCCAATCACCTACGCCAGGGAGCAGTTTCACCTCACTGTCCTGGAATTTTTGCCGAACCCCTGCCTTTCTGTAAGGAGGGTAGGGATCTTTAACGGCCCAACATCGCCTGGATTGGGACCAACGGCTTTACGCCCCTTCCGAAGGGCGGAACGTGCAAAAACTAAACTTGCTCAAATACAATGCAACAACCTCGGTTGATGTTAATGTTACAGTATGTACTGCTTATTATTTTTGCGGATCACAAAAACTTGCAATATAATTTATTTCGATTGAAACGACTTCTAAATTTTCAACAGTCATCGGGGATTGTTATCAGAATTCGTGTTTACCTAAATTTATATTATATTCATCATTGTAATACGGCAATGACGCAAGTTCAATTGCCTTTATGTGTGTAACATTGTAATTACACTGTTTAAAATTAAAATGAAGGCCATTTTTTACAGCAAAACGGATCAGTAAAAAAATTCCATAAGTTGCTAATGCAACGGTTTTTTAGTTTAAATTAATTTTTAAAAAAAGATAAGTTTATTTGAACGTGTTATTTATACACGCTACTGGCCTGTCACAAATTTTTATGAGTCTTTTATTGGACGGTGCGAATAATATTTTTTGGCAATAATTCTTTTAATGGTGCGATGTAATTGTTATACAAGGGGCAATCGCTTAAAAAAAGTCCGGACGCAGCAAGTACGTTACGGCCATGAAATTTCTCTTAAATGCCTCAGATTTGAACTCAGTTTGCTATTATCTTAGAAACGTAATCTCGGCATATAGTAAAGCCTGTAAAAAGTGTAAAAAAGAAAACCTGTTAACCGATCGACCGGTCACAATTTGATTCGAATACCGCGGTTATGGATAAGGAAAAACCGGTCGGCTGATAAGTCATTTAGACTAAAAAGGTAAGATGCTTACTGGCAATTAGGCCATTGCTGACCCTTTTTGCTCATCTAAACTAACCTACCCTCCGCCTTGAGCTCTATCTCAACGACGACAGTGATTTTGAAAAATCATCCGCCGCCGGTGAGGCTCGAACCGTCGACCCCCGAGTCCGTATTGGAAAGTCTGAATCGACTTTCCCGCACGGCCACGGAGGCGCGCTCATTTAGACTAAGTTGATCCAAAACCGATCGACCGGTTATGATTTAAAACTACAACCCCAGTTATGGATATACGAAATCGGTCACTCATTCATTTAAATTATATTTAAAGAATTTAGCATAAGTATTAAAAGTCTGGACGCAGCAAGTGCGTTATGGTAGCGAATTTTCATTAAAATGCTATTAATGGCAAATATGTCTTGTTTTTAAAAGAAGGACATTTGGTTGGCAGTATAACCTATATATTAGTAACAATCTACCGTATTTTATTAAAACAGCTTTGTTGTTTCAGAAAGTACAAACATTTTCCGAAAATAAACTTTAAAAATTCCAGAAAAAAACGGGCCCGATTTTCCTGGCCAACGAACCTCTTTAAGCTGTTTACACACCTGCCAGGATATAATTATTCACAAACAGCTTTAGGACCAAAATTGAAAAAAAAAAAAATGAAAATTTGCACATTTCTTTGACAGAAAATCACCTTTTTCTACAGAAATTGCCTTCAGTAATCTTACACTAAATTATATTTTTCACAAAAATTCGACAACTTTTTTTTTTACAATAACTTGCTGAACATTTATTATTAATTACCAACATATCACAAAAATAAGTTCCACAGAAACACTAGAAACATTTCTACGAAAACTTTTCAAATTCAGCCACTATTTGAGCGTGTCCGTAAACGGCAGCTCGATTTTTCGACGAGTTATACAAACAAAAACTTTCGGAATGCGTCATTTTCATGGGGCTCCGCTATCTATTGATAAATAAAAAACGCCGTTTCACAATTTGTGATATGTTTGAAATATGTGCCAAAAACGTGAAAAGTTGCAAAACAATTGAAATAACTCAAAAACGATGAACGATATCAATTATTTTTTTCTTACAAACATGCATTATAATTCGCTGTAAAACACAAAATGCAATAAAATAATGGGGTGTTCTGTGTATCACCAACGACTTACGGGCCCTCCTGTGATTGTCAAAATAAGTTTATAAGATGCAGCTCGAGATACCCTATAATTAACGTATATACTTTTTTCTCATATCTTGTATAATAACGGATATATTGAGCTTTGCTGTAGAAAAGAGTCATCTGTATATGTGTGAAACAGACAAAAACTTAAACTGACCCAGTATATGGATTTTTGGGCTTCTAGTACGCGCTTATTTGAAGAAATCTTTTTAAAATTCATAAGTCGCTGTCTTCTCAATAACGATTGTTTTTCTACGAAAATTTGCTAAAATAAAGACTACTAAACCATAAACTCTATAGCTGAAACTACTGCCGAAGCATCAGAAAGAGGGTCTATTTGAAATGAATTTTCTGAAAATATTTTAGTAAAATGAAGGACAATGATGGTTGAATCTGAATCTGAAGTCTTTGTAAAACACACTTCTAACGACATACTGTCTAAAAAAATCCGTATTTGTTCCAAATTCGTTGTCTGAAAATTGCAAATTTTGACGTTTCAAATCGCGACTGTCGTTTGAAGAAAAATGATCAAATTTTCAAAATATTTTTTCTGGTATTTCTTGATGTTTGTGCGTCAAGAAAACTTAACCGCTGGATGTAATATTCAATTGGTTTTGTTAATCACACAAATATTTTGTTCTTGTGCTTTCCTCTAATCACCAGTGGCACCCAATTTTTTCTTTCTTAAAATACCTATAACTTTTTTCCCTTTCAACTTAGAGATCTGAATTTTGGCATGTTTTATAAACTTCATTCTTAATATAACCCCAAAGAAAAGAGTCCATTTTATTCAATTCCGGTGACCTGGGAGGCCACCGCACTGACCCACCTCTTCCGATCCATCGTCCAGGAAACTGATCATCAAGTTCATCTTGAATAAGTAGATTATGGTGAACAGGAGCACCGTCATGTAAGAACCACATTTGCTGACGTATATGAAGTGGAACCTCTTCCAGTAATACGGGTAATGCTTCATTCTTAATATAACCCCAAAGAAAAGAGTCCATTTTATTCAATTCCGGTGACCTGGGAGGCCACCGCACTGGCCTACCTCTTCCGATCCATCGTCCAGGAAACTGATCATCAAATTCATCTTGAATAAGTAGATTATGGTGAACAGGAGCACCGTCATGTAAGAACCACATTTGCTGACGTATATGAAGTGGAACCTCTTCCAGTAATACGGGTAATGCTGATTTACTAAAAAATCTAATTACATCTCAGCATTTAAATGTTTATCACCTGACCTAACCTAGCAGGTGTGCTTCGTCCAGATTTCTTTAAAACTTTCGTTATTGGTTTAACAATTTTGTAATTCATTCTTATGAAAATTCGTTAGCATAACGCATTTGGGGTGTCAAGGTTTTTTTTTTACATATAATTTTATTTATATTAACCAATGTATGATATATTGCGGTGCTATCGGGGCGGCAAGGCCGCGGACGAGCCCTGAGGGAACAAACAAAAAAAAAATGTATGATATATGTAGTGCATTTTTGTCCTATAACAATAACAAATTTCTACTTTCTACGGAAATAAATGACATTTCACGGGTAATTACCCACTGGATGCTAGCTAATGTCGATTGTTCCAGCTGTCATTATAGTGTATTATTACTAAAGTTTCTTCTTTTTCAGTGACGGCACTTTTAGAAAGTGCTGGACACTTTAGGTTTTGTTACAAGTTATTAATGGCAACAGTTATTTATTGCTGTTTTTAATCGGAAGTGACTCAAATTGTCTCTTTTATCATTTAATGATTGCATTAACCCATATCAGATAAAATAATTCAATTAAATGCATACATTCCATTTATTATCCCCATGGTTAATTTCGCGGTTGATTAAATTCTTGATTTAGACGTTTCTGATGCCTAATGTGTTAATTGGGACTGGAATTAGAAAACAATGGTAAAGATATAATCTCATGATGATTTTAACAATGATAAAGAACTGGAATTAGAAAACAATGAAAAAAATGTTGGGAACGCAGCAAGTGCATTATAGTAGTGAATTTTCGTAAGAATTGTACACTATTAGTAAGGATATTATTAAAACCAATTCTTTAAATATAAATGGACCTGGGAGATCGGTTTTAGAGGTCCCAGCTTTTTTTTATTATTTCAACAACACACCACGAGGGCTTACAGTCTAAATACTATCGTACCGTGGGTGTCGACAAGGAGGAAAGAGGCAACTTGTTAATTCTGGGCTTGGAGGTTCGGGGGAGAAGGAAAAACATGTGCCGCCAAGGAATTCCACAACTTGGAATTCATCGGAACAAAAGAGCGGGCATAACAAGATGTTCTATGTCTGGTGACCTGGACAGTAAAAGGGTGCATTCGCTCTGTTCCCCTGGTAGATCTGTTGAGGGCAGCAGGTGGAGGAACTATGGAAGAAAGCTCCTCTGAGCAGTGCCCGTGCAGATATCTATAAAAGAGAGAGAGGTCACCAACGGCACGTCGGTGAGCAAGGGATGGCAGCCTTTGGATGAGGGTAGGGTCACCGATATGACGTATAGCTCTCTTCTAAACGGAGTCCAGGATAGCGAGTGTAGAAGCGGCAGCGGCACCCCAAATGTGGGAGCAATATTCGAGCTTTGACCTTATTGGTGAAGTATATAAGGTTAGAGATTAGCTGGTGAAAAGTACTTGCGAGCCCGGAAGAGGATACCTACTTTCTTAGCAGCCGCTTCTGCAATTGATGTGACGTGTTGGTGCCAATTGAGATTTCGATCCACAGAAATGCCAACAAGTGAAAAGGACTCATTACTTTGAATTACTTGGTTGTTTATTGTGATGGGTCTAGGGCTGTTGTATCTCTTATGAGAAAGAAAGCAAGAGTGTGATTTGGTGGGGTTGAATTGTACAAGATTTCTACTTCCCCAGTCAATTTTTTTTTTTTTTGAGATCCACGGAGACAGAACCCTCCATGAGTCTGCGATTCTCATCTAACTGGGCTAAAGAGACAGGCTTAGAATATTGTATATTTGAGTGCAGGGTGCTGTCGTCCGCGTAACTGCGAACTGGGTTGGATGTGCTAGAGAGGAGGTCATTGATGTGGAGAAGAAACAAAGTAGGGGCTAAAGCTGAGCCTTGAGGCACTCCTGCATTAATTGGATACAGTTTAGAGGAATGGCCATCCACGACAACATAAATGCTCCGGTTGGAGAAGAAATTTGCTGTCTACGTACAGAGTTTTGGTGGTAGGCCATAGGCCGGTAGTTTATTAAGCAGCGCTGCGTGCCAGACCTGTCGAATGCTTTAGATATGTCTAGAGCGACAATCTGGGATTCACCATGTAGTTTCATAGACTTTTCCAAGAATGGGTGGCAAAGGAAAGGAGGTCGGCAGTTGATCTGCGCTGACGGAATCCCTACTGCCTGTCGTGGATTAGACTGTGCTTTTGAAGAAATTTTAGTAATTCGGTGTTTATATACTTTTCCATCACTTTAGAGACGACTGAAAGGAGAGAAATAGGCCTGTAGTTGCTAGCAAGCGCTTTGGATCCTTTCTTGGGGACGGGTTGTACTCGAGACCCGAGCAGTTTTCCAGTTACTAGGGAATATGCCTCTATTGTAAGATGTCTGAAACAGACGAGTCAGGAGAGGAGCTAGTTCTGGTGTGCATTTTTTGAGAACAATTGCTGGGATCTCGTCAAAGCCAGAGGCTTTCCTGGTATTAAGAGAAGAGAGCACCTTTATGTAGTGCATTTTTAGTTTTGAAAGTGATATCTGTCATTTTATGCGCGACATTGGGGACTGTTGGTGGTTGAACATTTGAAGGTGGGTAGAATTGCCGGCGAACAACGAGGCAAAAAGTTCAGCCTTGCCCAGGGCGGTAGAAACAATTTCATCCCCTGAGACAATTAGATTCAAAGAACACTTATCCCAATTACGTTACAGTACTGTAGATAAGTCTTCCGTCGCCCGACATATTTGGGATAATAACCATCACGTTGATAAAGATAATCTGAAATTTAAAAAAATGTTAGAAAACCAGGACAGCTAAACGCGCTCGAAAGCGTATATATTGCGAAATATAGTTACAACAACAAATGTATGAACGCTTCACCACCGCCAATTACGAGTCACCTAATCGATTGCTTTGTTAAATAAAATTCCCACGTTTTCAGCACGTTCTAAAGATAACATAAATACAGATATTGCCGCCAAAGGAATCTATGTTAATTTAGCTGTCGTTGAACCTTCTCAAAACTATTACAGATGGACACTTTTTAGATAAAGTAGTAGGGACAGTGCAAAGACCTTGTCCGGCGATAAAAATACAATACACTGTGATTTTGCCGGCGACTAGTTTCCCACCTCAGTTCGATGTCTTTACCTAAGATCCGGTATATAGGTTGATGTTAGTTTTTTCAGTATTTAGAATGTTTCATCCTTTGATGACGCTAACTTGGTTAGTGAAACGATCGTCAGGTCTTTTAAAATGTATTGTGGTGATTTGGGTGTTCTCCAAGTGTACTTATCTGAAGAAACTACTATGTAAGCAAAACCGGTAAACAGTTCAATAAATGTGATATACTTTCCTATCCAGTACTTTTCCAACTGGTTCGTTGTAAATATTAAATTGGTCCTTGGTACCCAAACCAAAAGGAAGTCAGCTAGACGCAATGTTTGGAGTTAATTGTCTATGGTCATGTAACATATCCAAGGTTTAATATTACTATTATATTATGTAGGTAGTTAAATACTGTTTAAAATTCGTCACAAACGCAGAATCATGTGAGTTGAACTCGCAAGGAGCTGCCAACGTGTCATTAAAATGCAATTAGCGTCTTAATGTTCGCGTTTGAATTTGATAGGTGTTGAACAATAAACACTGAAAGGTTAAAGAGTCCGAGTCAATGTTATTTCTCGTGCTACAAAGTTTAATCGGAAGTAATCAGTTTCAGCAATGCGTATTGAGATGAACATTGTTTTTATCGTCAATGTAGGATAGTAATACAAAATTACAGGACGCAGCAAGTGCGTTATAGTAGAGAATTTTCATAAGAATTGTACACTAGTATTATACGGCATATTAGTAAAGTTAATACTTTAAACCACAGACGTTGAAGATTGATTTTAGGGGTCCTGGTACACGCACATTTGAAGAATTCTTTTGAAATGTTACCATCTATATCTCTCTGATATCGAAAAAAATCTTGCGTTCTGACTCGTTTTGAGAAAAATGCTCAAAACTCAATGTTCTATAAGGCTAAAGAACTAAATTTTGCTACATCTGTAGATAGTGTAAGTCTCTTTAAAAGAAACTTGCATTACAAATTTCATTAAAGTTATACAGAAGATTTCCAGAAGGAAACTTAACTCATATTTAGAAAAGTAAAGTATCTGCCAAATTATAAACGTAGCACTTATTTTTCCTTATTAATCGCCAGTATGATTTCGTTTTAGTTAAGCTAATCAAACCGTTTTTTTTTTTCAATATCAACAATAACAAAATTATAAATTCAGACTCAAAGGTGACAAACTTATTTAGGCGTTTTAAATAAAAATGAGATCTTGTTTAAAACGTATGAAATCTGTGCACTATTGTTTCTCCAAATGTCAAAATAAAACATAAAAAACATCATTCATCGAGCTGGATGCGATCGCGTAACCTTCAGCTTATGAGGCAAGCGCGACGCCTCTTAGCCATCTAGGCAAACATCAACTCACTTTTGTTTACATGATACATTAGATTGGCTTTATGCCCGGTATATTATATTCAAAGTATGTGTAACAATTAATGACAGAATTAGTATAATTACCATTGAAACACGTCGCACGACTGTTTCGGTCTTATATGACGTCTTATGTTTAACTTTAAAGATAAAAGAAATTATTTTAGAATCATTTTTATAGAGACTTGGCTTGATTTTGTCTACATTTCTACTATATTATGCGATAGCATAACCTATCTATGCTGCACCAAAACTGTATTTGAGGCCGTTAATAAAGCTATAAATATATTGTCTTTTAATAATTGATTGAATCCCCCAGTTCAATAACAATCACTTGACAAATTTCATGTCGTCTGTCATTTTCCATAATTGAGGCCCAGATTTCACGATTGTTGGTGCGGGTAGTATGTATTATGCCTGGTATATATTTAGTTTAGTTACCGTTGATGTATGGTTTATACCTGTTGTATGAATCAGTGGCGGCGTAGCATAGGTTGGCACCCGGGGCGGTTTTCTTTTGAGCACCCCCAAAATAAAATCACAAATAAAATACTAAACGTGGTTACGTGACTTTATTTTGCTAAAATATTAGACCACATTATCAAAACTTAGTTTCCTGTCCTTTTAAATGGACAATATGCAAAGATTTGTAAGTCGCGCTTGGCTCATTGTGGATCTTAAATAAGAATTTATCAATTTTAATTTTAAGAAACTTCTTTCACAAGAAGCCACCGAAACACAAATAGTCAAAAAAAATCTTAGACACAGCGCTAGACTCGGAAGAGACTCAGAATAGCCCCATTGTACAATGAATTTCAGAACCTCCAAGTAAGTCCATTGGACCGCTTCTTGGAAAGAAATGCTGGCGCATTCTAAGTGTGCACTCTTTCTACTGTTCCGAAAAAATGTACACTTAAAGTAAGACTCCGTAAAGAGTGCACTCCACATAGATTTAGCGAATGATTAGCACAAGGCGTAACCAACACTTTAGGATTGTGTTTTTTGATTTTTGCTTGTACACTACCATGAGCTCCTGCCATGATTGCAGCGTTATCATATCCTTGAGCCCGGCATAGGTGTATGTCCAAGTTATCATTCTCCAGCTGCATAAGGATATTTTCAGAAAGTTCAACTGCAGTCTTTCCAGCTATTGGAAAGAAACCTAGAAATGATTCCTTTACTTTAACTTGATCGCCTTCAATATGAACACATCTGATTACATAACTCATCTGATCAACATGTGATATGTCTGGAGTGATATCGAACAGAATGCCGAAAGCTTTTGCTTTTCCTATGTCGTCCACAATCTTATTTTTCACCTCTTTCCCAAAAAGGCTAATGAACTCATTATGAATGTCTTTGGATAAATAAGGATCTACCTGTTTCCTTTTTGTACGGGCGACCTTTTAGCACTGGGTCATATTTCGACAATAGATTAACTAATTCTAAAAAAAGTCCCTCTAATGTCTGATGAAACCCCTATCTATGCCCTCTAAGAAGAAGATTTTGGCGTGCCAGGAAAAGATCTAAAAGGCGACTCAAAATGTTACGCCACTTCTTTTTTTCTTGGTCTAAAACCATTTGATGTTCATGGCCGATAGTTTTTTTGCAGCCTTAATTCATTTTCCAAGACTTTCCATTTATTAAAACAGGAGAGATGTTTCTCTGAATTTTCGTGTTCAGACACTTTAGGATTTAGTTTCCACCATGAATTAAAGCCGTTGGCAAAACTCTGATATATATATATATATATATATATATATATATATATATATATATATATATATATATATATATATATATATATATATATAAAAGCATATAAACACATAAAAAAATTAACGGACCTTGGTTTTGGGATCTAGCGACCCAAATTCGCACCCATCTGAAGAAATCTTTTTAAAATTCAAAAGTCGCGCTGTCCCCATTAATGAATTTTTTCTGCGGAAATTGGTTAAAAATTATAGACCGTTAAACCATAAACTTAACGAAAACTACTGCCAAAGCATCAGAGAAACAGTCTACTTCTTGCAACATTGTCTTTACATAACCCGTATTTGTTTCAGATTCTTTGCCTAAATGTTGCCAATTTTGACGTTTCAAATAGCGACTTCGTCGTTTTGAGGAAAACCCAATTTTTTTTCTTTAAATGCCTATAACTTTTTTGTCTTTTAACTTATAGACCTAAATTTTGGGACGTGGTTCAATTTTTACAATACAAACACGCGTACCAAATTGTGTTGCCCTTACTGTGTTATTTCCGGAGATATAAACATTTTCCGACAAAAAACACAAAATTTTCCGGAAAACTTGTGCAGCTTTTCCTGGCTAACGAACTTATCCAAGCCACTTGCAATATGAAGGTACGTACCAAATTTGATCAAAATGGGTCCATTATTTTTGGAGTTAATGTGTATATATATATATATATATATATATATATATATATATATATATATATATATATATATATATATATATGTATGTATGTATGTATATATATATATATATATATATATATATATATATATATATATATATATATATATATATATATATATATATATGTATGTATGTATGTATGTATGTATGTATGTATAAATCGAAACTGATCTCGGATATAATCCCAAAATATAAAAGACAACCCTTGTATGTACTATTGATAAGCACAGTTTCAAAGACCTGACGATCGTTTCACTAACAAAATTAGCATCATCAGAGTATGAAAAATTCTGAACAAAATTTTTCTTCCTTTGATGGTGCCAACTTTGTTAATGAAACCAAAAAAGTGTCGTGGTGATTTCGGTTCTTAAAGTGTATTTATCACTGCTCGTCACAGGTTCCAATCTTCGCTTAATGCATATGGATGGAAAAGTAAGAATATTGTTGTCTTGAAAAAATTGCTTACAGGAATCCTAACTTGTTGGTTTAGTCATTTGTTTTCGCTTTCCGGACTGGTGCGCTTTATAGAAGATGAGTCTGCGAAATATAAACTGCAAATTGGCACAAGGTCCTGTCGCCGCGTCATTTCAATGTCGTTTGTAGGAACATGAGTCTGTTTCACTTGTTATTGTTCCCGTTGGTGTGATGACTCTGACCTAATTGTTCGGCGAATTGTTGCGATTTTCATGTTTTTACGGTGTACAATTCACCAAACTGACAAAAAATTGATTTGTTGATAATCGATTTTAATGCTGTTTTAAGGTACGGAGAGGTGCTCGCTGTCAAGTCTATATAACAAAAGCTTAATAGAAAACTATTTTTTAAGCCACTAAAATATCTAAAGGTTTCTCCAAACGAAATTTTCAGTTATAGATGTTCTTACTTTTACTTTCGTTTTCTTGCTTTGTTTTAATATTCAGTAGTGTTCAGTTGTTTTACTATCGTGAAAGAAGCTAACGGCATTGAAACCTAGCACCTAAACTGTTCTCGTCAGTGACGGATCTACGATTTTTGAGACCCCACGCTTAATAACTTTGGGGGCCCCCACCTTTTCCTCACCTATTTTTATATATTTATATCTACTACGAATTTTTGCCAAATATATATATATATATATATATATATATATATATATATATATATATATATATAGAGAGAGAGAGAGAGAGAGGGGGGGGGGGGTGGCCCACCACATACGCCAGGGGCACTCGCGTCTACTTTTTTCGTTATTTTGAATTTATTTCAAATGTAACATTATTTTCAAATATACAGGATAATCACAAAAGTTTGACAGCTCAAAGTTATGTTTTTTTCGGATGGAACACCTGGTATTTGACAACGTTTTTGAATTCTATGGGAAAAATAAGGTTCACTTACTTCAAGGATCCCTATACGTAGCTATTGCGGTTTGCCAGTTATCTTGAGTTTTCGAAAAAAAATCATATCTCCATTCTCAGATGGTATCGTAAAAAAACTCAGTAGCTTTTGATGGTGGATTTGGTACTTCATGAACTACTGTAGTTAATATTTCGCAATACTCTACAGGGCGTTCAAAAATTTAAGTTTTAATCTCGGCACATTCAAAGCTGATTATTTAATTTATTTCAAATGGAACACCTATATTTTTTTGCTGCATTTTATAGACAAAATAATTCCCTTTCGTATGTACTAAGGTTCCCTCTGGCCAAGTGCAGCGGTTCTGATGCTACTCACACTTTTGTTATTGTTTACACATGCCAAGTTGATTATTGCGTTCATTTCAAATGAAAGAGCATGGACTTTTCTGTTAATAACAAATTCTTTGCATCGGATATTGAAATGAATGAAACGTACAGGGTGATTGTTTTAAGTGTCACACCCCTGTAATTTCCTTATTATGAGAGATAACCAAAAAATTACAACGCCATCTAACAAAAAAAAATAGTTTTACGTTATAAAGCAGTTCGCAGTGGATAAATTACCTCTGAAGCATTTTGCTCTATGTGCCACATGAACGGCGTTATCTTCCGTTACAGAGCTCTGTCTGACCTGGATATTCTGGTTATATTTTAGTTGTATTAAAGTCTGGATGCGTTATGGTAGTTTACGTGGACTACAGTTTCGAACCGTCCCGGTTCATCATCAGCACGCTACTGACTAATCGTTCCTGTGCGATCTGTCTGAGACTGTACGCAGCGCCTGCGTGTTGAGCCTCTATTGGTCGGTTTACCGCTCTCTGATTGGTTGTGTTCTCGGATATATATATATATATATATATATATATATATATATATATATATATATATATATATATATATATATATATCAGAACTCAAAATCTCATTAAGAACTATCGACCTCCTACAAAACGGGCAAGAAAAAATATGCAAGTTCTTTACGTGCTCCAAACGTCACTAGTTCAAGCCTGTGATGTGTGAGAGCTTGCATTATCGTGGTGAAGAAAGCACCGTCTTCAGGGGTTGGTTTTCCTTATTTCTCCGAAGGCTTGTGGCAGACAAATGGTTATTCAGAATTGGCCGTTCTACGTTGCACCAATCGTACATTTGAGACGTGTCCAGTTTTTTTTTCTCAAAAAAACGACCATTTGCTTTGAAGTACTTCGAGCACGAACGACTTTTGTTGATGCTTACTTTCGGGCTCATACGCATAGATATACGATTCATCACCTGTCACGATGTCAATGCACATGTTTTGAAGCTCCGCGACAGGAGCTTGTTTTTATGCGGTTGTCAAATTATGTGGGACCGGAACCCAACGCGAACAATTTTTTTTTCGCGGGCAAGTGTTCATGTAATATTGAATGTATGCTGGTCCTACTAATCTCTAAGGATACCAGAATCTAACGACAAGTAACACGACGATCTTGCAGTATCAGTTCAGTATCAGTCACCGATGAGATGAGCTCTCTATTCAGAAGTGAGCTATACGTCTCATCGGTGACCCTACCCTCACCCAAAGGCTGCCATCCCTTGCCCACCGACGTGCCGTTAGTGACCTCTCTCTCTCTCTCTCTCTCTCTCTCTTATAGATATCTGCACGGGCACTGCTCAGGGGAGCTTTCTTCCACAGTTCCTCCACCTGCTGCCCCCAACAGATCTACCAGGGGAACAAAGCGAATGCACCCTTTTACTGTCCAGGTCACCAGACATAGAACATCTTGTTACGCCCGCTCTTTTTTCCCTAGGACTTCCAAGTTGTGGAACTCCTTGCCGGCACATGTTTTTCCTTTTCCTCCGAACCTCCAAACCTTCAAGTCCATAATTAACAAGTTGCCTCTTTCCTCCTTGTCGACACCCACGATAGGATAGTATTTAGCATGTGAGCCCTCGTGATGTGTTGAAATGAAAAAAAGGCACCGCATCAATGTTTTTCTGAACAACAACCGATTTTGGACGACCATCACGAAATTTGTCCTTGAGCGAAACACGGCCACGGCTGAATTCGGTCAACCATCGATAAACACTGTTCCTTGAGGGTGCTTCATCAAGGAGTCGAATTAAGTTAATCGATGCACTGTTGTTGGGTTAATCCGCGTCGAAAGTTGTAAAAAAATAATCGCACGAAAATTTTTACGATTTCATTATTGGCCGATATAAACTCTCCAAGTTACTGTAAACAACGTAAATAGCGCTCTTACGTGAGATAAATATAATGTGAAAAATGTCCATCATTACGATAACGACGTCAGTTGGTAGATGGAGCACTAGGTCTTAAATATAATAAGCAACCCTCGTAGCTACCAAGGTGGTAAAGTTATTGCATTGAATCTGTAACACCCTCTCTACTTATGAATTATTATAAGATAAACTTATTAAAAGCGTGGAAAAACATATTTACTTTATTGTTTCAACTGATCACAGTTTAATAATAGAAATCGATAGCTATTTTAAGTTAGCATTTGTAGAATTTACATCAAATCAAGCGTGGTCTTACGATTGTCATGTGATATAGAACAATATAATTCGTTGGAGAAGTCGCCCAACATCACCAGACGAGTCCAGCTAGTCAGTTGTTATTGTCAGACCAGAACATGCCAGATTTGCGCCGGCATGCGTGTAGCAAGTATAATTATTGGCTGTGACCTTTATTAGACACACAGGATGCGCCAGACCTCGTCGGACACGTGAATCATAAAACCCTGTCGTGGACGTGGAAACTAAACTACCTGCACGTTTATGAACGGTAGAGGAAGGAAACAAGCTCAATTACCTAAAAAGTTCGTTTAAACAGAACAAAGTACTGTCTTCTCTCACTTTAAAATATCAAACAAAGGGAGATATGAGAACACGTCATTCATTATTCAACGATTAAACAGTTGAAATTAGAAACCAAGTGTATTAAGACAGTTGATAGGTGATAAAAATTTATTGTGGAAAACATTTAATTAATGATATGTTAGGTACACTTGGAGAACCCAAATCACCACAACACAGATCTTACGATTGTTTCGCTGACAACGTCAGCGTCATCAGAGGATGCATGTTTTCATCCTCTCATAACGCTGACGTTGTCAGCGAAACGATCGTAAGGTCTTTGAAATATGGTAATTTGGGTTCTCCAAGTGTACTTATCAGTGCTCATCACAGGTTGCAGTTTTCACATAGTTAATGATATGTGTTGCGGACACAATATGCGGTCATGCGCAATTCTGTTTGAAATCACTATACTGCATCTTGAAACCGTGCTTATAGTGGTGAATACAGTGTTACCATCCACTGGAAATAAGCAATTTTTATTTTATTTTTTATTTCAATAACACACCACGAGGGCTTACAGCCTAAATACTATCGTACCGTGGGTGTCGCAAGGAGGAAAGAGGCAGCTTCTTAATTCTGGACTTGAAGGTTTGGAGGTTCGGGGGAGAAGGAAAAACATGTGCCGGCAAGGAATTCCACAACTTGGAAGTCCTCGGGACAAAAGAGCCGGCATAACAAGATGTTCTATGTCTGGTGACCTGGACAGTAAAAGGGTGCATTCGCTCTGTTCTCCTGGTAGATCTGTTGAGGGCGGCAGGTGGAGGAACTATGGAAGAAAGCTCCTCTGAGCAGTGCCCGTGCAGATATCTATTAAAGAGAGAGAGAGGTCACCAACGGCACGTCGGTGGGCAAGGGATGGCAGCCTTTGGGTAAGTGTAGGGTTACCGATGGGACGTATAGCTCTCTTCTGAATGGAGTCCACGATAGCGAGTATAGAAGCGGCAGCGTCACCCCAGATGTGGGAGCAGTATTCGAGGTTTGGCCTTATTTGTGAAGTATATAAGGTATAGAGATTAGCTGGAAGAGGAAACCTAATTTCTTAGCAGCCGCTTCTGCAATTGATGTGACATGTTGGTGCCAATTGAGATTTCGATCCACAGAAATGTCAACAAGTGAAAAGGACTCATTACTTTGAATAACTTGGTTGTTCATTGTGATGGGTCTAGGGCTGGTGTATTTCTACTTTCATAGCTTAATATGTTTTGGAGATCCACAGAGACAGAACCCTCTATGAGTCTGCGATCCTCATCTAATTGGGCTAAAGAGACAGGCTTAGAATATTGTATATTTAAGTGGAGTCCGTGTAACTGTGAACTGGGTTGGATGTGCTAGAGAGGAGGTCATTGATGTGGAGAAGAAACAAAGTAGGGGCTAAAGCTGAACCTTGAGGAACTCCTGCATTAATTGGATACAGTTTAGAGGAATCGCCATCCACGACAACAGAAATGCTCCAGTTGAAGAGGAAATTTGCTGTCCAGGTACAGAGTTCTGGTGGTAGGCCATAGGTCAGCAGTTTATTAAGCAGCGCTGCGTGTCAGACCTGGTCGAGTGCTTTGGATAGGTCTAGAGCGACAATCTGGGATTCACCGTGTAGTTCCATACACCTGTTCCAAGAATGGGTCACAAAGGAAAGGAGGTCGGCAGTTGATCTGCGCTGATGGAATCCATACTGCCTGTCGTGGATTAGACTGTGTTTTTCAAGAAATTTTGTTTTGTGTTTTTCAAGAAATTTGTCTTTAAATCGTGTCATTAAATAATAAAAAGTCTGAACCCAGCGGGACCGTTATGGTAGTGAATTTTTATACAATAGTTTTTAATGTCAAATAGATCTTTATTTTTTTTTGTGAATGAAAAATATCAAGTTTAGTAGATAGTACCTATAACCTTTATAGTAGAAACCATTTACCATAGTTAATTAAAATAACTTTATTCTTTGAAAAAATGCAAAAAAGGTCTGAAAGTGAACTTAAGATTTTCCCAAAAAAAAACTAGGCCCTTTTTGCTGGTCGGCGAACCTAAAAAATTAAAAAATTTACATGAAAATCAGCAAACCATTTCTTTCACAAAAATCTGCCTTTTTTGTTACAAAAATTAGTTAAAACAATGTTACCCGAAAATTATATAAAAATGTTCACAAAATTTCCAAGAAAGTTTTTTCACGGCAATTTTTTCACGAAAATTCTAAATCAGTTTTTCCACGTGAAAACGCAAAAATTTTTTAAATAACTTATTGAATATTAATTATTAGTTACTCACATTTTACCGAAATGTAACAAAATTCTGCGAATTCTGATTGAAATGAATTTTCTGCAAATATTATATAAAATAAATATATATTTACGCAAAATAAAGAATAATGGCGGGTAAAGCAGAAACCTATGGCTTTGTAAAATACACTTCCTACTACACATTTCTTCTACATAACCTGCATTGGTTTCAAAACCGTTGTTTAAAAATCTCCAATTCTGACATTTCAATTCGCGACTTTGGCGTTTTAAGAAGAAAATGTCTGGACGCAGCAAGTGCGTTATGGAAGTGAATTGTCATAAAAATTAAATTGTACCACCAACGACTTACGGGTCACCCCGTGATTGTCAAAATAATTTTATAAGATGCAGCTCAAGACACCCTAGAATTAACGTATACAACTTTTTCTCGTATCTTGTATTATAACAATTATATTGAGCTTTACCGTAGAAATGCGTCACCCTGTATATATGTAAACAGATAAAAACTGAAAAAACCCGAATATGGATTCTAGGGGTCCTGGTTTGCACCCATTTGAAGATATCTTTTTACAATTCAAAAGTCGCGGTTTCCTCATTAACGATTTTTTTCGAAAATTTTCTGCGAAAATTAGCTAAGAGTTATAGACGTTAAACTTAACTAAAACTACCGCCAAAACATCAGAGAAAGGGTCTATTTGAAATGAATTTTCTGGAAACATTTTAATAAAATGAAGGACAATGACGGTTGAAGCTGTAACTCAAGGGTTTGTGGAACACTCTTCTTGTGCCATTTTCTTTACATAACCCGTATTCGACTCAGGTTCTTTGCCTAAATGTTGCCAATTTTGACGCTTTAAATCGCGACTTTGACGTTTTGAGGAAAACTCCAATTTGTTTTCTTTAAATACCTATAACTTTTAACTTACACACCCAAATTTTCGTACATGATTTTATAACACAAACAGGAGTACCTAAATTTGTTGCCATTGCTTTGTTATTTCCGGATGTTGCCTAACATTTTTTATAAGTTTCAGGTTTTCTTTATCTATGTGGTTAAGTTACAAAAGCTTCCTAGAGGAAAAGTTAATTCATATTTAGAAAAGGAAAATATATGCCAAATTATAAACGTAGCAGTCATTTTTTTAAAATTAATCGCCCGAATGATTTTGTTTTAGTCAACAAAAATTCTCTAATGGTGAATTTTCTTAATAAAAATTCAATAAAATCAACAATAACCAAATACCTGCTGAAAATTAAAATTTTGGTAAGTACACTTGGAGAACTCAACTCAACATAACTCATCTTTCAAAAAATTGTTGTAATAAAGTTAGCGTCATTAAAGGACGAAAAATTCGTCAAGTCTTTGAAATATGTGTTGTGGCGATTTGGCTTCTTCAAGTGTACTTATCAGTGATCATCATAGGTTCCAATCTTCACTCAGAAAATTTCTACATCGGCGAATTGTTTCTACGAAAATTCGCTAAAAACGAAAAAAGCCTGGACGCAGCAAGTGCGTTATGGTAGTGAATTTTCATAGAAATGATCTGACACAACATATTTTATTATAACGTTTTTTCTTGTAACATAGAAATCTAAATTTCGGTTTGTAGTTTACTTTTTATATCGTAAACCTACCTGCCAAATTTGGTTATCATAGCTTTTTTATTTTTTTAAAATAAAAAATTTTTTCGAAGGAAAAGTCAAAATTTCCCCGGAAAACCTCGTCCGATTTTCTTGACTAACGAACTTCTCCAAGCTATTTACAAAAGGAAGGTACGTGCCAAATTTTATCAAAATCGGCCTATTATTTTTTGAGTTATCGGTGTGATTATATATATATATATATATATATATATATATATATATATATATATATATATATATATATATATATATACATATACATACATACATACTATAACAGTATTTATAACACGGCATTTCTGTACTATACAAGGAGAAGGGTTAAGGCCAAAGCCGCAAGGAGACAACCGCATACACCGTACTGATGATGGCTAATAAGCTTGAAACACGTGTATGCGGTTGACTCTTTGCGGCTTTGCCCTTAACCCTTCACCTGACCTGACTTGACCCCGGATATGGGCTCTAGGGGTCCTAGTTCGCGCTCATTTGCAAAAAAAATTCAAAATTCATAAGCCGAGATCTCCCCATTAGTAAATTTTTTCTACGAAAATTCACTAAAAGGCAAAGTGATCACGTTAATTTGCACAATACTGCACCTGTCGATGGAACGCATCAGAACTGGAATTTTCACTTTTTGGAGAGTGGAAGTTTTAAAGCACTCGTTAAATATAGACTAGAATGAAAAGCCTATTGAACACAGTTTTCTCTGATCTCCTAAAAAAAATTCCACGCGCCTGTAACTTTTATGTACTTATTATATATACTATATACACCTAGACTTGCGTTAATAGCAGCTGTTTGATTAGATGCTATTAAAATAATATGTATCGTAAATCACTCCGAGATGGTAATTATTCTTTAGTCTCTGACAATAAAGTGTACTTTGAAATCACGTAAAACTCGCATGTTACAATTTACAATTGCTTGTCTATTTTGGGAAAAGCCGTCTATTTTAAAATGGATTAAAGACACGTTTTTTAAAATTCCATTGTCACAACTGGCTTATTTTAGGATAGACGCTTTATTGTTCAATGGCTTTGATTTTTCTTGGCGTCACGTACGTTTATCATAACCTTTTTGTTTCGTACGGAAATTCTTTGTTGTGAAATAGGAAGAAACAAAAGGAAATATAAATATTTGTCTGCAAAAGGACATTTCATGAAATCTCTATGAATACAGATTAGTGCCATTGACATTGGAAAGTATTTGTCAACATAAAAATTAAATTTGTTTACTAAATGGCAAATTTGGTCACTACGACAGCTTAAAATATTGCCTAAGATTTATATGTGTTATGTCTTACACGAACAAAAGTTATAGTAGGCGACAGATAGATTTAAAAAATTTCCAGACGCGAATTTTTATAAGAATTGTACACTATTATTGTACAATATATTAGTAAAGTTAATCCTTCAAACTTACACAGACCTTGAAGATCGATTTTAGATGTCCTAGTACGCCCACATTTGAAGAATTCTTTCGAAAGTGTTGCCATTAATATCTCTCTATTGTCAAAAAAATCTTGCGTTTTAACAAAAATGAGATCTTGTTCAAAACGTATGAAATCTGTGCACTCTTGTTTCTCCAAATGTCAAAATAAAACATAAAAAACATACATTCATCGAGCTGGATTCGATCCCGTTACCTTCTGCATAGGAGGCAAGCGCGATGCCGCCTGCGCCATCTAGGCACACGTCAACTAACGTTTTATTTGCGTCATACTTTAGATCGGCTTCATGCCCGGGGTACTATATTCAAAGTATACGTAACAGTTAATGATATAATTAGTAGAATTACCATTGAAACACATCCAACTACTGTTTCGGGCTAATATGACGTATTATGTTTAAGGTTAAAGATACAAGAAACTCTTTTAGAATCATTTTTATAGAGACTTGGCTTGATTTTGTTTACATTTCTGCTATATGATGCGACAGCATAGTATATCTATGCTGTGCTAAAACTGTATTTGGGGCCGTTAATAAAGCTACAAATATAGTGTATTTTAATAAATAATTGATTGAATCCCCCAGTTAAATAACAATCATTTGGCAAAATTTTAATTCCATGTCGTTTATCCTTTTCCGTAATTGCTGCCGAGATTTCACGATTGTTGGTTCGAGTAGTATGTATTATGCCTGGTCTATATTTAGTTTGGTCACCGTTTGCTTCCCGCGCAATGCAACCCGAGGTCACACAGTCATCACATCCACGTATCGTTTGGCACTACAACTCCGCGAACTGGGACGAAATGCGGAATCACTTTTCCTCATTTCCATGGGCGTCTGTCTACTTCTCTCATACTGACCCCTCTGATATCGCACAACGTCACCGAAATTATCTAAGCTGGCATGGAATTATTTATTCCACGTACACAGAAAACCTCTTCAGCCACACAGAAGCCCTGGTTCTCTAAATCCTGTTAAAAGGCCAGACTCGAAAAGGTCAAAGCTCACAAAACGCTTCTACACAATCCCAGTCAAGAAAACCGTCAGGCATTTAACGATTCAAAAAACCGCTATGTCCGCATTCTTTCTGAGGCAAAAAACTCGTTTAATAACCACATCAATAACAAAGTCCTCTCAAGCTCCAACGGCAGCAAACCCTTCTGGACTCTTGCTAAATCTATTAGGAATAATTTCTACAAGAGCACTTTCCCACCTCTTGTTTCAGGAGATGAAATTGTTTCTACTGCCCTGGGCAAGGCTGAACTTTTAGCCTCGTTGTTCGCCGACAATTCTACTCTCAACCCACCTCCAAATGTTCAACCACCAACAGTCTCCAATGTCGCGCATACAATGACGGATATCATTTTCGAAACTAAAAAGGTACGAAAGATGATCTCTTCTCTTAATACCAGGAAAGCCAATGACCTTGACGAGATCTCAGCTATTGTTCTCAAAAAATGCGCACCAGAACTTGCTCCTGTCCTGACTCGTCTGTTTCAGACATTTTACAATAGAGGCATATTTCCCAGTAACTGGAAAACTGTTCGAGTACAACCCGTCTCCAAGAAAGGACCCAAAGCGCTTCCTAGCAACTACAGGCCTATTTCTCACCTTTCAGTAGTCTCTAAAGTGATGGAAAAGTATATAAACACCTAATTACTAAAATTTTTTGAAAAACACAGTCTAATCCACGACAGGCAGTATGGATTCCGTCCGCGCAGATCAACTGCCGACCTCCTTTTCTTTGTAACCCATTCTTGGAACAAGTCTATGGAACTACACGGTGAATCCCAGATTGCCGCTCTAAACATATCCAAAGCATTCCATCAAGTCTGGCACGCAGCGCTGCTTAATAAACTTCCGGCCTTTGGCCTACCACGAAAATTCTGTACCTGGACAGCAAATTTCCTCTCCAACCGGAGCATTTCTGTTGTCGTGAACAGCCGTTCCTCTCAACTGTATCCAATTATTGCAGGAGTCCCTCAAGGTTCAGCTTTAGCCCCTACTTTGTTTCTTCTCCACATCGATGACCTCCTCTCTAGCACATCCTACCCAGTTCACAGTAACGTGGACGACAGCCCCCTCCACTCAAATATACAACATTCTAAGCCTGTCTCTCTTTAGCCCAATTAGACTCATGGAGGGTTCTGTCTCTGTGGATCTCCAAAAAATATTACACTGGGGAGGTAGAAATCTTGTACAATTCAACTCCACCAAATCTCAGTCTTGCTTTCTATCTCATAAGAGATACACCAGCCCTAGACCCATCACAATGAAAAACCAAGTTATTCAAAGTAATGGGTCCTTTTCACTTGTTGGCATTTCTGTGGATCGAAATCTCAATTGGCACTAACATGTCACATCAATTGCAGAAGCGGCTGCTAAGAAATTAGGTTTCCTCTTCCGGGCTCGCAAATACTTTTTACCAGCTAATCTCTATACATTATATACTTTACAAATAAGGCCAAACCTCGAATACTGCTCCCACGTCTGGGGTGCCGCTGCCGCTTCTACACTCGCTATCCTGGAATCCATTCAGAAGAGGGCTATACCTATCATCGGTGACCCTACCCTCACCTAAAGGCTGCCATCACTTGCCCACCGACGTGCCGTTGGTGATCTCTCTCTCTCTCTCTCTCTCTCTCTCTCTCTCTCTCTCTCTCTCTCTCTCTTATAGATATTTGCACGGGCACTGCTCACAGGAGCTTTTGTCCATAGTTCTTCCACCTGCTGCCCCCAACAGATCTACCAGGGGAACAGAGCGAATGCACCCTTTTACTGTCCAGGTCACCAGACATAGAACATCTTGTTATGCCCGCTCTTTTGTCCCGAGGACTGCCAAGTTGTGGAATTCCTTGCCGACACATGTTTTTCCTTCTCCTCCGAACCTCCAAACCTACAAGTCCAGAATTAACAAGTTGCCTCTTTCCTTCTTGTCGACATCCACAGTACGATAGTATTTAGGCTGAAAGCCCTCGTGGTGTGTTGTTAAAATATATAAAAGTTATGAATTTGCAGCACTATTTAAATTTAAAAAATCACCCCTTGTGTTTTCGCATACATTTGAAAAGGAATACAACTGATATAATTAGCTATTAAGTCATAGGTGATATTTTATGAACGAAGGGGATCTTGATAAACTGGAAATAACAACAATAATCAAGTAAATATGATAATATAAATATTGTGACTACTTCTATATGGTTACAAAACAGGAAGATAACACAACGCAGTGGTATTTGTTTTTCAGTGTTTGCATTCCTAAGTCTCTGTTTATTAGTGAATTTTCGTAGAAAAAATTCACTAATGAGGAGATCCCGACTTTTGAATTTTGAAAAAATTTTTGCAAATGAGCGCGATCTAGGACCCCTAAAACCCATATCCGGGGTCAGTTTCAATTTTTATATGTTTATATATATATATATATATTTATATATATATATATATATATATATATATATATATATATATATATATAATATATATATATATATATATATATATATATATATATATATATATATATCAGTCAGTTTCAATTTTTATATGTTTATATATATATATATATATATATATATATATATATATATATATATATATATATATATATATATATATATATATATATATATATATATATATGTATCACACCGATAACTCAAAAAATAATAGGCCTATTTTGATAAAATTTGGCATATACCTTTCTTTTGTAAATGGCTTGGATAAGTTCGTTAGTCAGGAAAATCGGATGAGGTTTTCCGGGAAAATTTTGAGTTTTCATTCGAAAAAAATTCCTATCTCAAAAAGTAATAAGCCGATTTTAATAAAATTTGGCATGTACGTTCCTTTTGTAAATGGCTTTGACAAGTTTGTTAGTCAAGAAAATCGGATGAGGTTTTCCGGGAAAATTTTGAGTTTTCATTCGAAAAAAATTCTTATCTCAAAAAGTAATAAGCCGATTTAAATAAAATTTGGCATGTACCTTCCTTTTGTAAATGGCTTTGACAAGTTTGTTAGTCAGGAAAATCGGACAAGGTTTTCTAGGAAAATTTTGAGTTATCATTCGAAAAAAATTTTTATCTCAAAGAATAATAGGCAGATTTTGATATAATTTGGCATGTACCTTCCTTTTGTAAGTGGCTTTGATAAGTTCGTTAATCAGAAAAATCGGACGAGGTTTTCCGAAAAAATTTTGAGTTTTTATTTGAAAAAAATTTTTATCTTAAAAAATAAAAAATCTATGATAACCAAATTTGGTAGGTAGGTTTACGATATAAAAAGTAAACTATACACGAAAATTTAGATTTCTATGTTACAAGAAAAAAAAAAGTTATAATAAAATATTTTGTGCAAGATCAATTCTATGAAAATTCACTACCATAACGCACTTGCTGCGTCCAGGCTTTTTATTATACATTATTCTTTTCGGACAGCAACAGCGAAAACAGTTGCCAACCGAAACCCATGTATATTTTCAACATTTACGAAATACTTCCAGCCTTATCGCATTCACATATACACAGACATAAACGGAAACAAATAAACATCAATCATAAAATTAAATGGACTGCATTCTGCAATATAATTCTTATCTAACAAATTAGTTTTTAAATTGCTGTTACGCCACGTGTTCGTCAGCAGAATTTTGCGTAGGTGCAAAGATCGACGGATAACGGGCGATCACAGAGTTTGTTTAGGATGACTGGTCTGAATTATTGTCAGCCTTTAGTGTGTGAAATTCTACGGTTTATGTTCTGATTTAATTCCCTGAATTTGGACAGTATGCATTGTTTCCTGTCTTTAGTGAATTAAAAAAAAATACTGATGGGGATATCGCAAGTTAACTTTATGGTTAAGACGTTTAGATTTTTTAAACAAATTTATTTATTGATTACACAATTATTACTTAATACATAACATCACAACAGCCCCCCTGGGTCGCTCAGACCAGGGTATGGTCACTGCTTCCTGCGCAATGCAACCCGAGGTCACAGTCGTCACACCCACGTGTCGTTTGGCACTACAACTTGGCGAACTGCGACGAAATGCGGGATTACTTTTCCTCATTTCCATGGGCGTCTGTCTGCTTCTCTCATCCAGACCCCTCTGATATCTCACAAAACCTCACCAAAATCATCCAAGCTGGCATGGAATTATTTATTCCACGTACCCAGAAAACCTCTTCAGCCACTCAAAAGCCCTGGTTCTTTAAATCCTGTGACAAAGCCAGACTTGAAAAGGCGAAAGCTCTTAAAACGCTTTTACACAATCCCAGGCAAGAAAACCGTCAAGCATTTAACGACGCAAGAAACCGCTGTCCGCATTCTTTCCGAGGCAAAAAAACTCGTTTAATAACCACATCAAAAACAACGTCCTCTCAAGCTCCAACGGCAGCAAACCCTTCTGGGCTCTTGCTAAATCTATTGGGAATAATTTCTGCAAGAGCACGTTCCCATCTCTTGTTTCAGGGGATGACATTGTTTCTACCGCCCTGGGCAAGGCTAAACTTTTTGCCTCGCTGCTCGCCGGCAATTCTACTCTCAACCCACCTCCAAATGTACAACCACCAACAGCCCTCAATCTCGCGCATAAAATGACTGATATCATTTTCAAAACTAAAAAGGTACGAAAGATGCTTTCTTCTCTTAATACCAGGAAAGCCTCGGGCTTTGACGAGATCCCAGCAATTGTTCTCAAAAAATGCGTACCAGAACTTGCTCCTGTCGGGACTCGTCTGTTTCAGACATCTTACAATATAGGCATATTCCCTAGTAACTAGAAAACTGCTCGAGTAAAACTCGTCCCCAAGAAATAATCCAAAGTGTTTCCTAGCAATTACAGGCATATTTCTCTCCTTTCAGTCCTCTCTAAAGTGATGTAAAAGTATATAAACACCGAATTACTAAAATTTCTTGAAAAACATAGTCTAATCCACGACAGGCAGTATGGATTCCGTCAGCGCAGATCAACTGCCGACCTCCTTTCCTTTGTCATCCATTCTTGGGTCAAGTCTATGGAACTACACGGTGAATCCCAGATTGTCGCTCTAGACATATCCAAAGCATTCGACCAAGTCTGGCACGCAGCGCTGTAAGAAAATTCCGGCCCGTGGCCTACCACCAAAACTCTTTACCTGGACAGCAAATTTCGTCTCCAACCGGAGCATTTCTGTTATCGTGGATGGCCATTCCTCTAAACTGTATCCAATTAATGCAAGAGTCTGTCAAGGTTTAGCTTTAGCCCCTACTTTGTTTGTTCTCCACATCAATGACCTTCTCTCTAGCACATCCAACCCAGTTCACAATTACGCGGATGGCAGCACCCTCCACTCAAATATACAATATCCTAAGCCTGTCTCTTTAGCCCAATTTGATGAGGATCGCAGACTCATGGAGGGTTCTGTCTCTGTGGATCTCCAAAAAATATTAGACTGGGGAAGTAGAAATCTTGTACAATTCAACTCCACTAAATCTCAGTCTTGCTTTCTATCTCATAAGAGATACACCAGCCCTAGATCCATCACAATGAACAACCAAGTTATTCAAAGTAATGAGTCCTTTTCACTTGTTGGCATTTCTGTGGATCGAAATCTCAATTGGCACCAACATGTCAGATCAAGTGCAGAAGCGGCCGCTAAGAAATTAGGTTTCCTCTTCCGGGCTCGCAAATACTTTTCACTAGCTAATCTCTATACCTTATATACTTCACAAATAGGGCCAAACCTCGAATACTGCTCCCACATCTGGGGTGCAACTCCCGCTTCTACGCTCGCCATCTTGGACTCCATTCGGAAGAGAGCTATACGTCTCATCGGTGACCTCCCCCTCATCCAAAGTCTGCCATCCCTTGCACACCGACGTGCTGTTGGTGACATCTCTCTCTGTTATAGATATCTGCACGGGCACTGCTCAGAGGAGCTTTCTTCCATAATTCCTCCACTTGCTGCCCCCAACAGATCTACCAGGGGAACAGAGCAAATGCACCCTTTTACTGTCCAGGTCACCAGACATAGAACATCTTGTTATGCCCGCTCTTGTGTTCCTAGGTCTTCCAAGTTGTGGAATTCCTTGCCGGCACATGTTTTTCCTTCTCCTCCGAACCGCCAAACCTTCAAGTCCAGAATTAACAAGTTTCCTCTCTCCTCCTTGTCTACACCCACGGTACGATAGTATTTAAGCTGTAAGCCCTCGTGGTGTGTTGTTGAAATAAAAAAATAAAAAATTGTGTCAATATTGAACGGACGAGGTTTTTGTAGTTGTAGTTCTTGGACTTCGACCTGACCTGACATGACCTGACCTCGCTCTCTTTTATAGATATCTGCACGGGCACTGCTCAGAGGAGCTTTCTTCCATAATTCCTCCACCTGCTGCCCCCAACAGGTCTACCAGAGGAACAGAGCAAATGCACCCTTTTACTGTCCAGGTCACCAGACATAGAACATCTTGTTATGCCCGCTCTTTTGTCCCGAGGTCTTCCAAGTTGTGGAATTCCTTGCCGGTACATGTTTTTCCTTCTCCTCCGAACCGCCAAACCTTCAAGTCCAGAATTAACAAGTTGCCTCTCTCCTCCTTGTCTACACCCACGGTACGATAGTATTGAGACTGTAAGCCCTCGTGTTGTGTTGTTGAAATATAAACAAAAAATGTGTCAATATTGAACGGACGAGGTTTTTGTAGTTGTAGTTCTTCGACCTCGTCTGTTGTATATTGACACAATAGACAAACGATGGGTCGCCGACTACAATTTTTACTTCGGCTTAGTTCGTTACCTAGGTGCGATATAAATACATTGTAGCTGCTAATTTAAATTAGAATTTTTTAACTTCTGATGATGGTGACGTGGTCAGTGAAACGATCGTAAGGTCTTTTTAAAATATGTGTTGTGGTGATTTGGGTTCTCCAAGTGTACTTACAGACTCTAGTTTTAAAATCGCATACCATGCTTCGATCAGATTATCTGTTTATTTGGCGAATTTTGGAAAAAAATATTTAAATTAATTTTGGTATAGAAACGTTAGAAATAATTTATGTGATAGGATTATCTACATGTACATTTTCATAATATGTAAGTAGTTTATAAAATAAAATAAACAGTTTCATTTTCAGCAGATAAATTTATCTTAAATTACTTTTTTCATGTGCTTTGAGTGTGGCAGCACTTAAATCCAATTATCCTACATTTGGGCCTACCTATATCGACTTAAAATAATTGAGCACCGGACAAATTATATAAACAGTTTCGTTTTCAGCAGACATCTTTATCTTGAAACAGTTTTTGTACTGCGCCTTGTGTGTTGCAGCAATTAAATCCAAGCATGCCTCGTTTAGCCTTTCTTTTACTATAATAAATCAACCAATTATAATCTAACGAGCCACGTGATATTAGATGTTGTGATGGAAGTAGCCCTGTAGGTAACACCATGTGTCATACGTCAATCCATCTGGAAATACTTTCAGGAAGGAATCTTGACACCCTAAAAATAGACCGGAACCCTAGTTTCAAATAACACGTGCGCAAGATAATACTAACACCTTTCACAGTGGTATGCGACACAACTAGAGTATTGAAGAAAAAAATCTACATTTATTTTAGGGCAGTCTAGTTTTTTTTATTTATTTTAAGATATCTGTTTCAAGATACCGTAAGACCTGAAATAATTTTCTTAACGAGAAGTACAAAAATTATTATAATCATAATAGTTATTTGGTCGATCACTTAAAATAATTGTAAATCAGACAAGTCATAAAGCTTACAAGATAAAAACGTATCACAGTCTATCACAAGAATATGTGCCCAAAAATCCAAAATATAACGAGCTTCACATCACAACAAAAAAACATAAGTTTACAGTGCAGCTGCATAAAATTCACTTCACAAACTATAAAAAACTCGGGACGCAGCAAGTGCGTTATGGTAGTGAATTTTTATAGAAATGATCTGGCACAAAATATTTTATTATAACTTTTTTTTCTTGCAACATGGAAATCTAAATTTTGGTGTATAATTTACTTTTTATATCGTAAACCTACCTACCAAATTTGGTTATCATAGATTTTTTATTTTTTAAGATACAATTTTTTTTCAAATGAAAACTCAAAATTTTTTCGGAAAACCTCGTCCGATTTTTCTGATTAACAAACTTGTCAAAGCCATTTACAAAAGGAAGATACATGCCAAATTATATCAAAATCTGCCCATTAATCTTTGAGATAAAAAATTTTTTCAAATGAAAACTCAAAATTTTCCCGGAAAACCTCGTCCGATTTTCCTTACTAACAAACTTGTCAAAGCCATTTACAAAAGGAAGGTACATGCCAAATTTTATTAAAATCGGCTGATTACTTTTTGAGAAATTAATTTTTTTCGAATGAAAACTCAAAATTTTCCCGGAAAACCTCATCCGATTTTTCTGACTAACAAACTTGTCAAAGCCATTTACAAAAGGAAGGTACGTGCCAAATTTTATTAAAATCGGTTTATTACTTTTTGAGATAAGAATTTTTTTCGAATGAAAACTCAAAATTTTCCCGGAAAACCTCATCCGATTTTCCTAACTAACGAACTTATCCAAGCCATTTACAAAAGAAAGGTACGTGCCAAATTTTATCAAAATCGGCCTATTATTTTTTGAGTTATCGGTGTGATACATATATATATATATATATATATATATATATATATATATATATATATATATATATATATATATATATATATATATATATATATATATATATATATATGTATATGTATATGTATATGTATATGTATATGTATATGTATATATATATATATATATATATATATATATATATATATATATATATATATATATATATATATATATATATATATATATATATAAACATATAAAAATTGAAACTGACCCCGGATATGGGTTCTAGGGGTCCTAGATCGCGCTCATTTGCAAAAATTTATTCAAAAGTCGGGATCTCCCCATTAGTGAATTTTTTCTACGAAAATTCACTAAAACTATGACTAATCAAGACAATTTTCAGCTGTTTTCAATTTATTTTTTGATAATGTGTCCCTCAGAGAATAAGATAGCTGGTTGTACAAAAAGCAACCTGCATAACGTCAGTCGCGATTTGAAACGTCAAAATTGGCAACATTTAGGCAAAGAACCTGAAACGAATCCGGTTTATGTAAAGAAAATGTCACAAGAAAAATGTTCTACAAACTGTTACGTTTTAGCTTCAACCGTCATTTTCCTCCTTCATTTAACTAAAATATTTCCAGAAAATACATTTCAAATAGACCCCTTCTCTGTTGCTTTGGCGGTAGTTTTAGTTAAGTTTATGGTTTAACGGTCTATAATTTTTAGCTCATTTTCGCACAAAAAATTCGTTAGTGAGGAGACTGCGGCTTCTGAATTTTTAAAATGTTTCTCCAAATAAGTGCAAACTAGGCCCCCTAGAATCCATATCCGGGTTTAGTTTCAGTTTTTAATTGTTTATATATATATATATATATATATATATATATATATATATATATATATATATATATATACATATATACATATATACATATATATATATATATATATATATATATATATATATATATATATATATATATACAGGGTGATCCATTTCTACGGTAAACCTCAATATAATCAGTAACCTTTTTACCCGAAGGTGTCAGGTTGAATTACAATTCCACCTACGTAATTATGTACAAACTTAGTCAATTCTGTCTTGTTTCTCGCTGTCGTCCTTGCCGCTTCTCGGGTCGTGTTACTTTCTTTGAGTAAGTCAGCCACTGCTCTATCCAAAGTCTTCTTTGGTCTTCCTGGGTGTCTAAACTTTATTACCCTCGACTGTCACACTTTTTTCACTACTCTTTCACTGTTCATTCTCACCAAATGCCCAAACCACTTGAGTTGTTGTTTTTCCACTATTTTGTTCACTGCTTGTGTTTTCAATTCTTCTCTCATCTAGTCATTCCTTATCTTATCCATTCTGGTGCACCCCTTAACCCTTCGAAGATATTTTATTTCCACTGCTTGTAATCTGCTTTCCATAGCTTTTCTCAGGACCCAACTTTCGCTGCCATAAATTAAAACTGGACAAAACACGGACTTGTAAACACTAATTGTTGTTTTGGTCGATATTTCTTTCTTTTCAATGAACGGCTGTCTTAAAGGTTTGTACAATCTTACTGCTGCTTGTAATCTTTCATTTAATTGTTGCCGTTTGCATTGTTGTCCGTTGACTACTATCGTTGCTTGTTTGTCCTCTTTTCCCAGTACCATAACTTTTGTTTTGCTCATGTTAATATGCATGTTTCTTTTTGCCAGCACCTCCCTCCACACCTCAATGTTCCACTGTAAATTTTCCTCAGATTTCCCATATTTTACCAGGTCGTCTGCAAACGCATTTTCTGTTACATATGCGCTCGTTGTAAGTTTCTGTAGCCCACTTGAATTCGTTTTAGTTTTGGCTTCACCTCTTTCGTTACATCGTCCATCACCATTATGAAGAGCAACCTACTTAGCACTCCTCCTTGCCGCAGGCCTTCTTCTGTTTCAAACTCCTCTGATTCTCTGTTGGATGTTCTAATTATATTCCCAGTTTACTTGTGTATTGACCTGACATTGTTTATCAATTTTCTTTTCACCTTTCTGTTCTGCAAGCTACGCCAGACAATGCTTCTTGAAATGCTGTCAAACGCCTTTTGTATGTTCCCAAAAGCAAGGAATGCGTTCTTGTTTTGTTTGCACATTTTTTCCGTAACAATCTTGATTGTAAAGATGTGGTCTTGCGCACTTCTGCCCTTCCTAAAGCCACTATAGGATTCCTCAAAATGCTGCTCTAATTTAGTTCTTAATCGTTGTTATAATATTCTCTCGTAGACTTTCAGCACTGTACTCAAGATTGTTATCCCTCGATAGTTGTTGCAGTCACTGTTGTCTCCCTTTTTAAACAAAGGTACTATTATCCCTATTTCCCAGTCCTTAGGTATCTTTCCTGCCTTATATATTTTACTAAGCAGCTCTTTCAATACAAACAAACCAGATTTTCCTAATTTTATTATCATTTCAGGTGTGATCTGGGAATATCCCGCGGATTTTCCGCTTTTTAGTAGTTGAACTACCCCTTTCACTTCCTCCTCTTTTATAACTTCTTGTTCTTATTTTGGTCTTATTTTTTCACTGGTGTTTTTTCCGTTTCTTTCTCTTCGTCTTCTTCGTTGATTAGCTGTGTGTGTAGTAGGTCTTCAAAATACTCTTTCTAACGACTCATTATTGCATGGCTTTCCCTCAACATTCCACCTTGTTTATCTTTTATTTGCATTGTTTTGTTGATTTTCCCTTTCCTTTGTAATTTTTTTTTATTTCAACAACTCACCACGAGGGTTTACAGCCTAAATACTATCGTACCGTGGGTGTCGACAAGAAGGAAATAGGCTACTTGTTAATTCTGGACTTGAAGGTTTGGAGGTTCGGGGGAGAAGGAAAAACATGTGCCGGCAAGGAATTCCACAACTTGGAAGTCCTCGGGACAAAAGAGCGGGCATAACAAGATGTTCTATGTCTGGTGACCTGGACAGTAAAAGGATGCATTCGCTGGTAGATCTGTTGGGGGCAGCAGGTGGAGGAACTATGGAAGAAAGCTTCTCTGAGCAGTGCCCGTGCAGATATCTATAAAATTTAGAGAGGTCACCAACGGCACGTCGATGGGCAAGGGATGGCAGCCTTTGGGTAAGGGTAGGGTCACCGATGTGACGTATAGCTCTCTTCTGAATGGAGTCCAGGATAGCGAGTGTAGAAGCGGTAGCAGCACCCCAGATGTGGGAGCAGTATTCGAAATCCGGTAAAATAACTTTTGATTACCTAATCTGCCTCTCTCCATTTTATTTCCGAATTCCTTCCAGCTCTTCTCCTTCTCTGTTTTTATCATTACTTTGACTCTTATCCTTTGAGTTTTATATATTTCATACCTTTCTTCAGTTTTTAGTCTCAGGTAGTTACTCCCCATGTTTGTGTTTTGATCTTGACTTGTTGCTTGATGTCTTTGTTCCATCATCTTGTTTGCTTCTTTGTATTGTTGGTTTTTATACTTCCACACACCTTTCTCGTGGTGCTCACTACTGCATCTTTGAACTCTTGCCACAATCTTTTAATTGACATATTTACGTATTTATTTGCCAGATCAGCAAACATTTCCTCTGTTCTCATTTTATATGTCTACGCTGATTGGGGCTCTCTTAGCTGGTATGTTTTTAATCACTTCTTTGGACTTGCTTAGTTTGCTCTCTGCTGGCACCTGTGCGTTTCTGTTCTGTATTTCTGCTTTAAGTTCTGCTCGCGGTAAATAGTGGTCGCTGTATATTTCAAATCCTCTTTTGACTTGTACATTCTTAATGTCCCTTCTACAGTGTCTGTTTTTCCCCTCAGGTATCGTCCGCCACTTTGTATTTCTTTGTTTTCAAAAAAAATGTATTCGTTATAATAAGATTATTCTCTATACGAAAGTATATTAATCTTTTGCCACCAGTATTTCGTACGCTTTCCCCATGTTTTCCAATTACCTCTCCAGTTCTTCATCCCTTCTTCCTACTCTTCCATTTAGGTAACCTATAATTATCAGTCTACCTACCGCGCTGTCTACTGCTTCATTCAATTGTTCCCAGAATGCATCATTCTTTGATGCATTTCCGTCCTCGTTTGGTCCATAAGTCACTGTCGTGTTGCTTTTGGTCTTTAATTCTATCTTTAAAATTCTCTTGCAACTTTAAAACAGTAGACGAAATGTATACGTTGTATATTCAGTATCACCTGGTGTGTTTCTTATCTCATGATTTTATGAAACTTATTTAAAAAATAAAACAGTTTATAGTTATAATAAACGTTTATTATTTGTTTGTCATGTTTGTTACAGTTTTGCCATGTTAAAAGTAGAAACACAATGCAAGTTTTAAGTAATAATAACTGTATTGAATATACTGCTAAAAATATGTTGGCTTAATATCTTTTTGTGTTGTTTCTGGGTTCTGCAGCGTCCTCGACATAAATTCCCATTTGATGTATCAGTTTGTTACCGTAATATTATGGCTGCCTTAAATACGTAATTTAAATGGATATCTAATAAAAGTAATGCTCATTGCTAACGATTCTTTTTGCTTAGTTTTCATGGCCTACTTTTAACAGTTTAACATGAATATGCGGAAACACTGGTCAGCAGGTATTAATTTAAAAATAATATACGTCATCGAAATTCCATATTTTACAGCGCTATTTTTAAATAGTGTTAGTAACAAATTACAACATAAATCGTAAATAAACGAGAAAGATTAGTCGGTCAAGTTTTAGCATCATTAGTGATTTTTTTTTAAATTAACCAATGGGGAGATCCCGACTTTTGAATTTTGAAAAAATTTCATCAAATGAGCGCGAACTAGGGCCTCTAGAACCCATATCCAGGGCCAGTTTCAAGTTTTATATGTGTATATATATATATATATATATATATATATATATATATATATATATATATATATATATATATATATATATATATATATATATATATATATATATATATATATATATATATATACATATAAAACTTGAAACTGGCCCTGGATATGGGTTCTAGAGGCCCTAGTTCGCGCTCATTTGATGAAATTTTTTCAAAATTCAAAAATATATATATATATATATATATATATATATATATATATATATATATATATATATATATATATATATATATATATATATATATATATATATATATATATATATATATATATATATATATATATATATATTAATGGACCGATTTTGATCAAATTTCCTGAGTACCTTTCTTTTGCAAGTGGCTTGCGTAAGTTCGTTAGCCACGAAAATCGGCCCAGGTTTTCCCGAGAAATTTTCAGTTTTCTTTCGGAAAAAATATATTTCCGGAAATAACAAAGTAGGGGCAACCAAAGTTGGTAAGCCTGTTTGTATTATAAAGAGTGAAGCACGTGCCAAAATTTAGGTCTGTAGATTTAAAGTTATGGGCATTTAAACAAAACAAAATCTGGACGCAGCAAGTGCGCGTGTTAGCGAATTTTCGTTAAAATGTTTTTAATGTCAAATATGTATTGTTTTTAAAAGGACATTTCGTTGGCAGTATAACCTATATAAGTAGTAACAATGTAACACATTTAGCTTTGTTGTTTCAAAAAGTATAAACATTTTCCGAAAATAAATTTAAAAGTTACATATTATATTCTACAAAAAAATCGACAACTTTTATTTACAATAACTTACTAAACATTTATTATTAATTCCCAACATATAACAAAAATCTTACAACAATAAGTTCCACAGAAACACTAAAAACATTTCTACGAAAATTTTTAAAATTCAGCCACTATTTGAGAGTGCCTGTATACGGCAGCTCGATTTTTTCGACGAGTAATACAAAGAAAAATCTCTCTGAATGCGTCATTTCCATGGGGCTCAGCTCTCTATTGGTACAGACGCCTTTTTACAATTTGTGATATGTGTGCAATGCGCCAAAAACGTGAAAAGTGGCAAAACAATTAAAATAACTCAAAACCGATAAACGGAACCAATTTTTTTCCTTACAAACATGCATTATAATTCAATGGAAAATGCAAACATGCAATAACATAAGGGGTCTTCTGTTTAAAAAAAGAAAGTGTGTATCACCAACGATTTATGGACCACCTGTGATTATCAAAATAATTTTATAAGGTGCAGCTCAAAACACCCTGTAATTAGCGTATACAAATTTTGCTCGTATATAAACAAAAATATTGAGTTTTACCGTAGAAATGCGTCACCCGGTATATGTGTAAACAAACAAAAACTGAAACTTACCCAGCATATGGGTTTTAGGGGTTCTAGTTCGCACTCATTTGAAGAAATCGTCGAAAGAATAAGTCTACGAAAATTCGCTAAAATATAGACTATTAAACCATAAACTTGCTGAAACTACTGCCAATAAAGTTATGTTGATGAAATAGGGTACATTATGTTTCGCCTATACATGTAACACTGGTAAGCAAATTTAATGCCTGCTTTTAAAAAAAAATCTCTGCAAAAATATTTTTGTATATTTTTCGGGGGAAAAGTCCGTTATAGCTGATATACAAACTCGTCCGCGGTCTTAATACAATGAAGATCTGTGCCAAGTTTCGTTCAAATCAGTTGAGTATTTTTTTAATTATCGCTCGGATGGATATATATATATATATATATATATATATATATATATATATATATATATATATATATATATATATATATATATATATATATATATATGTATATATATATATGTATATATATATATATATATATATATATATATATATATATATATATATATATATATATATATATATATATATATATATATATATATACACATATAAAACTTTTTAGCGAGCCTTGATTTTGGGTTCTAGGGACCTAAATTCGCTCTCTGAAGAAATTTCTCCAAAAGCTTTTCGTCGTGACCTCTGTATGAGCGAATTTTTCTTAAATGAAAATACGCTAATAAAGAAATGGGAAGGAAGTAACTCAGAAATGTGTCAAAACAACAGAAATGGCAACCCTGAAAGCAATATTCACTGTTTGTAACATAATTTTGCACGTGCAAATGTTTGTACCATCCTTTCAAATGTAACCACAAATATGTTATTTCCGGTTAAAACGGAAGTGATTTTGAGTTTACTTTGACACTAGATGGACATCTATCGTTTTAGCGAAGAAAAAAATTCCCTCGATTTTGATTAACTTGCGCCTTGCATGGTTAAAGTACTGTATTTTCTTAACATGGACCACTCTTATTTTTTAAGAGAAATGCCCTAGGAGATAGTTTTTTTTATTTTATTTTTTATTTTTTAAGTTTGATGTTATGACAGTTTTCTGATAAATTGGAAATATAGTGTAATAAAAACATTTCCACTTTCATTCACGCATAGAGAACTTACAGAAGCGGCTAATTTCGTCTTTCTCGTTAATTAACAAGGATTTTAAAGAATGCGAAGTGACACCGGGTTCAAATGAGTTTGTTCTACTTGTCAACATTAAAAGGCTTTCCAAATGTAACTACGTGCGTGTGAAATAACAATGGTATATGCTGCTGTGACCGAAAACAGAAACCACGTTGATCAATTCCAGTGTTGATTAACAGATAGCAATCAACTAGTTCTAGTTATACGAGGTGTATACGTTATTTGTTGTTTTTCTCGAATAAAAGTAAAACCTGTCAAAGTCCCTATTTGAAACGTCAAAATTGGCGATTTTTAAACACATTTTTAACCGAATGGTGCGTTTGTAGAAGTGTCAAGAAGTATTTTTTTTTCAACAACACACTACGAGGGCTTATAGCCTAAATACTATCGTACCGTGGGTGTCGACAAGGAGGAAAGAGGCAACTTGTTAATTCTGGACTTGAAGGTTTAGAGGTTCGGGGGAGAAGGAAAAACATGTGCCGGCAAGGAATTCCACAACTTGGAAGTCCTCGGGACACAAGAGCGGGCACAACAAGATGTTCTATGTCTGGTGACCTGAACAGTAAAAGGGTGCATTCGCTCTGTTCCCCTGGTAGATCTGTCGGGGGCAGCAGGTGGAGGAACTATGGAAGAAAGCTCATCTGAGCAGTGCCCGTGTAGATATCTATAAAACATGGCAGTCTTTGGGTGAGGGTAGGGTCACCGATGAGACGTATAGCTCTCTTCTGAATAGAGTCCAGGATAGCGAGTGTAGAAGCGGCAGCAGCACCCCAGATGTGGGAGCAGTATTCGAGGTTTGGTCTTATTTGTGAAGTATATAAGATATAGAGATTAGCTGGTGAAAATTATTTGCGAGCTCGGAAGAGGAAACCTAATTTCTTAGTAGCCGCTTCTGCAATTGATGTGACATGTTGGTGCCAATTGAGATTTCATTGAACAGAAATGCCAACAAGTGAAAAGGACTCATTACTTTGAATCACTTGGTTGTTCATTGTGATGGATCTAGGGCTGGTGTATCTCTTATGAGAAAGAAAGCAAAACTGTGATTTGGTGGGGTTGAATTGTACAAGATTTCTACTTCCCCAGTATAATATTTTTTGGAGATCCACAGAAACAGAACCCTCCATGAGTCTGCGATCCTCATCCAAAATTGGGCTAAAGAGACGGGCTTAGAATATTGTATATTTGAGTGGAGGGTGCTGTCGTCCACGTAACTGTGAACTGGGCTGGATGTGTTAGAGAGGAGGCCATTGATGTCGAGAAGAAACAAAGCAGAGGCTAAAGCTGAAGCTTGAGGAACTCCTGCATTAATTGGATACAGTTTAGAGGAATGGCCATCCACGACAACAGAAATGCTCTGGTTGGAGAGGAAATTTGCTGTCCAGGTACATAATTTTGGTGGTAGGCCATAGCCCGGAAGATTATTAAGCAGTGCTGCGTGCCAGACCTGGTCGATTGCTTTGGATATGTCTAGAGCGACAATCTGGGATTCACCATGTAGTTCCATCGACTTGTTCCAAGAATGGGTGACAAAGGAAAGCAGGTCGGCAGTTGATCTGCGCTGACGTAATCCATACTGCCTGTCGTGGATTAGACTGTTTTTCAAGAAATTTTAGTAATTCGGTCTTTATATACTTTTCCATCACTTTAGAGACGACTGAAAGGAGAGAAATAGGCCTGTAGTTGCTAGGAAGTGCTTTGGATCCTTTCTTGGGGACGGGTTGTACTCTAGCAGTTTTCCAGTTACTAAGGAATATGACTTTATTGTATGATGTCTGAAACAGACGAGACAGGACAGGAGCAAGTTCTGGTGCGCATTTTTTGACAATTGCTGCTGTTTTACAAAGCCTTCAGTTTCTGCTTCAAATACCATTGTGCTTCATTTTACCAAAATATTTACAGAAAAGTCATTTCCAATAGACACCTTCCCCGATGCTTTGGCAGTAGTTTAAGTTATAAGAGTTTGTAATCTAAAAATTTTTGATTTCACAATATAAAATGGAAAAAGTTCCTTTTTTCAGGGAATAAATCGATAAACGGACAAACCATAGATCCAGTAGTAAGAGTTCAAACGTAGGAACTGTTATGGTAGCGCATTTTCATGAACATTTTTTTTTCAATCTTTAACAACAAACTTTCTAATTACCAAAAATAATGAAGTTATAAATTTTGTACGTAAGTAGGGGCCAGTTAAAAAATAGTGCTGCAAATTGAATCATAACTTCCGCATAGCTGTGAAAATTAATTCTCTTCAGAAAGACATTCTCATGGAATGTATTCAGGGCCCATGACTTCATCACAAAGATAATATTTGTATTCCTGTACCATGCTAACTTTTGAAACGTTATGTTAGTTCAGTTTTATTGAAAAATGTAAATTTTCACCCAATCACCCCTTATTTATCCCCTACCCCCTGAAGCGATCTTACCCAAAAACAATTCTAAGCGTTCCTTTGTCGGGTGCTAACTGGATACCAAATTTTTACGTTTTAGCAACAACAAAAATTCGAAATTTTTGTCAATATTCCACCCCCACACATTCAACCCTTAATTTAATTTCAGCAAAGAATACAAGATGTTTGATAAAATTAAAAGTTGGGTTATTATTTACCTACTATTTGTATTAACCTTAGAATATAGGTAGTTGTTTTATATTCTGAGATTCTAAAGTGTCAGCGGAGTCGATTTCGAGGTTATGCGCAGAACGTACACGTTTCTCTCATGACTCCTGCCAGTTAATAAATTACAAATTGTGGTGTTGTCAGATTAAACTAGAGAGATGGAGACGGCTTTTAAATGCCGTGAAAATAGGAAGCTTAATATTTATACATAACAAAACGTAGTTCTAGATTTCTTTTAACCAAATTGAATCACTTTCGTTAAAAAATTTTAATTATTTACATTTTTCTGATATCTACAGATTCAAATTAGGGTTGTCGAAAATGGCAACCGCGCCGATTGTTTATTATGACATACTTTCGTAGCCTATCCGTTTAAAACTTAATTTGGAGATTTCGTTTGCAATGGCAGCGGAACCCTGATTAATCTGCCTGACCTTGTTTAACATTATAAACATCTATTTAGAGGTAATTTCAGGTCATACCGTAGATTATTGCTTTTTATTTAGTTACAACTTAAGAACTACTGAACCAATTGAGTTCAAATTTGGTAGGTAGGACCACTTGTACAATGTGTACGTGCTTGTACGTGAATGTTTAATATTTCTAGTAATTAAAAAGATATTGCGTTTTCAAGCATTTTTTTACATTTTTTTCTAAAAGTATTTGAGTGTCAAAGTTTTCTGAATGAAAATTCACTAAAAATATGATGCCAATGATTTTTCCCAACTAAAAATTATTTTTAATATCCTCGTTCTATTGGAAATATAAGAGTTCTCTCGAGTTGTTTTTCTGCAATGAGCTATTTTTTGAGTAAAAAATAAATAAAAACTGTTATATTGTCTGAGAAAATAGCGCCTCCGTGGCCGTGCGGTAAAGTCGATTCAGACTTTCCAATACGGACTCGAGGGACGACAGTTCGGGACTCACCGGCGGCGGATGATTTTTCAAATCACTATCGTCGTTGAAATCGAGCTCAAGGTGGAGGGTAGGTTAGTTTAGATGAGCAAAAAGGGTCAGCAATGACCTAATTGCCAGTAAGCATCTTACCTTTACCTTTTTTTTTATTGTGCGAGAAAATCAATGTTGGCAAACAGACAAATTTTGTTATCGTAATGCAAATCAATGGCGGCTGGTGCCTAGGATTTTTGGGTGTGCTGCATGAAAAAAGGTAAGGATAAATAAAATGCTGATTTAAGAAAACTGAATTTTGTGCCGTAACGGTGTCGTATACACGGATGCGGAGAAAGCTACTGCATTCGCAGATCATCTGGAGTTACAATTCAGCCCGAATTATAACAACGTTGATCTGTCGCACGTGGCAAAACGCACCGGTATGTCAGGAGTGCGCTTCGGGCCACCCCAAACACAACTATCGAGCCCGTAACTTTCGAAGAAGTTTCCCAAATAATCTAATCATTAAAAAATAGGAAAGCTCCGGGATACGATGGAATCTCCAACGTAGCCCTGAAAAACCTCCCCCGCAAAGCCGTGGTAGTCCTAGTTACGATTATGAATGCCATGCTGCAATTTCAATGTTTTCTTTCCATGTGGAAACTTGCCGATATTATCAACATCCCGAAACCCAGCAAAGATCCGCTGTTCCCTCAGAACTACAGGCCCATTGGCCTACTACCAGTCATCGGCAAAATCGCCGAAAAAACTGATTCAGAAAAGGCTAGCTTCATTCACCTCTGTAAATCATATCTCTCGGACGAGCAATTTGGATTTAGACACCAGCACTCCACCAAGTCCTTCGTGTGGTGGAAAACATCACCGAAGGATTTAATAAAAACAAGTCAATTGGTGCAATATTTCTTGACATTGCTCAAGCCTTCGATAGGGTTTGGCATGCGGGCCTCCCAAATAAACTTGTATCATTTAATTATCCTCTCCCTCTGATTCTACTAATTAGGACATACCTGCAACAGAGGAAGTAACGGGTCAAACATCTGTGAGCCAGATCTAGACAATACTCAGCCACGGCTGGTCTCCCGCAGGGTTCTGCTATCTTCCCTCTGCTGTACAATATATTTGTCGCAGACATTCCGACAGCGCCCCTAAGCGTGACATACGCACTGTACGCAGACGACACTACCATCCTCAGCAGCTCCACACAGCCGAGGATAATAACCGAACGACTTCAGACCGCCGTAATCGAGCTGCAAGGCTGGTATAGGAAATCCCTTCTAGCCATAAACCCCGATAAATGTTCAACAGTCCTATTTTCCAATAGGAGACCCACACCTCACGAACACGTATAATTAGACAACCGTATAATTCCCTGCAAGATTCCCCCAAATACCTCGGGGTTTTCCTCGACAAACACTTAACATGGCGCCCCCATGTCCAACACGCCCGACGAAAAACCCCGATGTTCATCTCGAGGCTGTTCCCACTTCTAAATAGAAATTCCAAATTGTCCATGAACAATAATTTTCTCATGTACAAAGTCATCATCCAGTCAGCCTTGACCTATGCATCCCCTGCATGGGCCACCGCGGAGGCAACACACATCAAGACCCTTCAAATCATCCAGAATAAAATTCTAAGAATGGTTACCGGAGCGCCATGGTGTGTCAGAAACAGTCAGATTCACTCTGATCTGGAAATGCCTTCGATACTTGAGTTTATAACACAACTATCGCAAACTCAGTTCGCAAAAGCCGCTTTTCGCCCAAATGCTCTTCTTCGTAGCCTACGATGCGATGAGCAACTTCCCTATAAGCATAAGCGTCTAAAGCTTATACTCACCCGCTAACGCCCCCGCGGCAAAAACAGAATGGAAACATTCAAACCCAAACGTCATTGTATGAACTCTTTCCGACGCAGTTATGGACTAAGGTCCGGTACTCCTAGTGAGGGAGTTTTAGTGAGTACAGTCTGACAGTACCTCGATTTCCCACGGTACTAAGGTGTCTTGAATGAGGTCTGCATGAGCATTTCTCCCTTCTGTATATAAAAAAAACTGAATTTTGTGGCACAATTATTGTATACGATAATAATTGGGCCACAAAATTCAGTTTTCTTAAATCGGCAATTTATTTATCCTTACCTTTTTTCATGCAGCACACCCAAAAATTCTAGGCACCAGCCGCTACTAATTTGCGTTAGGATAATCAAATTTGTCTGTTTGGCAACTCACATTTAAAGGGCTTCTGTGTTAAGAGCGACAAATTCTGAACAGCACTCGTATTTATTCTGACCAAAACAAAGACCCAAGTTGATCAATTCCAGTGGATTAGTAGATGGCAATCGGAAAGTTATACTATGTATGGGCGATGAAAATGCAAGTTACACCATGGAAATTATAGGAGCCTCACCCTTATTTTCATTTGATATACGGCTTATTACAAAATCAATATTTATTGTTACGAGTAGGTTTGTATCGTGTTACAACGGTTCCATATTCGTAGTGAATATTGAACTAGGGGAATGTTTTCTTTGGAAATCAGATCCCGAGGGGGAAATTTAGAGAAATTTATTCACCGACCCTAATACAATTTTCCCTTGATATTACCTAAATTTCCATCTGCTCTATATTTACAGATAGTTTGCATTTACTGTTACTTCTTAGACCATATTTACACAATAAATAATCATTAAAGATAATCAATAATATTTTGTTAGTCATATATTGCCATAGAAAATAATGTCAATTGAAAATGTCAAAATTTTTGTCATGAAATATTGTATTATTACACCTTTTTTTCTCCCTCAATGCTCGTCCGCGTCTTTGCCTCCCTGATAGCATTGCAGCCTTTGCCGTATTGTGCATATTATTCAGTAGCGGCTCGTGCCTTAATGCATTGGGGGTGCGCAAGAAAAAAAAGTTCGGGACGCAGTAAGTGCGTTATGATAGTGAATTTTTATTAAATGCTTCAAATTTGAATAACCCAAGTTCCTACGAACTTAGAAAGTTGAATTTTGGTGTATAGTAGGGTCTTACACAGGGCAACATAGCCACCAAATTTCATCAAAATAACTTTGTAATTTTCGGAGAAAAATTTTTTTTTTTCAAAAGAAAACTCAAATTTTGAATAACTCAATTTTCTAAAAATGTAGAAAGTTGAATTTTAGTGTGTATTGAGGATATTCTTCACTCTGCATTATGTGTCCGGTATATTGAATTTTTCTTGATAACGATTGTCATCAGTTCTCGTGATTTGTTCATCACGTTGAAGACCTCAGCGTTTCTCTTTCTTTCCACCCAAGAAATGTGAAGAATAATTCGGTATAGATACATCTCAAAAGCGTCTATACGGTTCTCCATTTCCGAACTGGAAGTCCAGCTTTCGCACCCATAGAGTAGCACAGGAAAAGACGTAGTAGCACAGAAACCATACCCGGAGTTGGAGATTGGGATCGCGCGTGGTAAAAGTTTTACGGGCTTCCATTTCTTTCCTCGATTCACGTTAGTTTACGATAGCACCCAGGTGCCAAAATGCCTCAACCTGTTTCACGGGTGGATCGTTGACGTGCAGAACAAATTGTCTTGTGTGGTTGGAGAAAACCACCAAGACCGTTTCGTTGACGTTCACGATGAGGCAGAAACGCTGATAGCTCCACAAGAAGATCCATAGCCCTCTGACCATCCGAAAGGCTGCCAGCCAGCACCACGGTGTCGTCAGGTTGTTATTTGTTTTACCGTTCATTTAGATTCCGATATTCATGCCTTCAACCATGAATATTGTTTCTTAATATAGATTTATTTATTTATTTATTGAATACATGCCCAACAGGATAATCCCATTAATAGGGCACCATACAAAAAGAACTATGTAATAAAATGAACAAAAAATATTTCTAAAAAAAAAACTAAACTAAATTAAACTAAACTACAAAACTAAAATACTGTGCAAAACATCACAAGGCAGAAATTCCACAAAACAGTACATATAATGGTTATAATAACCGACAAAGTAATATATAGCCACCCTACGAATAACCGCAGCCTTATCCGAATAGAAGTCGCACAAGTTTGCAATGTTATTAAAGTCAGAGCTCATTGTATAAACAGGTGATTTTATATACAAGTTAGTCCTTGGTATTGGAGGCTTAAACACTCTCACCACTCTAGATGCAGCCCGTGGAACTGAGAAATTTAATTGCATCAATAAGTCTGGACAATCAACTTTACCATGAAACAAGTTATGCAGGAACATCACAGATGCAACTTTTCTACGCGAATACAAACTGGGATGCCAGCTTGCATCAGCAATTGGCCATGATCACATCCTCTATATGGGCAGGTACCAGATGCCCTATATACAAGGTGTTTTAAAAACTTACGCTGAACATCTTTCAGAGCACCAATATGAACACTATAAAAGGGATCAAAAACCAAGCTACAATATTAAAGCCTCGATCGAACGTAGGCAAAATAGAGAATTTTCAAGCTATCCAAATTGGAAAATGATCTGCTATTCATCACAATGAAACCCATCAACTTCAAACAGGATGCTGTAATTGTTTGAATATGTCCAGTACAATGCCAAGATCCCTGTGCGTTTCAGTCCTAGTCAATGGTGTACCACCCACTTTGTATGGAAAAGCTATACGGCTGGTTTTTCTAGTGTATGTCATCACTTTGCACTTCGAGACATTTAATTCAAGTCTGTTCTCAACACACCACAGCTGTAAGTTGTCAAGGTCCACCTGGAGTCTTGAACAGTCACCAATATCGTGAACACTGGAGTATAACTTGAGATCATCAGCAAATAATAGATGATTACCAGAAATTACAGAGCTTATGTCGTTGATAAATAACAAAAAGAGGAGTGGGCCAAGATTGGAACCCTGTGGAATGCCGGAAGTAGCAGTGAAGGGTTCAGACTTAAATCCATTATAAAAAACATATTGCACACGGTTAGTCAAGTAGGATCCAAAAAATGCTATCAGCCGTCCATCAAGTCCCGCCAAATGCAGCTTGTGCAGAAGTGTTGAGTGGTCAACACGATCGAACGCTTTGGAAAAGTCTGTATAAATGACATCCACCTGACCCCGTCCATCCAAAGCTTCACTTACATACTGTGTGAACAGGGATAAATTCGTCAGTGTTGAGCGCCCCTCCATAAACCCATGCTGGTATTGTGACAAGCGACACTTCACGACAGGATAAATACGAGCATACACAACTGCCTCAAAAATTTTAGCAAAATTACATAGGATAGCTATAGGCCTGTGGTTGCTGACCCTCGAACGGTCCCCAGACTTAAAAGAGGACAGATCCGAACAACCTTCCAAACCACAGGGAAGCAATGTGTGCGCAGCGACAAGTTAAATAGGGTTCTAAGGGGTTTGAGAAGAGCATGCGCACAGTCCTTAATCAAGAAGAATGGCACCAAATCTGGTCCAGCAGTAAACTTGTTCTTGAGCTTCCTGATGGCTTTAAGAATTTCCTTATCACCAATCACTGTCACACTGACTGCCATATGCGATGGTCCAGAGGTATCTACCAGTTCAGTGATGTATTGAGGACGGTACACACTTTTAAAATAGTTTCCAAAACAGTTGACAATTGTTTGGGGCTTATTATAAACCATGCCATTTTCGTCAGACACAGTACTTGGACTGTTACTTGCTCGCCTCCTTTCCTGTATGTGAGACCAAAATCTAGAGGGATCAATCTTAAGACATAAATCTTGAACAGAAGAGGAGACAGAACACAACCCTGTCGCACACCCCTCCGTATTGACACTTGTTCGGATGTTTCTCCGTCCATTCTCACTTGCTGATTGGTGCCACTACAGTTTAGTGATAATATGCAAGTCTCCGGTGTATATCCCTGTGTCCCTTAAGATTTCTACCATTTTATGGTTCGACACGCAGTCGAAAGCTTTCCGGTAGTTCTAACGTTTTATAATATGTGATTTTTTAAAGCACTCATTGATTCGAAATTTTCAAAGGTGTACACGATGGTGTGGCACATATTAGTTGCCATAATTATAACAGTAGCACCGTAGCGATGGTGGAAGCGAAACACTGCGATCAGTTTCTTATTTTTAAAGACTTAATTAAGCTAACGTTGTTCAGTAATAAATTGTTTTTATCTCATAACGTTTGCACTGTGTTAAAATCTATATTTGTTGCAGACATCAGGAAGGCCAGATGAGGTGATAGCTGCAGAGACTCTGGAAAACTACAAGAGGTGTAACAACTCATTTATACAGGGAATATTTCAAGCTCAGTACCGATCTTCATTGAGCTGTTCCAGATGTCGCACTCAATCAAACACTTTCGACCCTTTCCAGTGCATTTCTGTACAGCTTCCCCAGTATCACAAGCATTCTGTCTATATAACGGTAAGGTAATTTAAATAAAATTAATGTTTTATTATCCACCCAGTGTTTTATCTTAAAAGTTAAATTTAAATGGTTTATTTTTTCATTGGGAATTTGATCTATTTTAGAAGTCATTTTAAGTATTATTATTATGATGATCTTGTGTTTGTGATGGTTACCCAAGGCAAGTGCACAAATATATAAAGTTCTGAATCGGCCAGTTTTTGCAGAACAATCTGTAACACAAAGAAAGAAATACCAACGAATTAGATGCCTAAATTTACCATTCGATGAAGAGGAGTCTTCCTGAGCAATTATATCTTATTTTTCTGAATGTATATGGGTTCAAATTCTACAAATTAACCCAGGATTCCAAAGATATATGGCTTTACAAGATTGATTAAAAACACTCCAAATAATTATAAAACCTCTGACAGTGATCAGAAATAAATGCTTCTGAGCAGGTGTATTCCCTGACTTAACGAAATTTGCTTAAGTGATTCATATGCTTAAAAAAAGGCGATAATGATCTGTGCAGCACTTATAGACCAATTTCATCTTGCCTGTGTTTTCTACAATATCTGAAAGGCTTCTAAAACAGAGACTGGATAACTTTTCGCAAATAATGAAGTGTCAAATCATGGTTTGGGTATAGAAAATCCAAGACAACTATCCTTGCACTTTCACGGGTAGTAGCAGACAAACTAGATGGTTTTGATAAAAAAGATAAACTAGAAATTACATTTGTTGACTTAAGTAAAGCCTTTGATTCTGTGGATCACAGCATCCTTCTTGATAAGCTTTTTACTATAATCGTGTGAGTGGTTTGGCATATGATCTGTTCAAATCTATAACATAATTTAGATGGTCAATTGGAACAACAAATTGTGCAGAAGTGTGCATTTTAAAGCTGGGGTACCACAAGGATCTATCGTGGGTCCCATCCTCTTTATCATATACGCCAACGACTTATTTCCAAGAATTAAAACATATGGAACCTACATGTTTGCAGATGATACAAGCTTCATCAACAGAGCTAGAAGTGACCAAGAAGTCCATGAACACATTGTAACTAGCACCCATCAAGCGAAAAATTGGTTTTCTGGCAATACACGGGAGCTGAATGATGATAAGACTAGAATCATTATATTTAGTAGAAGAAATGAAGGTCAGCTGGAGTTTGTGAGGTTTCTGGGATAATGGATAACTCTCTCAAGTGGCTTCAGCATGTAGAAGATTTGTGTTCTAAACTGTCGTGGGTGGTATATACAATTTGAAAAGTGACCTGACAGCTAGAGCAGCATATTTTGCAAACTTTCTTTCCATTGCAGTCTATTCTCGGTCGTCGATTCTTGCCTGTGGATAATCGAGTGAACTTCACAGATTCCTTCTTTGGCAAAAAAAAGGCTATTAGAGCTTTAAGTAATGTTGATACGCACTATTATTGTGTGAGGCGTTAAGCATATGATTGGTTCAAATCGTAACTATGACATAATGCAGATGGTCCAGTGGAACAACAAATTGTCCAGTTCTGTGTGTTTTAAAGCTGGAGTACCACAAGGATTTATCTTGGGTCCCATCATGTTTATAATTTATGTCAACGATTTAGTTACAAGTATTGAAGCATATGGAACCTACATGTTCCATGCAAACTTCATCAGCAGAGCTAGAAGTGACCAAGAAGTACATGAATAGATTTTAAGTATCATTCATCAAGCGGAAAATTTGTTTTTTTGGTAATACACTGCAGCCGAATGATGATAAGCCTAGAATCGTGAAATTGAGTATAAGAAATGAAGGTCAGCTGAAGTTTGTGAGGTTCCTGGGTGTTATAATGAATAACTCTCTCAAGTGGCTTCAGCATGTGGAAGCTTTGTGTTCTAGACTGCCAAGACTGGTGTATGCAATTCGAAAACTTATAAGGTGTCCAACTTACCAGGCAGCTAGAATAGCATATTTTTCAAATTTTTCGTCTATTGCAGTCTATGTGATTCTGGTCTGCGGCTCATCCAGTGAGCTTCACAGAATCCTTATTGAGGAAGAAAGGCTATTACAGCTTTAAGTAATGTTGGTTCATTAGATAGCTACAGAGTGCTCTTTAAAAAACATAATATACTGACTGTAGTAAGTAAATGTAAGTTCTACAGATATGGGATACCAGAGAAGAACGAGTACCACAATTATAGCTCGCGTCATGGAAATGAACTTGCAAACTATTGCCAACCTCTGTAGCCATTTTTTTCCAACAACACACCACGAGGACTCACAGCCTGAATACTATCGTACCGTGGGTGTCGACAAGGAGGAAAGAGGCAACTTGTTAATTCTGGACTTGCAGGTTCGGAGGAGAAGGAAAAACATGTGCCGGCAAGGAATTCCACAACTTGGAAGTCCTCGGGACAAAAGAGCGGGCATAACAAGATGTTATATGTCTGGTGACCTGGACAGTAAAAGAGTGCATTCCATCTGTTCCCCTGGTAGATCTGTTGGGGGCAGCAGGTGGATGAACTATGGCAGAAAGCTCCTCTGAGCAGTGCCCCTGCAGATATCTATAAAAAACAGAGAGGTCACCAACGGCATGTCGGTGGGCAAGAGATGGCAGCCTTTGGGTGAGGGTGGGGTCACCGATGAGACGTATAGCTCTCTTCTGAATGGAGTCCAGGATAGCGAGTGTAGAAGCGCCAGCGGCACCCCAGATGTGGGAGCAGTATTCGAGGTTTATCCTTATTTGTGAAGTATATAAGGTATAGAGATTAGCTGGTGAAAAGTATTTGCGAGCCCGGAAGAGGAAACATAATTTCTTAGCAGCTGCTTCTGCAATTGATGTGACATGTTGGTGCCAATTGAGATTTCGATCCACTCTTATGAGATAGAAAGCAAGACTGAGATTTGGTGGAGTTGAATTGTATTGTATATTTGAGTGGAGGCTGCTGTGATCCGCGTAACCGTGAATTGGGTTGGATGTGCTAGAGAGCAGATCATTGATGTGGAGAAGAAACAAAGTAGGGGCTAAAGCTGAACCTTGAGGGACTCCTGCATTAATTGGATACAGTTTAGAGGAATGGCCATCCATGACAACAAATGCCCCGGCTGGAGAGGAAATTTGCTGTCCAGGTACAGAATTTTGGTGGTAGGCTATAGGCCTAGTTTATTAAGCAGCAGAGCTGCGTGACAGACCTGGTCGAATGCTTTGGATATGTGTAGAGGGACAATCTGGGATACACCGTGTAGTTCCATACACTTGTTCCAAGAATGGGTGACATGGGAAAGGAGGTCGGCAGTTGATATGCGCTGATGGAATTAGACTGTGTTTTTCAAGAAATTTTAGTAATTCGGTGTTTATGTACTTTACCATCAGTTTAGAGACGACTGAAAGGATAGAATAAGGCCTGTAGTTGCTAGGAAGCACTTTGGATCTTTTTTTGGGGACGGGTTGTACTCTAGCAGTTGCCAGTTACTAGGGAATATGCTTCTATTGTAAGATGTCTGAAACATACGAGTCAGGACAGGAGCAAGTTCTGGTGCGCATTTTTTGAGAACAATTGCTGTGATCTCTTCAAGGCCAGAGGCTTTCCTGGTATTAAGAGAAGAGAGCATCTTTCGTACGTTTTTAGTTTTGAAAATGATATCCGTCCTTTTATTTGCAACATTGGGGACTGTTGGTGGTTGAACATTTGGAGTTGGGTTTAGAGTAGAATTGCCGGCGAACAACGAGGCAAAAGGTTCAGCCTTGTCCAGGGCAGTAGAAACAATTGCATCCCCTGAAACAAAAGGTGGGAACATGCTTCTTGCAGAAATTATTCGCCATAGATTTAGCAAGAGTCCAGACGGGTTTGCTGCCATTGGAGCATGCTGTCATTGGAGCATGCTGCCATTGGAGCATGCTGCCATTGGAGCATTTGTTTTTGAGTGGTTATTAAACGAGTTTTTCGCCTCAGAAAGAATGCGGCCATAGCGGTTTCCTGCGTTGTTAAATGCTTGATGGTTTTCTTGACTGGGATTCTGTAGAAGCGTTTTCTGAGCTTTGACCTTTTCAAGTTTGACCTTGTCACAGGATTTAAAGAACCAGGGCTTTTGAGTGGCTGAAGAGGTTTTCTGTGCACGTGGAATAAATAATTCCATGTCAGCTTAGATGATTTTGGTAACGTTTTGTGAGATATCAGAGGGGTCAGGATGAGAGAAGCAGACATACGCCCATGGAAATGAGGGAAAGTAATCCCGCATTTCGTCCAAGTTCGCGGAGTTGTGGTGTGATGACTGTGTGACCTCGGGTTGCATTGCCCAGGAAGCAGTGACCATGCCGTGGTCTGAGCGACCAAGGGGGGCTGTGACTGATGTCTTATAGCATTCAGGTTTTGTAGTAAGAAGGAGATCCAAGGGATATGAGCTGTGTGTTGGGATGCAAGGAAAGTAAGTAGGTTGCTGAACCATATTGACTAAAGAATTACTGACTGCGAAGGCCTCCGCTGCTCTTCCTTGTGGATCAGTTTTTAAAGATCCTAGCCATTCCTTATTATGGACATTGAAGTCACCAAGAATAGTGACCTCGGAGGAAGAATATTCAGAAATTTATTTTATTGCTTTATTTGAATTGTTGGAATTTACACATGAATGGTTTTGTATATGTATACCAATTATCTTTTGATGGTGCAATTAAGAACTATGAACTAATATGTAATCGAACTATTAACAAAGATGGAGAGATCTGATGCTACTCCAGAAAACCCTGATACTGTATGCGCTATAGTAGAAAAAATATCCTCAAGCACATTCTAAATCTGTTATTCTCCTTCCAGGTTCTGTACACCTCTCAGCAACCCCGCCAGGTCCAGCTGGGGCTTACTCTCCCTTCTAGTGCCACGATATCCGAATTGCGTGCCGTCCTAGAATCGGATACTTCAATTCAGACCAACAATATGTTGCTTACAGAGATCGGTGATACAGGGTTTATGCGTACCTTCACGGATAACCAGTCTGTTTCTGTGATAACAGAGATAGATTCTGTTTATTGCATAGAAACAGCACAATTGAAGGATGTCAACGAAGAAACCACAAGTGCTTATGTGTTGCTATGCTGGATCAATATGTTGGTGACGGATAAGGGCTGTGAGAGGTTTGGTAAGTAATATTCTGTAACAAAATTACACAGTTTAAGTTCAGGATTGTTTTATTGATTCTTAAGATGACAAGTTGTATTACTTTTGATAATGTCTCTATGTGTGTCTATTGTAGCAGAGGCAATAGTTTTTCAACTCTTACATATAACTCAGTTCATTAATCAGTTTTAACTAGAGGAACGGTCGGCTTAACCGCAACTACATATTAACGTGATTATAATAGAATATGGCCTAAAAACAGTTGTACATACTTTAATAAAGTTAAACAATGTGGTATATTTCGTTTTTAAAAACCTTTCAATGATAAACGCAATTAAAAAGTTTATATTCACTACAAAAACGTATATTTTTGTACCTGAGGTTGATGACTGTTGTTTCGTTGACATATTTCATGGAGATACGCATTGTTAATAAACTACCGGCCTATGGCCTACCACCAAAACTCTGTATGTGGACAGCAAATTTCCTCTCCAACCGGAGCATTTCTGTTGTCGTGGATGGCCATTCCTCTAAACTGTATCCAATTAATGCAGGAGTTCCTCAAGGTTCAGCTTTAGCCCCTACTTTGTTTCTTCTCCACATCAATGACCTCATCTCTAGCACATCCAACCCAGTTCACAGTTACACGGACGACAGCACCCTCCACTCAAATATACAATATTCATGGAGGGTTCTATCTCTGTGGATCTCCAAAAAATATTAGACTGGGGAAGTAGAAATCTTGTACAATTCAACCACACCAAATCACAGTCTTGCTTTCTCTCTCATAAGAGATACACCAGCCCTAGACCCATCACAATAAACAACCAAGTTACTCAAAGTAGCGAGTCCTTTTCACTTGTTGGCATCTCTGTGGATCGAAATCTCAATTGGCACCAACATGTCACATCAATTGCAGAAGCGGCTGCTAAGAAATTAGGTTTCCTCTTCCGCGCTCGCAAATACTTTTCACCACCTAATCTCTATACTTTATATACTTCACAAATAAGACCAAACCTCGAATACTGCTCCCACATCTGGGGTGCTGCTGCCGTTTCTACACTCGCTATCCTGGACTCCATTCAGAAGAGAACTATACGTCTCAACGGTGACCCTACCCTCACCCAAAGGCTGCCATCGCTTGCCCACCGACGTGCCGTTGGTGACCTCTCTCTTTTATAGATATTTGCACGGGTACTGCTCAGAGGAGGAGCTTTCTTCCATAGTTCCTCCACCTGCTGCCCCCAACAGATATACCAGGGGAACAGAGCGAATGCACCCTTTTATTGTCCAGGTCACCAGGCATCGAACATCTTGTTATGCCCACTCTTTTGTCCCGAGGACTTCCAAGTTGTGGAATTCCTTGCCGGCACATGTTTTTCCTTCTCCCCCGAACGTCCAAACCTTCAAGTCCAGAATTAACAAGTTGCCTCTTTCCTCCTTGTCGACACCCACGGTACGATAGTATTTAGGCTGTAAGCCCTCGTGGTGTGTTGTTGGAAAAAAAAAGTTGTCAGTTTCGAGGCTATTTCCTTATTACTGGGTAGTACGTGTCCTCTTTTTTCTTTAGGGAAATTTTATGTGGTAACTATGGCATAATAATTAATAAAACTTAAAAACTTTTCTTCTTTATCAGTTTGTTGCTATATTATATTATTTCGGGAAGACAGCAACACAAAGGTGTCGCAGCATTACTAACCATATTGCTGAAATGTATTGACAATTGACAGCTAATGCGTTAGGTAATGAATAAATATATTAACACTGTTAATTCACTGTTTTAACTTTTATTTTGACAAGGTGATGTGTTGTCAGGTCCAGAAGGTCAGGTCGACAGGAATGTGTGTAAAAAGCATTTTAGATATTTTATTTCGTTAAAATATATTGACAATTGACAGCTAATGTGTTAGGTAATTAATAAATATATTAACACTGTTAATTCACTGGTTTACCTTTTATTTAGACAAGGTGATGTGTTGTTAGGTCCAGAAGGACAGGTTGACAGGAATGTGTGTAAAAAGCATTTTAGATATTTTATTTCGTTAAAATATATTGACAATTGACAGCTAATGTGTTAGGTAATTAATAAATATATTAACACTGTTAATTCACTGTTTTAACTTTTATTTAGACAAGGTGATGTGTTGTTAGGTCCAGAAGGTCAGGTCGACAGGAATGTGTGTAAAAAGCATTTTAGATATTTTATTTCGTTAAAATATATTGACAATTGACAGCTAATGTGTTAGGTAATTAATAAATATATTAACACTGTTAATTCACTGGTTTACCTTTTATTTAGACAAGGTGATGTGTTGTTAGGTCCAGAAGGACAGGTTGACAGGAATGTGTGTAAAAAGCATTTTAGATCTTTTATTTCGTTGAAGCGGCAAAACACTCTTGGAATTAGATATTAAACGTGGCAACGCTGTTGATAATTGACAGTTCGAAAGTGGAAAATCGTGCATTTTTGAGAACTTAATTTCTCAATTAACCTGTTATTTATGATTTTTTCATATTTTTTTTTCAGATTATTACTCTACGTTACGTACACTTTCTTGTGGTGTGCGCCGTTTTGCTAGATTCCGGTTGCAGTTAAGTTGACCGTCCCCTTAACTAGTTTTGATTAGTTACTTTTATGAAATTCACACAAAACCTTTCACTGTAAAAATGACAGGATGTTCCAAAATATGCATCGAGTGCTAAGAAAGCTCGCTTTCATCAAGGGAAACAATGTATCAGAAAGTTACTAGTGGTTGGGTATGGTTATGTATAGAAAAGGCACTAACATTGTTTATAAGTGGTACTCGATCTGGTCGTATTACTGTAATATTTTATAGCTAAAAAAATAACATGAAATGGCTTATCAAAACAATTACAGAAGATTAGTGCGGTAATCAGTGTAGCCTTAAACCTTGAAAAGTCTATTTCACATCATGTATCTAGTAGTTACAAAGTAATGGTCAGCAAGTACTAAGTTCTAGTTTTTTATCGAGCATTTATTTTTGTACCAATAATTCATGTTGACATAATATAAACTATTTTACATCTTACAAATTATACAGTGATTATGTCATGTTATTAAAAGATAACGCAAATGATTGATGTATTTTTAGAAGTTGATGGTTATGTTTCATCATGTATTGACCTTTGGATTCGTAAGATTTTCAAACATTTTTCAAAATGTTTAGAAATGTTTATTACAATGTTATTCTCAAAAAAACTACAATATTTAAGGCTCAGACACAGGACTTCAATCAAATTAAGTATTTAAAAAGAGGAAAATATTTGTACCTTTATAATTCCGTAGGTTCTTCGATAGTTTAATTAAATTGTTTAATTGTATGAGTGCATGTACATCAGGGGTTAGGTGATAAAGAAAAGTTACACACAATAAACAGGAGCGATGTAATACAAACAAAATAACAGATACCTTAGTTAACATTTTGCAAATTCTTGTCTGATACGTCATCGGTGGGTAGAATGAGGGACAGCCTAAGTGTGCTTCCGGAACAGCCCTTCTTCACATCGTAAATAGTTTAACAGCCGGGGAATGAGAACCAGCCTCGTTGTCTGGTTCGCACAGTTTGTAGAACGAGGGACAGCCTCGCTTTATGTCCACATCGTTTCCAACACGTTTCAGAGTGAACGAGGAACAGTTTCGATCTGTGGTCCACGTGGTTGCTACTGACGATGTTTGCCCAGTGGGCGACCAGACGATCGAACTGATCAAGTCAACTTTACTATCGCACGATCATCGATAAAATAGGCGTTTTGCAGAGTTCTTGCCGCTGAAGTCTTCCTGGTTCCATTCGTCGAGAAGGGGTTGGCAGATTATCTAGTCAATCAGGTAGTCGTTCGAGAGCACTCTCACTGCTCTGATTCGCCAAAAAGGTAAGTCTTAAGGGTGACGTCTTCCGGTGGACCGATATTGCTTGACATGCTCAGGGTGACCAACTCTATTTTCGGGTCCATATTTTTTTTTACTTTTTTTTATTTCAACAACACACCACGAGGGCTCACAGCCTAAATACTATCGTACCGTGGGTGTCGACAAGGAGGAAAGAGGCAACTTGTTAATTCTGGACTTAACGGTTTGAGGTTCGGAGGAGAAGGAAAAACATGTGCCGGCAAGGAATTCCACAACTTGGAAGTCCTCAGGACAAAAGAGCGGGCATAACAAGATGTTCTATGTTTGGTAATCTGGACAGTAAAATAGTGCATTCGCTCTGTTCCCCTGGTAGATCTGTTGGGGGCAGCAGGTGGAGGAACTATGGAAGAAAGCTCCTCTGAGCAGTGCCCAAGCAGATATCTATAAAAGAGAGAGAGGTCACCAACGGAACGTCGGTGGGCAAGGGAGGGCAGCCTTTGGGTGAGGGTAGAGTTACCGATGAGACGTAGAGCTCTCTTCTGAATGGAGTCCAGGATAGCGAGTGTAGAAGCGGCATCGGCACCCCAGATGTGGAAGCAGTGTTCAAGGTTTGGCCTTATTTGTGAAGTATATATGGTATAGAGATTAGCTGGTGATAAGTATTTGCAAGCCATGAAGAGGAAACCTAATTTCTTAACAGCCGCTTCTGCAATTGATGTGAGATGTTGGTGCCAATTGAGATTTCGATCCACAGAAATGCCAATGCCTGAAAATGACTCATTACTTTGAATAACTTGGTTGTTGGTTGTGATGGGTCTAGGGCTGGTGTATCTCTTATGAGATAGAAAGCAAGACAGATTTGGTGGAGTTGAATTGTACAAGATTTCTACTTCCCCAGTCTAATATTTTTTGGAGATTCACAGAGAGAGAACCCTCCATGAGTCTGCGATCCTCATCTAATTGGGGTAAAGAGACAGGCTTAGAATATTGTATATTTGAGTGGAGGTTGCTGTCATCCGCGTAACTGTGAACTGTGTTGGATGTGCTAGAGAGGAGGTCATTGATGTGGAGAAGAAACAAAGTAGGGGCTAAAGCTGAACCTTGAGGGACTGCTGTATTAATTGGATACAGTTTAGAGGAATGGCCATCCACGACAACCGAAATGCTCCGGTTGGAGAGGAAATTTGCTGTCCAGGTACAGAGTTTTGGTGGTAGGCCATAGGCCGGAAGTTTATTAAGCAGCGCTGCGTGCCAGACCTTGTCGAATGCTTTGGATATGTCTAGAGCGACAATCTGGGATTCACCGTGTAGTTACATAGGGTTGCTCTAAGAATGGGTGAGAAAGGAAAGGAGGTTAGAAGTTGCTCTACGCTGACGGAATCCATACTGCCTGTCGTGGATTAGATCGTGTTTTTCAAGAAATTTAGTAATTCAGTGTTTATATACTTTTCCATCACTTTAGAGACGACTGAAAGGAGAGAAATAGGCTTGTAGTTGCTAGGAAGCGCTTTGGATCGTTTCTTGGGGACGGGTTGTATTCGAGCAATTACTAGGGAATATGCCTCTATTGTAAGATGTCTGAAATAGACGAGTCAGGGCAGGAGCAAGTTCTGGTGCGCATTTTTTGAGAACAATTGCTGGGATCTCGTCAAGGCCAGAGACTTTCCTGGTATTAAGAGAAGAGAGAATCGGCACGTGGGTGTGGCAGGAAAGGGTCGAAAATAACCACAGAACAATGTTAATAATTCTTATCTGCAGCTTGTTTAGTTACAGTCCTTGTTAACAGATTTTTCCTCAAAAATCACATTTCTACGCTCTGCTTTATATTTAGACAAAGATAGATTTTTATGAGTTACATGTGATACAACACTAGTTAGGATTTGTGATTATTCATTTTGTTTATTTTAGATATTTATATTAGTCACCGACTAAGTTGAGTAATAAATAAACAATTAGTATTTGTTTTATCTTATTTTTACAGGGAGTCCTTACACTATGCAAGTTTCAAGAGAAACTTCCTATGATGACCTACAGAAGCTGGTCCTCAAAGAAATGGCACCAATTCTACACGACGATATCCTGACATCATCACAGCCGAGAGGGGTAATTAACATTTTTTCTTGTTTCTAGTAGGGCTGGGAATCGAATACGAATAGTACGAGTATTTGAATACGAATTATTTCAACGAGAGTGTATTCGAATACTCGAATGTTGAAATATTCTAATACTCCACGAATATTCAAATACTCCACGAATATTTGAATACTCCACGAATATTCGAATACTCCATGAATATTCGAATAGTTGTGAAGCTTTCGGAACGAATATTCGAATACACAAACGGATAAATTCCCAGCACTACTCAAAAGCACTGGCACCAATATTGTTCTGCCCTGTCTATGTGTAATCGTGCGAATGCTTTTGGGTCTTGGATAAAATGGTTAATAACTCAGCAACGCATGATTTTTAAGTATCAATTGTGCTATACCGTTGAACTCGGAAGGAAATGTTGCATTCAAATAGGTAACAATATACAGAATATTTTGTTAAAAAATATAAAATTTATATCGATAACTGCAGCGAATGGCATGTCGTTATTGGCATCATAAATTACTAATACCATCTACTATAAATTATAAATTACCCATATTTTTCTAACTAAGCACATTATCAGCTTAAAACGCAAATACACGGGATGCAGATTTATTTATTTATTTATATATGTACTTGCAAATAATGTAAATATGACTAAAAACCTAACTGCTGCTGTGATAAGCACAATGAAACCGACATTATAAACGTCATTAATTTTTCTAAAATAAACAATGAAACATTTCCGGAATTATTTGAAAGTTAAGAATTAAATAGCTAATTTTCTAGGAAACAGAGGCAGATTCAAAAAATGTTAACGAGACGCATTCATAGGCTTACGGGAGTGTTTATTACTGTGCGAATATTCGAATATTCTGCGAATATTCGAATACTCGACGAATATTCGAATACTCCACGAATATTTGAATACTTCACGAATATTCGAATAATTCGAATAGTCGTGAAGCTTTCGGAACGAATATTCGAATACACAAACGGATACATTCCCAGCACTAGTTTCTAGGACTAATCACTTTTCAGAGAATACTTGAACATGTTCTCTGATCTAAAGCCAGTTATAATTTTCAGTTTTGACTGAATATGATGTCAACAACATACCACAGGAAAACTTGATGAGTTTATAAGTAGTAACGGCTAGTCAATGAACAAAAAACCTAAACTTTAAAGCCACATTGATTATATACTTATTTCAACATATTTTAACAGATATTCAAGATGCGTATCTCAGACCCAGCCTGTGACGACAACGAACCCCCATGTTACCTGGAGCCCGACCTAGAGCATCCCCTGTTCATGGAAGCCGTAGATCAAGCTTTGGCTTTGTGCAGTGAAGAGGGCGGCCCACCTCACATCAAGCTGATTCTTGAATGGAGCGAGAAGGCCAAGGGTGCTATCATCTCAGACGACAGTGATATTGTGGAGGAGCATTCTAGTGTTAAGCTGCTTAGGGCTCAGGCTTTACATGGTAAGTGGAGAATTTCTAAGTAGAAAGATGATGTTTCTATTAGTGAATTTTCATTAAGAAAATTCCCTAATAGAGAGGTATCGATGGTAAGACTTCCGAAAATTTCTTCAAATGAGCACGAATTAGGACCCCTAGAACCCATATCTAGGGTCAGTTAAAAAGTTAATAGAATAGAATAAAATAGAATAACTTCATTAGCCACAAGATCACACAAAAATGAAATTGGCCAGTCAAGATAAAAAATCATACATAAAGCACATGTAAACGTGAAACTAAAAATTAACAAAAATACATACACATCTAAAACACAATATCTGCCTATCACTAAAACAGTGGATCACCTGGCCATCGAGAATCTCAACTATGGCACTACATTAAAATATTCATATGTTCTGTATAGACAAGCCTGTATTAAAAAATCTCTAATAATTGTTCGGAATTTATTAATAGGTTCATTTCTCAACCACCTTGGGAGTGCATTGAAAAAGTCGACCCTAACCGTTTTAGTTTTATTTAGCCGATGCCTTGGTTGGATTAAATTATCTCTATGTCTGGTGTTATAACTATGCACTTAAGCATGTGTGTCAAAACTTTTCCTGTTCTCTCTCACCACCAACAATTGTCTGTAAACCCTTAGTGAGTATAGTGATATTATGTTAAGTTCCTGAAAGATGGGTTTACAGTGAGCACAGCAACCCGCCCCGACAATACCTCTAACAGCTGCTTTCTGCAACATAAAGAGTCTATCCAAGTGCACACTCGCTGCATTTCCCCATGCAAGCAAACAGTAATTCAGACGTGAGCAAAACAACCCATAATAGGTGATCAAAGCTGCCTCAGGTCCAGCCATTGCAGAAATCTCACGCACTGCATACACTGATGAGGCTAGCCTACCAGCCAACGAGTTTATTTGGCTCCTCCATACAAGAGCAGGGTCGATGTTGAGACCGAGAAAATTCCTAGCAGTGTTCGACTCATTAGAAGTGACCCTGGCATGAAAACTAATTAAAGCTGTCTTATCCTCATTGAGGAATAGTTCATTATCGTTAAACCAAGCTCTCACCTCACGAACAATATTGTCCACAGTCTTATTGACATGACCACTAGCATTACCAGTGATAATAAAAGTTGTGTCATCTGCAAAGAGGGCTGTTGCTATGCTGCTCTGTTGGATGCCATCAGGAATGTTAGGAGGAAGATCATTTATATATATGAGAAAGTGAAGTGGCCCTAGTATAGAACCCTGAGGCACCCCTCTACAAATGTATCCCACTTAACTGTATTTCCCACCATGAAAAACTCTCTGTGTTCTATTATTAAGGTATGACCGCAGCAACTCCAGACAGGCTCCCCTAATACCACAATGACTCAACTTTGTCAAACATATTTCGTGTGAGACACAATCACATATATATCTGGGTTTGTGTGTATTCATGTTTCCAACCAATAACTCAAAAAATACTTCACTGATTTGGACCAAATTTGGGAATTATCCTCATTTTGTTAATGGCTTGTATGAGTTTGTTCATCTGTCTTAACACCCAATTTTCTTAACAAAAAATTAAAAAATATTTTTTATAACGCAGTATCTTTCAAATTGTTTAAGTGGTCGAAACGAAAATTTGCAACTTAAAAGAACATGGACAGACGTGGCTGTGTACAAATTTTCAAGTTTTGTAATCAAAGAAAAATAAAGGTATTCGAAATTAATATTAAAATAATCCTCGACATCACTTCAAATTCTGTAATGCAATATCTACAATGTTGGAGAAAGACAGATGACATCACCTGTACTGCTATGCTATTTAAATAAATCATAGATAAGAATCTAAACAACAGAAGTTATAATCATTTCAAGATGTCAAAATGTAGTTTTCTTACCAGGGTTGCCAGATCTTCAGAAACTTCATGTGGTTAAACCTTTCATGTATAAACACCTCAAATTTTCACAACTTCTGATAATAAAGAAAACATTTTATAAAAGTTAATTTTATCAGTTAGTTAAAAAATACCGTAATCCATAGCTGTATTTAATATCTGCAAATGTTGAATTACCCACTTCACATGATTTTTAATTTATCACTCCAATCCTAATTTATTTTATTTGACAATGTTTTTCTTTTTCTTTGTTTATGGCTCCTAAGGTAAAACAGACAAGGCTATACTTCCAGACAGTATTTATTGACAAAGGCCATGGGCATTTGTCAATAAATACAGTCTGGAAGTATAGCCTTGTCTATTTTACCTTAGGAGTGAGTATGTCCAACCCACCTGACAATGTTCTTGTTCTTCTTTTTATTCTTTGTTTATGGCTCCTAAGGCAAATATAGTCTGTAAGTATAGCCTTGTCTGTTTTACCGTAGAAGTATGTCCAACCCAGACGTTGTGACGTTCAGAAGTTATTTGTTTAATGGTGTCTGTTTCTACTAACCTAAATTTCCAATTTGATATTGACAACTGACAAATGACAGCTGAGCTCCAGCATGAGCACGAACGCAGTCTAACAACGTTAGTGCGTGCTGGAGCTCAGCTGTCATCTGTCGATTGTCAATATCAAATTGGAAATTTAGGCTGGTAGAAACAGACGTCAAGAAATAAAGAAGAAGGAGGGGAAGAAGAAATTGGAAATTTAGCTTAAATTTAGGTTTTAGACATGGTACAATTACTAGAGAGATATGATGTGACGGCCACTTGGGATGGCCGGGAGTTACTACTAGTTTTCCCAACCTGGGGAATTTCGGGATGACTTCCGGGACACAGCTTTCCTACGGGATCATGCTCGGACGCCAGCGTTTATAGAGATTGTCAGGGAGTAAACGTGCTCCCGCTGGATACCTCCCTTCTCCCAAGTCACTGTCAAAGGATACACTAGCCCAGGGTAGTTTCTAGTGGAGACAGGGTCCTCCTAAGCCAAGACAAAGTCCCCCGGGACTTCTGGTTATGGTCTTTATTAAAGAACTGGAGTGAAATTGTATTTGGGTGGATATTCTGGGAGAATAAATGAAATATCGAGTAAATTAAAATAAAATTCTATTCACTAATTATATACACAAGGAAATAACGGGGTCCTGTTACCAGGAAACCTAGCAATTATGGGCGACCAGAGGCAGAGGTGGTTACTTGACTTTAAATTATTGTTACACGCGGATTGCACGGGGACGGTAAAGCGGCAACGTTTAAGCGGTGCAGGGTGATGGCAGGATAGTGATTAATAGTGGGTGTTCCCAGGCGTGCATGCAACTTACAGGGTGCGTCGAACACCACATAAAGCTTTGTATTGCACCAGCAAGTATTATCTACGGCCCATCATTCACACGTTCTCACTCGCACGCTCGGAGAGCCTTGTTCGGTGCGGAAGAGGACCACCCCCGTTCCCGGATTTACGCCCCTCCTGAATGGGGCCGCGGACGGGCCGGGACGACAGGCGCCGCCTAGCTGTTTCAATCTGGACCGGCGCAGTCGCCGCTCTGTCCGAATCTACTCCAGCCAATACAGTTCCCAACCCCCAGATCAGCCCGCCAGCGGAGACAGGGAAGAAACGGTCCCCTCTAAGGTTCCCAGTGTTATTGCGGGGCGTTCCACATTTCGACCACAGGCAATAGAATCAGGTTTTCACCTACCTGGGGTATTCTCCGGTAACGAGCTTCACTAAGCGATCGGTGGGAAGCAGCGGTCTCGCTCGGCTTACTGGTCTTCTCGTGAACCTCACGGGCTTTATAATTTCACTTCTTTGCGACGGACGCACTAGCTTGTTCGCGGTCACTACCCAACTGCCTACTCTCCGTCGGCGTTCTGTACCGTCACACTTCTTTTCCGAAATCGCCCCCGCCTAATTGTCCCCTCTACTAATTATTCCGTTCGACATGCCGGATTTCGTATTTTCCTCCACGGAAAATGCTGAAAAATATTCCAACCTTCGCAAATCTTTTGTATATTACTCCACGGAAAATGTTGGAAAATATTCCAACCTTTATGGTGTAATATAATGCAGTGGTTACGAAGGTAAATTAGGCCGGGTAATCTATCCCGGATTAGTCACTCCGTGACAATGATAATGCGGCTACCTATTTTTGCACTGTCACATGCATACGACATGGAAACCACAGGAAATCCCGTCACAAGGGGGTCTCATTATTATGATGTTAGTTTGTTTTTTATTTTGATGTAGCAAAGTGTCGCGTGTCTCTCAGTGATGTTAGTTTATCAAAAGGGGTAATGTAATGTGTAATTTTTCAGGTGGTGCACCTTTAACTCTGGAGGAATGTCTGCGAGACTACACAGAAGCAGAAACCCTGACAGATGCATGGAGGTGTCCACATTGTCAACAATACCAACCTGTGATTAAAACATTGGATGTCTGGTCGCTTCCCGATATTCTGGTGGTCCACTTTAAACGTTTCAGGCAGTAAGTTACAGCTTCTTAACGAATTTTCATTAAAAAAAATTCTGCAATAAAGAGGTCACAATGAAAAGCTTTTGAAAAAATTTCTTCAGGTGAGCGCGAAATAGGACCCCTTAAACCATATCTGGTGTTAGTTTGATTTTTTCTGTGATAATCCAAAAATAATAGAGCGATTTTAATCAAATTTGGCACGTACCTTCCTTTCATAAGTAGCTAGTGGATAGGTTCGTTAGGCAGGAAAATCGGACCAGGTTTTCTTGGGAAAATTTTGAGGTATCTTTCTAAAAAACTTTTTATCTCAAAAAATAAAAACGCTATGGTAACCAAATTTGGGAGGTAGGTTTATAATATAAAAGTAAACTGTACACCAAAACTTAGATTTCTATGTTACAAGAAAAAAATTATAATGAATATTTGGTGCCAAATCATTTCTATGAAAATTCACCACCATCACACTTGCAGCGTCCAGGTTCTTCTTTTTTTTTGTTTTTTGTAAAACTCCAGGTGGAAAGAATACCCTATTACAGAACAAATTTTGTGCTATAAATGAAATAGCTTATACTTAATCTTTTCATCCAACATCGGTTAGGGACTTGTCACCAGGGTTTGAACAGCTGCCAAAAGGTGGATCTTCTGACATGTAGAACCAAAAGAGAAAAGCTCATACACCTCTACTAATACATTTATAATTCATTACCCTGTATCTTCCTTAAGCCAGTAACTAAATATGTGCGAATCATCAGAAAAATAGCAGCCTTAGTGGTATATATATACTGTCAATCACCAGATTTTGCTCGGTAAACTATACTACTATGGTGTGAGTGGTGTTGCCCTGGACATCTTGCAATCATATCTGACAAACAGGAGACAAATAGTAGATTGGAACCACAAAACATCTAGCAGTGTTCAACTGAAAGTAGGAGTACCACAGGGTTCAGTTCTTGGTCCAATACTATTTATTATATATAAATGACCTAACACATAGTGTTAATGCATATGGTGCATATCTATAAGCAGATGATACGAGTTTTATGACCAGGACAAGCAGTACTCAGGAAGCAGGGTTAATTATGCAAAATTATATATGCCATGCTGGGAGCTGGTTAGAGGCTAATGCACTGAAGCTAAACAAAGGTGAAACTCAGATAATGAAATTTGATGTAAAACCTAATGGTAATCCTGAAACAGCTATGTTTCTTGGCATTGTTCTGGATAGCTCTCTCAAGTGGTATGTGCACATCGACTGTTTGTGTGGGCGGCTGTCGAGTATGGTGTATGTTGTGAGGAGACTGATGAGGGTTGCAACTTACCGGGCAGCGAGGACAACATACTTTGCAAGCTTTCACTCTCTGGTAACGTATGGAATTCTCATATGGGGCTCTTTACCTCAGTTAGCGAAGGTACTACTGGAACAAAAAAAAAGCTATTCGAGCGCTGAGTAATGTGGGACCACAGGAGAGTTGCAGGGAGTTGTTTAGGCAACATAGTATTTTGATGATAGTAAGTGCTTATATACTTACCTGCATTTTGTATATATGGGACAATATAAACACAATGTGAAGAAATAACCAACATCATTCATATAATACACGATATGGTAATGAATTGTCCAATCCACTGCACCGAATAGGAGCCTCGCAGCATGGAACAAATCATCTGGGAGTGAAGTTTTTAATGCACTGCCTCCTTTTTTAAAGACACTCAAAGTTAGAAATATTTTTTATAATAGAGTTAAGGACTATTTGCTGAATGGGCCTTTTTATAGCATTGTTGAATATTTTGATTATAGTCAGGGTGTTTGAGTTAATTTTCCTGTATCATTGTGTGGCTGCTTTTGGCTTGCAGTGTAGTGATGTTTTATACATTTTTGTGTATTTTGTGTAACTGTGTTTAAGAAGTGTGAGTTTTTGTATACATTGAATTTTATTGTTGCCGTTTTGTATGTTTGTTTTGTTCATGGTGTTCAATTTATTTGTTTGACTGACCATGTAATTTTGATGGTGAATAAATATGATATGATATATAAACAGTCATCCTAGAGGTAGAGTTGAGACCTGGCGGTGGACGTAGTGATAACAGAATTTACTTTTCAGGCGCAAATTCACAATAAAAAGGGAAATAAAATTCACTAATCCTTTAATTTAAATGGGAGCGTTATTTTTCAACTTTTTGTTAATGGGCCGATGTAAGCACCAAGACGCATGGGTAATCTCGAGCTAATTGCATCGTTAAATTAGACGTTTAGTAACTTCCAGTTACTCATGTACCTCAAGGAATCGAATCAGTACTTCAGTCGAGTGGTACTGGGCATATAAAACAACATTTTTCTCTTAAATTCACAAATGAAATTAATTAAACATTTTTTATCTTACTTAACTAGTATTTTATGAAAAGAAAAGTTAAAAAAAAAAGAAAGTTAAACAGCAATTTTAATTACAGGCAAACACTGAGAGGCTGTACAAACAGCACTAAATTAACAACCATGGTGGACTTCCCGGTGTACGGTTTCGACATGTCACCACATCTGGCAAACAAACGGAGTACCAACTACCACAACAATATCAATGAGACTGAAATCTTACCAAATAACTGGTCACCTTGGAAACGAACACGCAAGCAGTCTTCTACAAACGACAACCTCTATGATCTTTATGCTGTATGTTACCACCACGGCACTGATCTGGAGACTGGTCACTACACTGCAGGTTGCAAGAATCCATACGACAATCAGTGGTACTTATATGACGATGCCAAAGTTACTAATTTAAGCAAACAAACCGATGAAGTCACTCCACTTCTGGTCAACAATAGCGCTTATATCCTGTTTTATCAGAAGAGGAATGGAATATATGTCAGTTCCAGCTCCAATTCCAGCAGTGCCGCCAGTACGAGTTCTGTAGGATCTAGTGTAGACCATTGGGTGTCGAGGATGCCAAAATTTGTACCACCAAAAAATCTGAAAGTTCTCACGACTGAAAAACCTACCACTCCAAAAACCCAAGATAAAACCGAAGAAGAGAAACCTACTGAATGTGAAAACGATAAAGCTAAAGAAATAACAGCACCGATCGCAGATAGTAATGCCGATGAAGATGTGGCTTGGAGGTATTCACAGAAGACACTCTATAGCAGCAACAATAGTGTTCGAAAGTCACTGGAGAATAAGTCAACAAATACCGTGGCTTTAGAGAATGCAAGGAATTCACCTAATTTGTCACAGCTACCATTTGTAAGTAATAATTGTAGTTATATATGTGTGTCTTTGTTGATTTTAATTAGGTTTTTAATTGCAAATTAAACATTTTGAAGTTTACTGCAGTTAAAGAATAATTTTCTGACATATACAAGGTTTTTCCAAAAATATAAAATTGCTATAAATCAGATGTCATTTTATGCGCGGCATTGGGGTCTGTTGGTGGTTGAACATCTGGAGGTGGGTTGAGAGTAGAATTGCCGGCGAACAACGAGGCAAAACGTTCAGCCTTCTCAGGGCGGAAGAAACAATTTCATCCCCTGAAACAAGAGGTGGGAACATGCTCTTGCAGAAATTATTCCCAATAGATTTAGCAAGAGTCCAGAAAAGTTGAAGCTTGAGAGGACTTTGTTTTTGATGTAGTTATTAAACAGTTTTTTGTCCCAGAAAAAATGCGGACATAACGGTTTCTTACGTTGTTAAATGCTTGACGGTTTTCTTGACTATCATTGTGTAGAAGTGTTTTGTGAGCTTTGACCTTTTCAAGTCTGGCCTTGTCACAGGATTTAGAGAACCAGTGCTTTTGAGTGGCTGAAGAGGTTTTCTGTGTACGTGGAATAAACAATTCCATGCCAGCTTGGATAATTTCGGTGACGTTTAGTGAGATATCAGAGGGGTCAGGAGGAGAGAAGCAGACAAACGCCAAAGGAAATGAGGAAAAGTAATCTCGCATTTCGTCCCAGTTCACGGAGTAGTACTGCCGAACAATACGTGGGTGTGATGACTGTGTGACCTCGAATTGTATTGTGCAGGAAGCAGTGACCATGTCGTGGTCTGAGCGACCAAGGGGGCGGTGACTGATGTCTTATAGCATTCAGGTTTTGTAGTAAGAAGGAGATCCAAGGGATTTGAGCTGTGTGTTGGGATGCGAGGAAAGTCAGTAGGTTGCTGAACCATATTGGCTAAAGAATTGCTGACTGTAAAGGCCTCCGCTGCTCTCCCTTGTGGATCGGTTTTTGAAGATCCTAGCCATTCCTTATTATGGACATTTAAGTTACCAAGAATAGTGACCTCGGAGGAAGACATTCAGAAATCAGATGGTCGGTTTTTTCAGAAAGGTAGTCAAAGAGCTGGACAAAGTTGTTGTCAGAAGGTGATCGGTGAATGCAACAGATGAATTTAGTTGCAGCCCTGAGAGAGAGTTTCATCCAAAGTATGTCTTTTCTTCCAGCTTCTAAATTGGGGAGTCGGGTGCAGGGTAGATTGCTACGGACGTATGCGCACATGCCTCCATGCAATCTAAAGGAAGTAACGAGCTCATGCCCCGGGAAATTAGGCTGATTAGTGGCTGTTTTGGCACTGATTTGGGTTTCGGTGCGGAAGAGGAGTTGGGGCCTATTAGCCTGGAGGAAATGGTGGACGGAGTTCAGGTTAGAATTTAGGCCACATATATTCGAGAAGGATATGTTTAAATCTTGATGCCGGCGCCTCCTGCACACCCCTCTTCCGGAGATTCGAATGGAGGGGTATTTTATCTCTGGAATCTTTTGTACAAGGAGGAGCCATCATCATTTTTGTTTATAAGGGAAACTGACTCATACATCAGAACCGGAAACGTCCGTTGGGACTTCACCGGCCACTTGATGTAAGGGGTGGTACCTCCTCGGGTGTGAAAAAAAAACCTTTACTATCACTTAAAGGAAAAGTCCACTACCACCTGCTAACTGTTGTGCAGTCTTTCACTAAACTTGACACTCTCGTATGGTAACACATAGACAACATCCGAAATTTACCCAGAACTCACCACGGGGAGGTATCTGCACCTAGAGTTCCAGTTCTTGGTGATATTAGACGGAAAGGCTCGCTTGTGACAAATTTTTAGGTTTAACGTAGTTATAAAGTATAAACACAAATGAAAGCACTCATGAATGGACTAATCCACATGGTCGAAATAAAAAAATGCTCTTCAAAATACTCCCATTTGATATAATGCACCTGGGTCACCTCTGGTTCCAGTGTTAAAAGCACTTTTTAAAGCCACCCCTTAGAATCAGCTTTGTTCATTATAGCCTCTGTAATGACTGGCATGTCCCCAAAAAGCCGCCCCAGACCACAGTTTTGCATTTTTAAAATAGACAATTGATATGGTGCCAAATCAGGTGAATAGAACAGGTAATCGGTGACTGGATTATTCAGGTAAAAGCTCCATAATGACCTATAACATGTGGGCGGGAAGATTGTCATAATGAAGTCTAGCATAAAAATCCGCAAAGATCTTCCCTCCCAACTGCGCTCGTAAAGTTTTAAGAGTATTTTTATGCATTTTTGGACAAACCTTCTACAAAATATTATATGAATTGTTTCTGATTTTTTTTCGTTTATGTTTTAGAATCCCCCACTGGCAGAGAGTGCAAAGAAACCGATTTATACCACCAGCATCTACATTAACTCATCCGGTAATGTGGACATCACCACTTCCTGTGATAAGCAATCCCCTGTGTTGAGTAACCATCGTGTCAACGGCATAACTGAAGATGACGTTAATGTTTTGTTGAGAGAAAGAGGAAGGCCTGCAGAGACTTACACCACCACCGCGGCTATTCACAGGTACTCTGATGTGGACAGAAGCTGTAGGAGTGAGTTTAGTACCGCCAGGGCCCATCTCAGTTGGGTAAGTTTGTGTTAAATCTTGTTTCCTTGGCGATGTGTGTTATATTTTGGTTTGGAATTGTAGACACCAAATGCTCAGATATATTTATGGCTTAAAATGGAGTCACAGCTGCCAGATTGCAAATCACAATATTTTTAGTGAATTTTTATTTTAAAAAAATCACTAATAATAGAGATGTATCGATGGTGAGACTTTGCAAAAATGTTTTCAAATGGGCGCGAACTAGGACCCCTAGAACCCATATCCGGGGTCAGTTTCAATTTATCTGTCTCTTAGTAAGCCCTCATAAACTATACTAATTGAGCTCAATAAATGGGCTCAATATGGTGCCTGAATTTCATTTCCTCAATTTTGCCTTTCGGTATTAAGATCAATTTAGCTTTTTTCCATTCTTTAGGAAATTTTCTTTCTCTAAGCAGGACGTTTAGTGGATCCAGTATCACCTCTGGCTTAATTTCGCCAAACACTTTGATGACTTTCATTGGGATGCTGTCAAGGCCAGGTGCCTTTCTATTCTTCATTTTTGCTAATACATTTTCTAAGTCTTCTCTTGTAAACGGTTTAACTTCATTAGATAGAGAGGGTTTTTCCCAGGACTTTTTTTTTCATTGGGAACAAATCCTTTGCTATTTTAATGTTCTGCTCCATAGCCAGTCTGAAGGGTGTACGCCCAACCAGCCTCTTTGTCACTATCATATATTCCTTTCCCCAGATATCATCCTTGAATTCTTTACATAAGCTATCCCAGTGCTGTCTTTTTGTTTTGTTTATTAGGAGTTGTAGCTCCTTTTTACATTCTTTGAAAGCAACGAGAGTTTGGTCTGCCTCTATGTCACTTCTTGGGATCCTCCTACCTACTCTTTGTAGTCTGAGGCATTCGTTTCTCTTTCTCGCAATTTTATCGGTCCACCAGAAAGGTTTTCGTGGTCTTTCGGTTTTTGTGACGCTAGCTCTGTATACCTCACTCATAGCTTGGTGTAATTCCATCATGGACTCCACGCTGACTGAAATTCTCCAGATTGCCAGTTCTTTAAGCAGTTCTCAGTCGCAGGTCCAGCTTTAGATGCCTTTGTCTTTAGGCTTATGTCTTTTATATCAAAACTGATGTATGTAAGAGTCTCATCGTCCAGCACCTTCCAATTTCTAATTTCCCTTTGTATCTTGCGTGTGGAACATGTGACGTCAATGAAAGATTCAGTTTGTCCTCTGACAACAGTCGCTTTCCTGCCATCGCTCAAAACATTTATGTTCAGAGTGGCTAACCAGTCTGACCAATACTTCTTTCTTTTATCCTGAAACGGTGAGCCCCACATGGGGGATTTGGCATTTATATCGTCTATGATTATTTTTTCTCCTTATTTTCTGCTGACATCGTTCATGATGGCATCTACTCGCCTTCTGTTTTCTTGGAATTGTATATTCGGGGAGATATATACGCAATAGAGATGGAAGCCCTGACTCATATAAAGCCATCATCTGGACTTACTTCTGCTACTTCTTCCTCTCTATTTAGTAGTAGGATAGCCACATCTACTCTTTTGTCCTTGATCTACTGTTGATTTTCTACGATTTTTCTATTTGGCTCGCCCACTACGAGGATATCCAGGTTTCGTTCTATGGCTGTTGCATAGGCTACGTCGTGTGCAGTCCTTGCTCTTCCCAGTTTTTTTTGTAGTATGCTAATTGACATAATTAGTTATGTTACCCGCAGTGGATAGTGTTCTGGTCTTTTCTTTGATTAGTCTTCTGTATTGAGGACACTTTGTCTGATCCATTCTTTGATCTTCTTCCTTGCATGAAATCCAGAAAGGTAAGTTATTACACTCCTTAGCCTGATGTCCAACCTTTAGGCACTTTAGGCATAGCTCAGATCTGTCTTCTCCCTTAAAGTTTTCTTTTATGTGGTCATAATGGTGACATCTAAAGCACCTTTGCAGGTTGACCCTTTTCCTGACCCTACATTGGATCCATCCAATCCCTATTCTCCCTCTTTTCACTATCCGGGTGACATATTCTGTCATCATGACTACAGTGGCTGTTTGATTGCCATTTTGGGTGGGCCTCATAGAGACAACCTTAAAAGAATCCGGGTTAATACCCTCAGTTCTCACCATCTCCCTTTTTAGTTCAGTCTCGTCGATAGAGGCATCTATATCCGTAATGTGGATAATGGTTTCGTGTGTCGTGACAACCACTTGCGCATTATCTATCTATCTATCTCCTATGATGTGACATAAGCATTATTGTTAAATATTATTATTACTATTATAAATATTATCGTTACAAATCAAAAGTAACATAGTTGCATTAGTAATAGACACCTGATTATGATATATATTTGTTGTGAACTTATATTTTTGTGTTTTTATATTTTGACAACTTTTACTTTTATATGTTAACACTTTGCTTGTCAATAAGATTTTTATCTTTGGACAATAAAGCACCTATCTATCTATTTCTCTTGCAAATACTGATTTCGTAATGTGGAGTTTCTCGGTTTAAAAAAATATCAGTTTAAAGGTAGGCGCATACTATTCGCCCTGTACGGAACTGACGGATCGCATTTTTGTTTGCTATCCTACATAAAATATTGCATATCGCATATCATTCTCACCGGAAGGTTCGCATCAACGGAATTGCCATACAACATCGTCCAACAAATCCGTCTGAATCGGTGTGTGTTGATGAGTCATTTACATTTCCGCACACTATGCAACCTGTACCAACATGCAAAATGCATCTGCTAACTACAGTTTCTGATTTCATACAGAATTATGAAGAATTATACAATCTAAAACATCCTCATTAGTCCAATTTACAGAGGAGGGCAAGACATGTGGGAAGAGATCGGAAAAATAATAAAGCAGTCGGGTAATTAAAATGTAATTTTTATAAATTGCCCAAAAGATGTATTCTTCTTCTGTAGAGTCAAACTTAGAGTATCTAGTAATTAAGAAAACTGTTGCAGGTCATTCTAAAATAGTTAAAGAACTTCGCATCATCTTCTAGAAGTTGATTAAATAATGTATGAAATTCACCATGTAACTGTCTACCCATATTTATTGGATGGACAGAAAAACGCCTTTACGTTTCCTGCATTGCTGGGCTCTTTCTTCTTCTTCTTCCAGCAGAGCGGCTAATAAAAACAAATCTTCTGAACTCATTGCGATACCAGATATTTTTATTTTATTACACTACCACAAAATTGAAATCCGTTCCAGAACAAAAGATTGCGAATAGTATGCGATGTAGCCAAATAAAATCCGTTCCGTCCGTCCCATGCAGTGCGAATAATATGTGCCTACCTTAAACAGTGCCAAGCTGTTCTACCCTTCGTTATAATCGGGGGGGGGGGGGGGGGTTCCCCACCTGTATTTCTTAGTCACCCTGTATAATTTTAACTGTGTAGATTAAATGTAGCACGTGCTTATTATTACTTATTTTGCAGATGTCACCGCAGCCTGTAAGAAAGCTACACCAGTCACAACAATCTATGTAAAAATTGATACCAGAAATTGAAGATTGAGTAATTTAAGGATAATTATTATTATTATTAGTTGTATTTATGTAAATATTTTAACTCATGCATTCATTTATACATATAACGATGTTAGTTTACACGGTTGCCTTCTGAATATATATTAACAGGAAAACATTTACTTCAGATATATATATATATATATATATATATATATATATATATATATATATATATATATATATATATATATATATATATATATATATATATATATATATATATTATAAATATGTTTTTTTTTCCTCTTGTTTTATTTTACTTTTGTTTTGTTTGTAATAAATCATAGGGCTTAATTTTATTTTAGAGAGTGTGTAGATTATATAATTTGGGTTTATAGCTATATTTTTTTTCCTTCGGCCCTATAATATATATTTAATATTTATAAGGAAATGTTTTGTTTTATCTAATCTTATTTATTTATTACTAATGTAATGTGAATAACTCATTGTTGATTTGTTATGTACCAACATAGTGATATATAAGCTGCGAAATTACCAATATGTTGTTATTGGAAAGCTTATAATTTTTTTGGTATATTTTTTCTCAAAATGCCACCAGGAGTCACGACCATTGTCTTTTCCCTAATTAGCATTCTTATCTGTAATTGGACAAATAACATTGCAATTAGGGCCCAATTGACAGTACATTTGGAAAATCAGTCACAGCTGTTAACACTGTTATTTTAGAGCCCAATCTACATTACATTTAGAAGATCAGTCACGATTAACAGCTATTAACACTATTATTTGTGAATTGACAGATAACGTTCATTAATTGATGTTGCCCTTATTTGCTGAAACCATGCCATTTTAAATAAACATGTAGATACTTCTCTGGTTTCGCAAATGCTTGTGTTCTTCTCTGCAACCGGTTCATCTTTGACAGCATCATAATTGAGATTATTTTTAGTGTCAGATTTGGCTATTGACACTCTTGTCTGTGCATTGACAGGTAACATTATTATATCAGGCTCATTTAATATAATTTATAGTGTTAGTTACGGCTATTGACACTCTTACCTATAAATTGACAGATCACCTTATTATTAAGGCCTAATCGCCATTACATTTAATTTTGGTTATGGCAACCGATGCTCTTACTTGTAAATTGACAGATGGCATGGTTATTAAGGCTTCATAGTGTCTGTTGACACTCTTCCCTGCTAATTGACAGATCACATTGTTGTTAAGGCTTAATTGACATTACATTTAATGTCATTACGGCTATTGATATTTTAATCAGTGCATTGACAGATAACATTGTCTTTAAGGCTTAATTGACATTACATTTAGTGTCAGTTATGATTATTGACACTATTATCTGTGAATCGACGATAAATTTGTCTTAGGGATTAACCAACATTACATTTAGCGTCATTTAAGATTATTGACAGTATTATCTGTCAATCGACAGATAACATTGTTATTAAGGCTTAAGCGACATTAGATTTAATTTTGGTTATGGCAACTGGCACTTTTATTTGTGAATTAACAGATAACATTGTTATTTAGGCTTAATTGACATTAGATTTAGTGTCAATTTATGGTTTTTGACACTCTTATATGTGAATTGATGGATAAATTTGTCCTTAGGGCTTAATCAACATTACATTTAGCTTCAATTATGCTTATTGACTCTATTATCTGTGACTTGACAGATAACAGTGTTCTTGATGGCTTACTCAACATTACATTTAATGTTGTTGTGGCTGTCGACACTCTTATTTGTGAATCGACAGATAACATTGTCATTAAGGCTTAACAGTGTTTGTCCTGGCTATTCACATCCTTACATGTGAATTGATAGATAACATTGTTATTAAGGCTTAATTGACATTACATTTAATGTTGTTATGGCTATTGATATTTTAATCAGTGCATTGACAGATAACATTGTCTTTAAGGTTTAATTGACATCACATTTAGTGTCAGTTATGGTTATTGACACTATTATCTGTGAATCGACGATACATTTGTCTTAGGGATTAACCAACATTACATTTACCGTCATTTAAGATTATTGACAGTAATATCTGTCAATCGACAGATAACATTGTTATTAAGGCTTAAGTGACATTAGATTTAATTTCGGTTATGGCAACTGGCATTTTTATTTGTGAATTGACAGATAACATTGTTATTTAGGCTTAATTGATATTAGATTTAGTATCAAGTTATGGTTATTGACATTCTTATCTGTGAATCGACAAATAAATTTGTCCTTATGGCTTAATCAACATTACATTTAGCTTCAATTATGCTTATTGACTCTATTATCTGTGAGTTGACAGATAACAGTGTTCTTCATGGCTTACTCAACATTACATTTAATGTTGTTGTGGCTATTGACACTCTTATTTGTGAATCGACAGATAACATTGTTATTAAGGCTTAACAGTGTTTGTCCTGGCCATTCACACCCTTACGTGTGAATTGACAGAGAACATTGTTATTAAGGCTTAATCGACATTACATTTAATGTTGTTATGGCTATTGACATTTTTATTTGTGAGTTGTCACTTATGGTTTTTGACACTGTTACCTGTGAATTGACTGTTAACATTGTTCTTAATGGCTTAATCAACATAACATTTGGGCGGCATTATGCATCAAGCAGCTAAGTGACAACATCCGTGAATTGAGATATGACGGTCTGAAATTTCAATGTAACAAACGCATGTTACATCACAATTCAGTTATGATCAATGGCCTAAATGTTGGGCCATAAAAGTCCCAGTTGTATTTACGTTTATTCAACTATTCATAGTCCGTCACATCTTGGTGAAAACGTTCTCCTTGCTCCTCTGAGTAGGCACCCATATTGTCTTTAAATAGATCCAGGTGAGAATGTAGCATATGAATTTTTAGTAGTTCTCTTATGTTTGTATGGGATTTCTCGTATTAAACCCCAAATGTAATCTCCCATCATATTCTCGCTCTACTGCTCTTGGTAACGTCATTCAAAGTCCATCACATCTTGGTGAAAACGTTCTTCTTGCTCCTCTGGGTAGGCACCCATATTGTATTTAAATTGATCCAGGCGAGAATGTAGCATATGCATTTTTAGTAGTTCTCTTATATTTGTATGGGCTTTCTCGTATTAAACCCCAAATGTAATCTCTCATCATATTCTCGTTGTACTGCCCTTGGTAACGTCGTTAAAAGTCCATCACATCTTGGTGAAAATGTTCTCCTTGCTCCTCATATTGAATTTAAATTGATCATTTTCACGTTGTATTGTTCTTAGTAACGTCGTTCATAGTCCGTCACATCTTGGTGAAAACGTTCTCCTTGCTCCTCTGAGTAGGCACCCATATTGTGTTTAAATTAATCCAGGTCAATGTTGTGGTACATTCTGCAGTCCATAATTTTAAAGCTTTTAAGCATGGATTCAATCAACTCTTCATAATTATCAGTTCTGTTGTTACCAAGAAAACCATTAACTACTGCTTTAAGACTCTCCCAGGCTTGTTTTTAATGAGCATTGAGGAATTCTGTGAAATCATCACTGCTCATTATTTGTTTTATTTGTGGCCTGACGAAAATACCCGCTTTTGCTTTAGCTTCAGATAAGTTGGGAAAAAATCGCTTTAAATATTCAAAAGCTTCAGAATTTGGATCCAGAGCTTTAACAAATTGCTTCATTAGGCCCAATTGTAGATGTAACTGCGCCATCAATATATTTTTAGGCTCTACAATTGATTCCGACTTGACATTATGTTTTCCTATCTGTAATTCTACTCGATCAGGCCATATACGGCGTTGGTAATGTAATGAATCTGCTATGCTATCCCATAAGCAAAGGTGACAAGGGTACTTAGTATACCCACCTTGTATTCCCATCAGAAAACCAACCATCTTAAAATTGCCTATTACTGGCCAATTGTACTCTGTAAATTTTAACTTTTCCAGTATTATTTTCACACTATCGTAACTCTCCTTAAGCATTGCAGACTATGCTACAGGAAGACTAGGGAATTGGTTTCCGTTGTGAAGAAGAACTGCTTTTAAGCTTCTTGAAGAGCTATCGATAAAAATCCGCCAGTGAGCAGGTATGCATGGTATTCCGATTTCCTTGAATAAATCAGTCACGATATTACAGTAACAGATTCCGGTTTCTTCGGTGAAAAAAACGGAAAAAATTTTATGGCGCTCTCTGATCAGTTATTTTCACATCATCTTCAAGCAAATTCCACTGTTTCAATCGTGAACATAAAATCTCTGCTTTATTCTTGGGTAAGTTTAAGTCTGGTACTAAACCATTGAATTCTGTTGAGGTGATGAAATGTGGTCCAAAACTCTGCGACAGTATCATGTATTCACTACCGTCAGTGTTAGTATGCGGCACCCTGGATGCTGTTGAACTTCGATTGAATTCCGAAGTAATCTAATACTGAACGAGATGAGACGGGAAAATTTTCACCATGAGGTATCGGAGAAGACATTGATGGAAGATCATGATAAAAAATATTTTCAGCATTTTCACCAGCTCGACGCTTACTTGGATTAACGGTACAAAAATAACAGTCCTGCACATGGTCACTAGGTTCCCTCCAAAGTCTTGACACTGCAAACTTCATGTGTCGATTTTCTCCTTGATACCAGGCTAAAAATAACAAAAACAACTAGTGTAATTTAAGTTTTATGCATAAAAAATTAAGAAATACTAATAGAACATTAATATGTTTGATATTTTTTTTTAATTTAAAATTTTTGTTTTTTACCGTCCAAAATCTTTTTGCAATTACCACTGGCAAAGTGAGGTACCCATTTTTTATCTTGATTCCGGATTTTGAGGTTAAAATAGGCTTCATAAGCTTCGCAAAGCTTCAAATTTGTCGCCAAAGCAAATTTGTTTGCTTCTTACTTTCATAAATTCACCGCAAATAAAACAGAATGAATCAACATCCTGTTTACACTGTCTTGATGCCATTTTCTAACTTAGTAATACACAAGGGCGGTTGTTACAGCTGTGATGAACAAGTAAACACTCACTACTGCCTGTGCACTATTGTGCCCTTCACAAATAATGATATGCAATTTGCTACCAGGTTGAACTACTGTCTGTGCACTATTGTGCCCTTCACAAATAATGATATGCAATTTGCTATCAGGTTGATTAATTAAAATCTTTGAAAATTCCTTATCGACGTAAATCAGACAGAAGCAAACTTTAAAAGCTAATAATAGAAATTTAAGTGTTTTTCGATGTCTAGAATCAGAATTCAAGCATTAGAACAACAACAAAAAATCGGCTAGTGTATCATTGACAGGTGCCACTAAACCATAATTGACACTTAAGTATGTCATTATTAATCTAACTTCCAGCATTGCTTTTAACCAACACGTCAATCTATAATTGACAGGCAAAATGTCAATTGTACTTAATTGACAGTTTAACAAATTGATTTCTAATTTCTAAAGTAGCAGGTTTTTTGTGTTTGTATTTTATTGCATCAAAATTATACAGGGTATTACAAATATAAAAGCATAAGCTTGTGCATATTTAAGGATCCAATTTTTATGACATAATTGGGTAATAATAATTAACCAAAAGTCCATAAATATAAGCCGTCACAGATTACTTTTTAATACATATTCCTTTACAAAAGTTCTCTTCAAACGATTTCTTTTACCAAAATTCTTTTTTTTTTAATTCAGTTCAATAATACATCATAAAAACCCTTTAAGGGTTATATCTGACAACATAATTATGAAAACATAAATTTAACATGTGTAATTGGGAACTAGTTTTCAATACTACATTAATGTCTCTATGATCATAGTGTTATCTTGTTCAGCAAGTACTTCTTTATCTCACTTTTCCATTTGTTTGTTTTTAATCTTTTCATTTCTTCAGGTATTTCATTGTCTAGTTTTACACCATTAAATAGTATCCTTTTTTGTCCTATGTTTGTTCTTGCAGCCTCTGTTCTTATGTCTAAACGTCTCCTTGTACGATAACTATGTACTTCGTTGATGTGTTTCATTTGCAGTTCTGGTTCATTTATTTCTCCCTGTCTTAGTTTGTGGATGATTTTCATTGTTTCATAATTTGTCTAATTGTTTAGTTTTTCTGAAAACTTCATTTGTTGGGGTCCAATAACTCAGATCATATATTAATTTAAGGATTTTATTTTGTATCCTTTGTATACTAGATATATCTGTTTTATTGGCAGTTCCCCAGAAAGGAATCATGGATATCAATTTACTTTTTATATATGCCTCGTACAACATTATCTTCTGTAATTTTGGGAGACAGTTTTTGATTTTATAAGCCATTGCTATATATGATGATATCTCCAATTTTAGTTCATTTATGTGTTTAGTCCATTTTAAGTTTTTATCAATGTTTAGGCCTAAATATTTTACACTGTCTACTTCTTTTATGCTTCTTCCTTTAATTGTAATATTCATTTGGTGTCGTTTAGTGGTTTTCTGTGGATTAAGTAGCATTTCTTTTCATTTATAGTTAGACGATTTGTGTTTGTCCATCTCATTAGTAGTTCTAGATCTTCATTTATCTCAGCTTTGGTTTTCTTGTTGTCCACATTTTCATAGAAAATTGCCAAGTCATCTTGCATACATCATTTGTTTCCCATTCAATTTGTATAGGCTCAGTTCGTTTATGTATAGTATATACAGTTATGGTCCTAGAATGGACCCTTGAGGAACGCCACAGGTCATGTGAGTTCGTTCACTTTTCACATCTCCTATTTGTGTGTAGTGCTTTCTATTTTGTAGTTAACTTTTTAGCAGCTTCAACAAGTTTCCTGTTATACCCATATTTTCAAGTTTAGCATTCATTATTTCGATGTCTATAGTGTCAAAGGCTTTACGGTAATCCAGGATCAGACCTGTTATGCATTCCCCTCTGTCCAAAGCACTCTGCAGATAGTTCATTAAGTTTAACATTGCAGTTGTTGTAGATTTTTGTTGTTGGAAACCATGTTGACAGTTTGTTATGAGTCCAATACTTTCTATGTAGTCTGTTAGTCTTGTATGTATAACTTTCTCAAAAATCTTGCTAAATACCGTGAGGTTAGATATGAACCTGTAGTTATTTGGCATAAGTTTACTTCCTTCTTTAAAAATTGGTGTGTTTCGAGCTATTTTGAGTTCTTCAGGGAAGTGTCCATCTTTGATGTGCTGATTTACCAATTTTACTATTGTCGGTGCCAGTATATGGGCACCATCGTCTTATACATCTTTATTTTTTTATTTGAAATGTTCAATTATTACTTTGCTTTGTGAGTTACAGTCGGACATTTTAACTATTACATTTATCATTTTTATACAGAAATGAGCTTAGTTAATTTTTGGTCAATTATATAATTACCAATTATCAGTGATAGAATTATTATATCAGCTGAACCAAACCGACAAGTTCAGTTGTTAGTTAGGTGTAATTTACAGATAAATTGTGTAATTGACATTTAATCTGTCAATTATAGTTAATTCGCATTTATAGTGTTGTTTGTCAGATACTGCTGTGCGGTTGGGCTTAGTTACCAACAACTCTGTAAATTATAACTATAAAATCAAATGTCAATTAATAGATAAGAGTGTAATTGGGCTTAATCGACATCTAATCTGTCAATTATAATTAATTTGCAGGTTCAAGTGCAAATTAGGTAAAAGAAGATGGTTGTGGTTCTTCCAAGGTTTCGTATAATTAGGAATTTTGTGTTGTTTTATATGTTACATTCGGTGTATGTATCAATTTTGTTTTTGATACTTCTCCAAAACACCACAGCACAGTGATAATGTCCAATTTATAGCTGAAAAGACTTAGAAATACTTAGCGTAGTTGGCTTTTATAAAAGCATTCGATGTGCCAACTGATTATTAAGTTGTGATTTCGATCGATAATATTATGGATCAGTTGATATAAGCAATTAGTTTACTTGATATTAAGTTTAAAGCAATTACTTTTTATTGTTGAGTGTCGACGTCTAAATGTTTTTAAATAATTTGCGATAGTATTATTTTTAAGCTATCTGTGTAATATTCACATTGGAGACAACTGCAGGAGGTGGAATTCGTGTTGTGGCAGGTGTCTGGTTTTGTGAATTATTTTCCTTTTCGCAGATTTGATGTGAAACACTGTTGAAAAAAACGTTATTTAACCTTAATTTAATATATTGTTGAGCTGTCTCGTTTTTAAGTTGCTCCCACGCAAACTCCATTTGGCTCAGTTCATGATGGTATGATGGTCAGTTTATGGTCATATGTGGAAATTTGATAAACTTAGGTATATAATCTCGCCATACCTACTGCACAATACAGGTTTCATTACTTGCAGCTGTCTGTACTGTAAAACATTTGTACGACACAGAAATTCATAATTTTGATGATAAAATTTGTGGAATATGTATTTCCGCATTTTTCTTATTTTGCCTGTTCATACTTGTAGCCTTTATTGATAGGTTTTATTTCGTAAAATATATTCTTTACCTTTATATTGTGCATTGTATAATGACTTATTGTGAATTATTTTGAAATTGCTTTTGAACAATTTGTATATCTTGTAAGCATTTACAATTTAATATTGTTATGAGGTATAACTTAATGGGTGTTATTGTAACATGTAAAACGTGCCTTAAAAATGATAAACGATAATGAAAAATTTGAGATTGTATGTTTTTTTGTTTACATCACCTGGTTAATAAATTTTCTGTAAAATATTATGTGTTTTATTAAAGTGCTAACAAAAAGTGTTACGCCTTGTAGGAAAAGAATAAAATTTGGTATTTTAACAATAATTGCATCCATACATGACATCCAGCTAAGAGTAGGAAATCAACATGCTGCTCAGCTCTAGATTTACAGCAAACTGAGCCACTTTGGCATTGGAGCTAGTTACTCTAAAAAGGTAGGTAGTAGTAGTAGTAGCAGTGGTGGGAAGGCCAGCGCCAAGCAAGTAGGCCACCATGGGCCCTTTTTGCCAACCCCAGCAATCATGCTCTACTCTTCCTTGGTTCCGTCGCCAAACCTCATCAACCTCGAGATGAAGGCCGTGACGGTCTTCAATTGGACGGTACTTACCTGATTCCTCTGCAGAGTCCTCGATCCGAACAATTCTGCTCGAAGACTCCCAAAAGCCCCGCATTCGCACAGGTAGTGGTAGGACGTTTCCTCATCCTCGCCGCATTCCTGGCAAATGGGATCCCTCTCTACGCCTATCAATGTGAGGTGTCTTCTAAGGGCGCAGTGGCCTGTGAGCACCCCAAGGATGCGGCGAAGCGTAGGTCGACTCCTTCCGAGTAGCCAAACAGCTTTATCTCTGTCCGGCCCCTCCACGAAGTCCCTCGCCTGCCTGCAGCCACCAACTGACCCCCAGTGCCTCTTCATTGCTTCCTCGGTCCACCTGTCTAAGGCGACGGTGACCGACTTCCTACTTATACCTATGGCCGTCTCCGGGCCACAGAACGGCCGCCGGGAACTAAGCCTTGCGAGATTATTCACGACCTCATTCCTCATCACGCCTCAATGTCCCAGAACCCAGACTAGTTGTACCTCCTTTGTCCTGGCTAACCCTCTGAGGGCGTCAGTGCACTCCTGAACCAGTGTAGATCTGATTCTGGCCGTGCAGACTGCCCGGAGGACTGCCTGGCTGTCCGAGCAGATGTACACACATTTCTTGGGACTCCTCTTCACATCCTGTCTGTTGGCCACAGACAGGATAGCATACACCTCTGTTTCGAATGCTGTGGTATATGAGCCAAGGGCATAGCTATCGCGCACCCCTAGGCTCTCGATGTATATTCCTGCCCCGGAGGATTGTTGGTCCTCCGGCCGTGATCCGTCGGTAAAACAGACCAGCCTTGCGGGCTGGAATTCAACCTCATTTTCCATCTACTGATCCCTACTGGGGATCCTGAGGGTGTATGGCCTAGTCAACCTAATATCCTCGGCATCCCGCACCTTTATGGCGGAAATCGGAATTTCTTTTTCCACCTCCTTGGCGACTCTTGCATGCCCTATTACTGCTCCCTCTCCGCACCAGTTTCCTAAGTCTCGCATTCTGAGATGCAACGCCATCGCCTCCCTCCTGACACAGATGGGAAACGGTGGCAGCATCAACAGGACCTCTAGCGCGGCTGAGGGTGTCGTCCTCATAGCGCCTGTGATACCCAGGATTGCCAGCCTTTGGAGTTTGGCCAGCTTCCTGCTGGTAGTTTGGTTCACACCGCATCACCAGACCAACGCCCCATAGAGGATTCTCGGCCTGACGATCACAGTGTAGATCCAGTGGAGGATCCGAGGATTAACTCCCCAGGTAGGTTATACAGGGTGATTTATTAGCTCACCATCTAATTTCTTCTGTGGTAGTTGTATTTTTCAATGTAAACAATTTTTAAATTTATTGCCAAATAATTTTTTCCAATAGTTGATGCTAAGGTTATAAAACAAAAACTAGTTAACATTTAGTTACACTTAACAACAAAATTATATAAGGCAAGTACCTACATTATCTATAAAATGGCATAAAATAGACTAGAACAAAAAAATTGAAATAGCCCTTACTATACACGGTGATTTTTTAGCCCATCTTTAAATTATGACAAATGAAAGGTGAGGTCATTTCAAGAAAAAAAAAACTATATAATCATGTCCGATTTTAATTATTTGAGGAGATAGGGGACTCCAAAGTTTTCTGCAAAAGGAGCCAAATTAAGAATATTCATTAACAACATTGCTTTACCTTACTTTTACCTGTTAACAAAACAAAGTTGTCAAAGTAACAAATGCAAATATACATATCAGTTTTCTGTCAGGTTTGTTAACTATTAGAAGATCATAAAATGTACGCTTATAGCACCAAAGAGTATGCTGACAAATTTTGCATATATGGTTTCTGTAATGAAAATTTTTGGCAAGCAGTATGAGAATATTGTAAGCAAGGTACTTGCTTAGCTTAAGACCTTTAGTAATTTACGGCAATTTTATTCGCCCTGTTGTTTATTCTGTCCTAGGAAGGGATATGAATCAGTAGATTTTATGTGAAGTTATAGAACGGGAAGCCCGATTTATTTTAGTCATCTGAATAGGAAGGAAATTATTAATATAAAGGAACAATTAAATGATTTGGGTATATTTTACACAGTATGAATTTCCTACAAAGTCGCCTGAAACCCAAAACTGCTTGATTAAGTGGTATTCTTGCAGTAGGCGACACCAGACTGTTATATGATCCTAATATCCGTCGGACCTGCTAAAAAACCCTAGATAGGCAAAGAACACTTGCATGGTAAGTGGGCATTTTAGTCAACTTTAGAACCACCAACTCAGGTGTTTTTGGTGAACTCCTACTGAAAGAATGGCGACTCAGAAGACCATTATAATTGGGGAGATTCAGCAAAAGCGATAGCCGAAAGTGCTATAATTCGCTCATACAGAAATTAGGGGGAATATTCATATGTCGGGGCTGGATAAATTATCCGTTTACACATATATTGCAGTTTTTAACTGGATGAGAAATTTTAATAAGCAAGACAGGCGGCGGAAGGGTCTTCGCTGTGGACGATCGCCGGAATGTAGTTAGTGAGAAACAGGTCGGGACACAGTAAACAAGAGTTTCAAGAGGACAGCTGGTTCGTGGGTATCTAGTAATTAGGGGAATTTACTTGAGGTAAATTTTTTGATCTAGAGCCGTTAGTTTTGAAGAGTATAAGTCTGTTAAGAAATAGGGGATAAAAAAGGTTTTTTTTCTATTCATTATTAGAAACTATTTAAATCTGAGGTGATTGTGTGTGTTTCGAACCTATAAAGGTTTGTACAGCGCCTTTTCTTTGAGATTTTATATATGATTGCATTTACATTTATTATATAGCCAAGAGAGGCCTTTACATTGTAGCTGTTTCGAGCCATAGATAGTAATTCTATTGTTTTATACAAGGGCTTTAGAGAAAATCATAGTTGTTTTACACAAGGGTTTTAGAGATAATTGTAATTGTTTTACAGCTTTAGATATAATTATATTGTTTTATACACGGGTTTATTTTTACATAGTTGTATAATTGTTTTATGCAAGGGTTTAAGAGACGATCATAGTTCTTTTCCACAAGGGCTTTAGAGATAATCATAACTATTTTATACATGCATTTATTTAAAAAAATGACATATTGTTTTATACAGGGGCTTTAGCGAATATCATAGTTGTTTTACCATAGAGTTTTAGAGATAATTGTAATTGTTTACCCGAGGGCTTTAGATATTATTCTATTGTTTTATACAAAGGTTTTCTATATAAAAAGAATTATGATTGGTTTACAGAGATATAGGGGAGGGGGTATATGGGATTTTAAAGTGTTCCAACAGATATTGGACCTGTAATTGCCATTAACAAAATCGTGTTAATTTAGCTTCATTAAGAGTTAGAGAAGCAATTACATAAATTAGTGTTTTGAACTTTATTTATCGCTAAGCGTTTGTATAGGCATTAAAGTAGTTCTTAAAATAAACAACCCAGGTTCCATTTCTAAGTTGTGAAACCCCCAATTTTGTGTAATCATATAATTAAATATCTTAAAATAAACAACCCTGGTTCCATTTCTAAGTTGTGAAACCCCAATTTTGTGTAATCATATAATTGGATACAAGGTGGCTTAAGAGTCACAGGTATATATTATAATAGATATATAGTAAAATTTGGGTTTAAATTAAATACCAATTCTCTACCATATTGCTCCACCTACAATTAACCTAGACCTTTATTAAGGGTCTTTAAAAATAATTTTTTAATATAACGGGGGGCTTTCTCTAACAAACGTCCAAACCGCTCGGGACACTGACGTTTTTTTTTTCTCCCTCAGGGCTCGTCCGCGGCTTTGCCGCCCCGATAGCACTGCAACCTTTGGCTTATTGTACATGCCCTTAGTCTTTTTACTCCACCCATTCCAAAATCACTGTGCCTTGAACTAATCTGCACAGCGATTGGTAGGGTGAAGTTTTATAATGCTCTGCCTCCGGTCTAGACTGACTGTAGAGCAGTTGTCTTTTGCAGTCCAGAGCTTTACACTCGCATAAGATGTGCTGGGCTGATTCCTCCCCCTCGCCGTAGAGTCTGCATGTGAGGTCCCCCTCGAACCGCCCCATTTTATGCGGGTGTTTCTTGATGGCCATGTGTCCCGTCAAGAGACTTGTTATGTTTCTGAGCTGTCCCCTGCTAAGATTTAGCAGCTCCACAGCTCTCTTTGAACTGGGTTTGTTAATTATTGACTTCCATTTCTGAGCCCTGGACAGTCTGCCCAGTACACCTTGTTTTGGTTTCTGACCCAGGACTTAATAGCTCTCCTGGCAGTGCTCTTTGTCAAGCCCAGAGCCGGTTCTGGTCCCATAAATGGTTCTGCTGACCCTCTCTTCGCGAGACTGTCAGCTTCTTCATTGCCTTTGACCCCCGAGTGCCCAGCCAGGTCGCTCGTCTCGTCTCGGCACTCACTCATCAGTCAGGAATTTACCCGTGGGCTACTTAGGACTTTAAGGGCTGCCTGGCTGTCTGTGGCTATGAAGATCCGCTTGTTGGTGTAGCCCCTCCTCTTGTTCTCCCGCACACAGTGCAGGATGGCGTACATTTCGGCCTGAATGACCGTTTAATGGCTTCCGAGGGAAATACTATGACTTACCCTCGGTCCTTCCCAATAAACACCTGCTCACGCTCCCCGCCGGATCCGTCCGTGAACCAGACGAGCGCGTCCCGTGGTATGCCCGACGTCTCCTCCCGCCATTTTTTAAAGAAAATTCACTAAAAAGAAAATTTAAATCACCAATGACTTATGGGCCACCTGTAATTGTAGAAATATTTTTTAAGATGTAGCTCAAGACACCCTATAATTAATGTAAACAATTTTTTTTCGTATTTTGCACAATAACGGATATATTGAGCTTTAAAGATTTTTTACGAAAATTCGATAAAAATATGATATATCATTAACCAATAAACTATATAGCCAACACTACTGCCAAAGCATTAGAGAAAGGGTCTATTTGAAATGAAATTTTAGTAAAATGAAGGACAATGACGATTGAAACTAAGACTTCAGGCTTTGTAAAACATTCTTCTTGAGACATTTTCCTTCCATAGCTCATATTACTTTCAGGTTCATTGCCTAAATATTACCAATTTTGACGTTTTAACTCGCGACTTTGACGTTTTGAGGAAAACCCAAATGTATTTTTTTAACTGCCTGTAACTTTTTTGTCCTCTAACTTACAGAGCTAAATTGTGGTATGTAACTTACCTATAATGATATAAACCCGCGTGCCAAATTTGGTTGCCCTTACTTTGTTACTTCCGGAGATATAAATTTTTTTCGAAAGAAAACACAAAATTTTCCGGGAAAACCTCGGCGGATTTTCCTGGCTAACGAACTTATCCAAGCCATTTGCGAAAGCAAGGTACTCATCAAGTTTTATCAAAATCAGTCCATTATTTTTTTAGGTACAGGTGTGACACATAAATATATAAACATATATATAGGTATATATATATATATATATATATATATATATATATATATATATATATATATATATATATATATATATATATATATATATATATATATATATATATATATATATATATATATATATATATATATATATATATATAAACATATAAAGTCTGAAACCGACCTCGGATTTGGGTTCCAGGGGGCCTAAATAGCGCTCATTTGAAGAAATTTGTTCAAAATTCAAAAATCGAGATCTCCTCAATAGTGAATTTTTTTAAATAAAATTCACTAATAAGCCTGCTAGATAGTAAGACAAGTATATTGATAAGTAAAATCAACATGTAACACTGTAACCGCAACTCTAGAGTGAGCAAAAGCTAATTTTGACTATGCTCCTTGAGTTGATTCGTAAATTAATAAATAAAATAAAATAAAATTCGCTAAAGGCTGACGCATTCGGAATGTAACTATTTGGATTGTATCTTGCATATATATATTGTTGTTGTTTTAAATTGAAACCCCGAAAACCGGCGTTTTAAAATATATACGGGTCGATAACCATCACGTATTTTGTGTGGCGTAACTACCAACATAACCGGGAGAACGCACGCACGCCATATTGTATTTGAAAATTTTACCAACCAACCAAACCGAAGCAGAAGCAGAGCAGTATCGTGTGAGATTCTGTGTTGTGTGGGTGTCTGTTTCCTACCTGCGTCACATAGTTAGGATTATAAACTGTTTATAAGGTGAGATTTTACTTAATTATACATGCAAATAACACCTAATGACGTAAAGTTATGTTGTTTCTGTGGAAAATTGAAAGTTTAATTTATAGAAATTGATTTTGTATTGTCTAAAGTGTAAGCCTCGCAGTAATACATACATTACAGCAGGAGTAGGCAGTTCTTTAAAATGAATCATCCTGCGAGTGTTGTAAAAACGTCAAAGTGGCATTGATCGTATAAAAAAGGGTTGTTTCTGTTATAATAATAACCTGTGTTTAATGTTTCAATTTGATTTAGTATTTCTTGTTAAAGATATTGTGAAGGATAAATATAATTAACTTTACCTTTAAACGATTTATTTTGCAGGATTATTAAATGATCAATCATATTTGTTGTATCTGCCTGTGTTTTCAATTCTTGTAACATATATAACTGTTTTTTGCTTGAGTTTTTTGTCAACCTTATCTTAAGTGTGTGTCATTGAATTATAATATTTTTTCCTTTTAAGTAATAGTTTCCGTTTTATTTCGCGTAAACGTAGGTATCAAATTGAAAGTGTTTTTTACCTTTATAACAAGAAAAATTAAGTTTGGCTAGTTTTTGTGAGAGCTCATTTTTAATTCAGGGGTGCGGCAATGGATATGTGACAACGGGCGATCAAAAACTTCTAATTCAGCGAATATTAGTATTGTAGTACGCTCACTTCGAGTCCCGTAAATTTTGGTGGAGTTGATTCCATAGTTTTCTTGTTGCTTATGCATACAGGGGTGGTTTGAAAAAATAATCACGTTCAGAATTACCAGTAATTGACAATTTGATTCAGTTGCTAACAAATTAAAGGGGAAACATTAATGCATGTCATTTTATTGTTTTAATGAATTTTCGTAGAAAAAAATCACTAATGGAGAGATCCCAACTTTTGAATTTAATTTTTTTTTGCAAATGACCGCGAAGCTAGTTTAGATGAGCAAAAAGGGTCAGCAATGGCCTAATTGCCAGTAAGCATCTTACCTTTTTTACGTTTATTTAAAAATAAAAATTACCGAATTATTTTAATTCAGAGTGCATCGAAACTGGTAGAACTGCGGCATCAGCTACTCCTATTAGCAGCCTCTTACGGCAGGTATAAGATTCCATCCGCATATCCTTTTTAAATACCCCAACCCATAGGGAACCATTGGAGCTTTATTACGATTAAGATTCTAGTAGACATTAAATTTACATGAAAACTGGCTTGTTTTGAAAGAACAGTTTGCAAATTAGTTTAAAGCGCCCTCGATGAATCAACAATAACTCAAGTCTGGAGTGCAGCAGGAGCGACTTCATTACTGGAGTGCACTTCATTTATCTTCCTTCATACGGCCCGCTTTGCCTTTATTAAGTTTTCATTAACCTTCAACAATGATATTACTACCGTAATAGCGCATCAAGAGAAGCAATGAAAAATAATTATCGGGAAAATTTCTACTTCCATGGAAATAAAATAGCTTGTAAACTGGGACGCCAGCCTGCAAATGTCCCAACATGAACCGCTTTGCCAACAAGACTTTTAATGACGTGTCCCAACCGACTATAATAAAAAAGTATTGACACAGCAAGTGCGTCATGGAGGCGAATTTTCATAACATTAACGAAAAATAACAACATTGAAACGTTGATTCGTTTCGTTCTTCGATAGCTCTAATTAATTACGTGTAATTGAACGGTTGCGTGTACATCATGGGTTAGATGGTAAAGAAAACATTAACGCGGGATAATTAAATGAATTTCTTGCACAATGGGCAAAGTTACAGAGAAAGTAATGTAACAGAAGCGGTATAATACAAGCAAAATACCTTTTCTTGCCTGGGACGTCGTTGGTGGGTAGCTCGATGTGTTTCGGGAACACCCCTTCTTCACAGAGTAAATGACTTGTTGCACAGATGGAGAATAAGGAGCAGCCTCATTCTCTGGTACCCGCAGTTTGTAGCACTTAAATGGGAACGAGGCGCCGCCTCGCCATATGACGGTTTCCAACACTTTTCAGATGATCACGTGGCTGCTACGGCCCTGTCTGCGCCCAATTTCCAGGGGACAACGGAGGACTCGAACTGATGAGTGTATAGAACGATCATCGATGAAATGGGGGTTTTGCAGAGTTCTTGATTCTGAAGTCTTCTCGGCTCTAGGGGTCGAGAAGGTGTAGGCGGCCTCTCTACCCAATCAGACCGCCGTTCGAAAAGGTAAATCTCCAGGGTGAGATCTTCGGGTTGACCATCATTGCTTGACTTGCCTAGGGTGACCAACTGTATTTTGGTGTCCATAGCCGGCACGTGCGTGTGGCGAAAAAGGTGTCGAGAATAACGACGGAACATAACGCCCACCGGAAATTACAGTCTGGTGTGATTTCCCAAAAAAAAGGAAAACTATACAAAACCAAACGACAGCGCTCAATGTTAAAAAAAAAGGAGAGCAATCATCTACATTATCTATATATTATATACACTTTGACAAGTCTGGCTCCACGAAAGCGACAATATAGAACTCGAAAAGGACCAGAAAAATCGACACCCGTTACGCTAAATGGTTTAGCCTGAGAGACATGGGAACCGGACAGATTGCCCATGGGAGGGGTGACATGGCTTGGTTTAAGGCGGAAACACTGATTGAATTTTGAAAGCTGGCTACTCACAATGCGCCGCGCACCCAATATATATAATATTTCAATATTTCAACAACACACCACGAGGGCTTACAGCCTAGATACTATCGTACTGTGGGTGTCGACAAGGAGGAAAGAGGCAACTTGTTAATTCTGGACTAGAAGGTTCGGAGGAGAAGGAAAAACATGTGCCGACAAGGAATTCCACAACCTGGAAGTCATCGGGACAAAAGAGCGGGCATAACAAGATGTTCTATGTCTGGTGACCTGGACAGTAAAAGGGTGCATTCGCTCTGTTCCCCTGGTAGATCTGTTGGGGGCAGCAGGTGAAGGAACTATGAAAGAAAGCTCCTTTGAGCAGTGCCCGTGCAGATATCTATAATTAATGTATACAATTTTTTTCGTATCTTGTATAATAAGGGATATATTGAGCTTTATTGATTTTTTACGAAATTTCGACAAGAATTATATACCATTAAAGGATAAACTCTATAGCTAAGATTACTGCCAAACCATCAGAGAAGGGGTCTATTTGAAATGAATTTTCTAGAAGCATTTTAGTAAAATGAAGGACAATGACAGTTGAAACGAAGACTTAAGGGTTTGTAAAACATTCTTCTTGAGGCATTTACTTTCCACAGCCCGTATTAGTTTCAGGTTCCTTGCCTAAATGTTGCCAATTTTGAGGTTTTAAATCGCGGCTTTGACGTTTTGGGGAAAACCCCAATTTATTCTTCTTTAAGTGCCTATAACTCTTTTGTCTTTTAACATACAGAGCTAAGTTTTCGAACATAATTTACCAATAATGAAATAAACCAGCGTACCAAATTTGAGTGCCCTTCCTTCGTTATTTCCGGAGGTATAAATTTTTTTCGAAAGAAAACACAAAATTTTCCGGGAAAACCTGGGTCGATTTTCCTGGCTGACGAACTTATCCAAGCCACTTGCAAAAGGGAGGTATTCACCAAATTAAATCAAAATCAGCCCATTATTTTTTGAGTGATCGGTGTGATATATATATATATATATATATATATATATATATATATATATATATATATATATATATATATATATATATATATATATATATATATATATGTATCTATGTATATATTGCTAAATATAGTGTATGAATTTGGCTCCGCCGCCTATGGGAAGTTTTTTTAACTTTCTCCCCTTTTTAATAAAAAAAAGCAAAAAAGCATAGAACTTGGACTTTGAGAACGGGCTCATTCAGTCACTGGTCAATCTTTAAAATATGTGGAGATCGATTTAACTTTGCTCTTCACAATGGTAAAACCTGTGATGGGAAATTTATTAATCGATCACTTTACAAGAAAGACCGTCAGAAGCACGTCCGATAGATAATCGAAGAATTAAGATACTTCGGCCAAACGAATATATATGTATATATATATATATATATATATATATATATATATATATATATATATATATATATATATATATATATATATATATATATATATATATATATATAAACATATAAAAATTGAAACTGACCCCGGATATGTGTTCCAGGCGGCCTAATTAGCGCTCATTTGAACAAATTTTTTCAAAATTCAAAAGTCGCGATCTCCTCGTTAGTGAATTTTTTTAAAGAAAATTCACTAAAACTAGAAACTTCTCTGCTAATATCTTGGGAGTTGCTTCAGGAACTAACTAAAAAAGTCCAAGTCAGTAAGAACAACTGCGAATGTGTTGAGTCTTCCTTATCGCTGCACGTACCGCCATATTCCGGTTGCTCCCATGTCGAGGCCATTGTTCACGACATAAAGGCCCTTAGCAAGGCAACGCATTATGAATTTTCAAGTTAAATGACCCGGAGCTAGGAAATATGGCGATAGGAAGAATCACCAGGTTACAACGGAATACTGTATATCATCTAACCTCCCAAATGGCTGCTGGCAACTACTGCAGGAAGTTGTTCGGGGCATAAAGGGACTTTGCATGCCCTTCTATACGGAAAATCAAGGACGAATCTCTATGAGCCTTAAGTACAAGAAAAACATATCTCGTAGAAACTACTGGATGTTTGAAAAGTATGGTTTTAAGAAACTAGACATAGAAAATCGCATCTTTATTTTCAAATACAGGTTGTTTCATAATAAGATGTCAATATTGAGTGGAGTGAATCTAGCGATGATTCTAAGAAAAAAAGTTCATAGGAACCTACGTCCGTTATCGCTTTCTGTCTGAGATAGTGATAAAAATTTTTTTTACCCCCACCAAGTTTCAGAAAAGTATTCAATTGCTGTTCTAAGTTATACAAAACAAAATAAAATAAAAGCCTGGACGCAGCAAGTGCGTTATGGTAGTGATTTTTCATAGAAATGATCTGACACAACATATTTTATTATAACTTTTTTTCTTGTAAGATATAATTCTAAATTTTGGTGTATAGTTTACTTTTTATATCATAAACCTAACCACCAAATTTGGTTATCATAGCTTTTTAATTTTTTGAGAAAAAAAATGTTTCTAATGAAAATTCAAAATTTTTCCGGAAAGCCTCGTCCGATTTTCCCGACTAACGAACTTATTCAAGCCATTTACAAAAGGAAGGCACGTGCCAAATTTTATCAAAATCGGCCCATTATTTTTTTAGTTATCGGTGTGATATATATATATATATATATATATATATATATATGTGTATATATATATATATATATATATATATATATATATATATATATATATATATATATATATATATATATGTGTATATATATATATATATATATATATATATATATATATATATATATATATATATATATATATATACATATAAAAATTGAAACTGACCCCGGATATAGGTTCTAGGGATCCTATTTCGCGCTCATTTGCAAAAAAATTTTCAAAATTCAAAAGTCGGGATCTCCCCATTAGTGAATTTTTTCTACGAAAATTCACTGATAACAGCAGCTTGTTTGAAAAAAAAGCAGAAAAAATAACAAGTGTTGAAAACGCCCTTCACCTGCAAGGATATATGCCTCAACTCTTTTTAGTGAGTTTTTTTTAGAGAAAATTCACTAAATGAGGAGATTCCGAATTTTAAATTTTGAAAAAATTTCTTCAAACTAGGACCCTAGAACCCACATCCGGGGCCAGTTTCAATTTTTATATGTGTATAGTGACCCACGTACTTAAACTTAGGTCTGTTACTTAAATGACAAGAAAGTTATAGGCATTTAAAGAAAAAAAAGGGGGTTTTCCTCAAAACGTCAAAGTTGAGATTTGAAACGTCAAAATTCGCAATATTTAGGCAAAGAACCTGAAACAAATATGGATTACGTAAAGAAAATGTCGCAAGAAGAGTGTTCTGAAAACCCTTAAGTTTCCGTTTCAGTGTCATTGTCCTTCATTTTACTAAAATATTTACAGAAAATTCATTTCAAATAGACGCTTTCTCTGATGCTTTGGCTGTAGTTTTATTTAAGTTGATGCTTTGGCTGTAGGTTTTGTTAAGTTTTTGGTTTAACGGTCTATAATTTTTAGCTAATTTCGTAGAAAAAATTCGTTAATGAGGTGACCGCGACTTTTGAATTTTAAAAAGATTTCTTCAAATGAGCGCAAACTAGGTCCCCTAGAATCCATATCTGGGTTTACTTGATTTTCATTTGCCGAATAGCTCCTATTATGGCGATTATACACACCACAATTTGTAAATCTGGATCCATCAGTCAATATTATTTTCAAATGAAAATTTTCTTGCTGACATTGTCCTTGATACCATCTGCAGAATTGAAGTCGCTTAGGGTAATCGTCAACATTTAAGCCTTGTACGGTTGTGGGTTTATATGGATGGTAATGACATTGTTTTAATACACGGTGTGCCGTACTTTTTGGAACGTCAATTTGTTCACCATATAATCGAACAGATTGCGGAGGGTTTTCGTTTGAAACCTGTAAGACGGCATTATTTCTTTCTTCATTTCTAAGCATTGCTAGTTTCTTTGCGTGGAAGCTACCGTCGGTCAATAGGTTGGTCACTATCCTGCGAAATATTTTGGTGTTTGGTTGTCGTCTTTCTGGGTAATTGTTTTCATATGAATTTGCAGCTTCCTCAGTATTTCGGTTAGAACGAATATAACATTCCAACATGTCAAAATATTCTTCATTACTGAACATATTGTTGAATAATGTTTAAAATAAACAGGAAACAAACTATTTGGTTCAAAATTTTAAGCAACGTGTTAAATACACCTCAAATTGTTCAGATAATTCAGCATGATAGTATTCTTAATTGTCGCCATAGTGTTGTATCCATAGTAACCTTTCTTCTGTTGTTTTTCAGTTGACTTGCGTTTAAAAATCAAACAATTTTCAAATGCGTCTTCGTAAATCATTAATCTGCCTTTTATTGAGTTCTGTTAGTAAATTTAGTTATTTACTATTTACCTATTTAATTAAATTATAACATTTTTTTAGAATAATGTAATGTAAAATATCATTTGTAATAATGCACCGATAATTTGGTGTGTTCAAAGTTACTATTCTTTTTATCGTGAATCATTACGGAAAATTATGTTAAAAGTAGAAGTCTATTGTTAGACTCCATTGCCTACTGTTTTTTGAACATTTTTTTGTCATTTGTTTTCTGGTATTATATTTCATAGCCTACTATCCTCAAAACGGTTTTTCTCAAAATTGTCAGTGTAATTAAAAGATTTCTCAAGCATGTTGTACATTATTGGAAAGCTCTTTTCACAGGCTATCACATGAGTAAAAATCCAATATGGCTGCCATAATAAAAACAAACGTTGATACCTGTAGCTCAAAAACAAATGACAATCCAAAGTTGAGAATAGCACAAAAAGATTACTCTGTAAAAAGTGTCCTGATAATGTGCAAGTCTTAGACATGTCAGATCAGCGCCTACTTAGATATTCGACAAATTTTGTTTGTTTTTTTTTCAAAATAACTCGAAAACGAAAGGAGGCAGGGCAAAATACAAATCATATTTGGAACGAGCATGAAATTATACAAAACATTGCTAATTTATCCGTCTCTCTATCTCTAATAATACGCAGCTAGCAATACATTCTCATCCAGTTTGGGACATACTGTATATGTGTATATTTTAGATATCTGCACTGGCCTGCTGTAAGTGCAAAAAACTCGGGACGCAGCAAGTGCGTTATGGTAGTGAATTTTTATTAAATGCTTCAAATTTAAATAACTCAATTTTCTATAAACTTAGAGAGTTTAATTTCAATACGTAGTAAGGTTTTTCCTAAGGCAAGATATCCACAAAATTTCATTAAAATAACTTTGTAATTTTCAGAGAAAAAAATTTTTTTCGAAAGAAAATTTAAAATTTGAATAACTCAATTTTCTCTAAACTTAGAAAGTTGAATTTTGGTACGTAGTAAGGTTGAGGCAACATATATAGTAAATTTCATTAAAACAGCTTTGTTACTTTCGGAGAAAAAAAAAATTTTCGAAAGAAAACTCACAATTTTTCCGGAAAACCCCGTCTGATTTTTCTGGATAACGAACTCATCCAAGCCATTAATAAAAGACAGGCACTTGCCAAGTTTCATCGAATTCGGTTAAATTATTTTTTGAGTTATCATATATATATATATATATATATATATATATATATATATATATATATATATATATATATATATATATATATATATATATATAAATTAAACCTATTTACAAATGAACTTTAATAAGATATTATGCTGTGACAATACCTCTCTCAAGCACCCTAAAATATAATCAAAATGTGCACAGTTATATATGTTTTATTTCTTTTTCCCTTGTCTTAATACACTACATATTTAATTTACTTATTTGATTTCATAAATAGTCGGTTAATAGTGACTTGGAATGAAGTAGACACCACATCTTCAAACAGTGAATTCAGTATTATTGACATTTCTCTGAAAGTTAAAAATGAATTTCATGAGTCAATGACAATAACAGAAGCATTGACTAACCAACAGCAACCACATACTTATGATTTAAACATAAATGTTTCAAATTTGAATAGCTCAATTTTCTGTAACCCTAGAAAGTTGAATTTTGGCACATAGTTAGGTATTTCCCAAAGCAATATGTAGACCAAATTTAACGAAATTTTCGGGAAAAAAAATTTTTTTGAAAGAAAACTTAAAATTTTTCCGGAAAACCCCGTCCGATTTTCCTGGCCAACGAACTCATCCAAGCCATTAATAAAAGAAAGGCACTTGCCGAGTTTCATCTAAATCGGTTAATTATTTTTTGAGTTATCAGACGGATATATATATATATATATATATATATATATATATATATATATATATATATATATATATATATATATATATATAAAAACATATAAACATTCAAACTGACCCCGGATATGGGGTCTAGGGGTCCTAATTCGCGCTCATTTGAAAGAATTTTTGCAAAGTCTCACCATCGATACCTCTCTATTAGTGAATTTTTTTAATAAAAATTCACTAACATAGCCGTTCTTATTAATCGGAATGCTGTTACAGGATAATAACGTGTACCCCATATTCTTGAAATAACGGGGATCACCCCTTTTTGCCGCATTTCTACGCTGTATAATCGTTAATCACACTTAAAACAATTAATATATAAGTTATGAAATTTCAATTGATTACCTTAAGAATTTTAGTTCAATACGCACAAAATAATTTTTAAGCTGTTTTTCCAGGACGTTTTGACTTTTCTAATGAAAATTCCGTAGGTAGTCAAGTAATAAAGCGAATTGTAAGATAAATAACGTATATTGGCTATTATTAAACCCATAAAACTCGACCTGATTCAACAAAATAAAGTATCAAATTTAAAAACCAATCTGGAACCAATGGCCTGTGAATTTTCAGTGGGTAAATATCAATTCCCAGTGAAGATTATTTGAATTTTCAGGAGATAATACGCAAGCTGGACCAATCAAAATCTAACTGGTGTGCACGGAATCGTCGACGACAAACACAGCCAACTGTAAAATTAGTCTGATTGCAACAAACCTAATTTAATCCAATTTGTCTACTATCCAAATCATCTAATTGTATTAACGTCGTTTATTTACAGATCCATCTCCCCTTTATGGACTCCTATGAAATTATGGAATAGTTTTCTCTTAATGTTAAACGAATAAAAATGTGAGAACATCAAAAGTTTGGAGATTGGACCTTATATCAGGCAGTTTTCAATACATAGTGTTGCGTATTCGCCGGGTTCTGGATAAGTGAGACTTAAAATTTTAACAAAACAACTTTATTTACTCTCTAAATATGGATACAATAAAGGTTCTAGAATGTCTCTCTCACAAAACACTTTGTTTATCTGGCCTTACAATCACTAATCTGCACACAAGTCACTATACTGGAACTACAGTCGCTACACTGGTTACTGCTTCTTCGAGTCACTTCAACATCATCTAATTGAACTGAACTGCTTGAGCTGGCTTGCTTTCGCCTTTATATATCCGTCGTACCTTCCACCTCGTTTCGGGCGTGTTCCATTCCAGAATGTTCCAGGACCTTCTTTTGCTAGAAGGTTCTGTGAATACAGATCGGCCCCGTGTGTATACAGGGGAGATGATCGAAATATGGCCATCACTCATATGTTACACAAGAGGTGTTTCTCGTACTATAAGAGCTCTCTGCGTATACAGGGTGTAAGGGTTCTCTGCGCATACAGGGTGTTCGGAATGCGCATATCTCATTTATCCGTTCCGACGGGGTATAAGTTGGTAACTTCATTATTTTTGTTTCTAGAGGGTTGAGATTTTGCCTGTGGAGGGTCACCCGCGGGGAGGCGGTGTTGCCAGATCGTGCAAGACTTTTCAGATGTTTGGGAAGTTTTGGATATGTGGCAACACCGCACATACATCTGTTGAAGTGCTTTGTAACACTAGGATGGCAAATAATAGTAGACTGTAGTCAGCCTCTAATTTTTATAATAAGTCGTAAAAACCTAAAACTCTTACTTTCGTAAATGTGCAAATGTGCCTCATTTACTTTTTATGCTTCAAAATCTATTTGATACCTTTTAGCGAATTTTCATTATGAAAAATTTGCTAATAGAGCGGTCACGATGAAAAGCATTTTAAAAAATTTCTTCAGATAAGCGCGAATTTGGGTCCCTAGAACCCAAAAGAAGCAAGGTCCGTTAAATTATATATATATATATATATATATATATATATATATATATATATATATATATATATATATATATATATATATATATATACAGGCTGGCGCATTAAAAACGAAACATGACGATTTGCGTCCAGAGATTTTTTTTTAAGAAACGCTGAAACACGCCAATTTTAATATTAAGGGGGACATGTTTTGACATGAAACTCAACTTTGTCACATCAACCCCTTAAGGGTGGTGATAACAACCCTTATATTTTAAATAGGGAACATGGGTCGAGTGTTACATAATTTGAAAGCTCTTTCTTTTCTGAATTCAGCACACTAATTTTATTGGAAGTTATATCAACTCGTTTAAAAATTATTCACAGTTGGAGTTGCAAGTACGTATTTCATTCATTGTGATAAGAAATGCACTAATTAGTCAATTTTTCGTTAAAAAAAACTCAAAACAAAAAACTAAACCAAACGTTCAAAAATGTTTATTCAGTTAAGTAAGTGTTCAAATTGTTGACCACCAGCTTCCATACAAAAGTACAAATTTTGTTCAAAACGAGCTTTGACATTCTGGAGCATCTGTGGAGTTATTATACGGCATTCTTCAACAATGCGTCGTCGTAATTCTTCCAGAGACTCAGGTTCTGTTGCGTAAATTCTACTCTTTAAATGTCCCTATAGAAAGGAGTCTAAAGGAGTTCAATCCGGTGATCTAGGGGGGCACTAAATAGCACCTCTACGCCCAATCCATTGCTCTGGAAACTCTCTATTCAAAAACTCCTTAACACGCTGTGAAAAATGCGGAGGAGCTCCATCTTGTTGAAAAACTAATTGATTTTCTTGATAGCGATCATCATTTTCAACAATGTCAATTAGTAGAGGGTAAACGATATCTTCTAGTGACTCCAAATAAGTTTCGCCACTCAAATTTCCATCAAGAAAAATTGGTCCGATTAAATGGTCTCCAAAAATGCCAGTCAGACATTCAATTTCTGTGGAGTTTGAGTGTGGACTTCGTGAAAATTTCTTGGATTATTATCTGCCTAATAACGACAATTATGACGATTGACTGTAGAGTTTAATAAAAACGTAGACTCGTCTGAAAAACAGATATTGAACAGAAAGTTCCCGTTATCAGCTATTCGTGCTGTCATAACTTCACAAAACTCCAGCCGCTGATCAAAATCATCTTCATTCCGTTGTTGTAAAAGATGAATTTTATACGGGTGAAATTTATGATGCTTCAATATTCGCTGAATAGTTCTTCTTTTGATGTTTGAAACAGTGGCCAGTGGTTTGAAACATTTTTGTTTAAAACGCCTGCATAAGTTTGACAGCTTTGAGTCTGAAATTATAATTTTGTTATTGTTGATATTGAAAAAAACGGTTTATCTAGGTTGACTAAAACGAAATCATACTGGTGATTAATAGGGAAAAATAACTGCCCCGTTTATAATTTGGCAGACACTGTACTTTTCTAAATATGAATTAAGTTTCCTTCTGGAAATCTTCTGTATCACTTTAATGACATTTGTAATACAAGTTTCTTTTAAAGAGACTTACACTATCTACAGATAAAGCAAAATTTATTTCTTTAGCTTCATAGAAAATTGAATTTTGGGCATTTTTCTCAAAAGGAGCTAAAACACAAGATTTTTTTTATAATAGAGATATATCGATGCTTTTTTTTTTTATGTCAACAACACACCACGAGGGCTTACAGCCTAAATACTATCGTACCGTGGGTGTTGACAAGGAGGAAAGAGGCAACTTGTTAATTCTGGACTTGAAGGTTTGGAGGTTCGGAGGAGAAGGAAAAACATGTGCCGGCAAGGAATTCCACAACTTGGAAGTCCTCGGGACAAAAGAGCGGGCATAACAAGATGTTCTATGTCTGGTGACCTGGACAGTAAAAGGGTGCATTCGCTCTGTTCCCCTGGTAGATCTGCTGGGGGCAGCAGGTGGGGGAATTATGGAGGAAAGCTCCTCTGAGCAGTGCCCGTGCAGATATCTATAAAAGAGAGAGAGGTCACCAACGGCACGTCGGTGGGCAAGGGATGGAAGCCTTTGGGTGAGGGTAGGGTCATCGATGAGACGTATAGCTCTCTTTTGAATGGAGTCCAGGATAGCGAGTGTAGAAGCGGCTGCTGCACCCCAGATGTGGGAGCAGTATTCGAGGTTTGGCCTTATTTGTGAAGTGTATAAGGTATAGAGATTAGTTGGTGAAAAGTATTTGCGAGCCCGGAAGAGGAAACCCAATTTCTTAGCAGCCGCTTCTGCAATTGATGTAACATGTTGGTGCCAATTAAGATTTCGATCCACAGAAATGCCAACAAGAGAAAAGGACTCATTACTTTGAATAACTTGGTTGTTCATTGTGATGGGTCTAGGGCTGCTGTATCTCTTGTGAGAAAGAAAGCAAGACTTAGTTTTGGTGGGGTTGAATTGTACAAGATTTCTACTTCCCCAGTCTAATATTTTTTGGAGGTCTACGGAGACAGAACCCTCCATGAGTCTGCGATCCTCATCTAATTGGGCTAAAGAGACAGGCTTAGAATATTGTATGTTTGAGTGGAGGGTGCTGTCGTCCGCGTAACTGTGAACTGGGTTGGATGTGCTAGAGAGGAGGTCATTGATGTGGAGAAGAAACAAAGTAGGGGCTAAAGCTGAACCTTGAGGAACTCCTGCATTAATTGGATACAGTTTAGAGGAATGGCCATCCACAACAACAGATATGCTCCTGTTGGAGAGGAAATTTGCTGTCCAGGTACAAAGTTTTGGTGGTAGGCCATAGGCCGGAAGTTTATTAAGCAGCGCTGCGTGCCAGACCTGGTCGAATGCTTTGGATATGTCTAGAGCAACAATCTGGGATTCACCGTGTTGTTCCATAGACTTGTTCCAAGAATGGGTGACAAAGGAAAGGAGGTCGGCAGTCGATCTGCGCTAACGGAATCCATACTGCCTGTCGTGGAGTAGACTGTGTTTTTCAAGGAATTTCAGTAGTTCGGTGTTTATATACTTTTCCATCACTTTAGAGATGATTGAAAGGAGAGAAATAGGCCTGTAGTTGCTAGGAAGCGCTTTGGATCCTTTCTTGGGGATGGGTTGTACTCGAGCAGTTTTCCAGTTACTAGGGAATATGCCTTTATTGTAAGATATCTGAAACAGACGAGTCAGGACAGGAGCAAGTTCTGGTGCGCATTTTTTGAGAACAATTGCTGGGATCTCGTCAAGGACAGAGGCTTTCCTGGTATTAAGAGAAGAGAGCATCTTTCGTACCTTTTTAGTTTTGAAAATGATATCAGTCATTTTATGCGCGACGTTGGGGACTGTTGGTGGTTGAACATTTGGAGGTGGGTTGAGAGTAGAATTTCCGGCGAACAACGAAGCAAAAAGTTCAGCCTTGCCCAGGGCGGTAAAAACAATTTCATCACCTGAGACGAGAGGTGGGAACGTGCTCTTGCAGAAATTATTCCCAATAGACTTAGCAAGAGTCCAGAAGGGTTTGCCGCCGTTGGAGCTTGAGAGGACTTTGTTTTTGATGTGGTTATTAAACGAGTTTTTTGCCTCAGAAAGAATGCGGACATAGCGGTTTCTTGCGTCGTTGAATGCTTGACGATTTTCTTGACTGGGATTGTGTAGAAGCGTTTTGTGAGCTTTGACCTTTTCAAGTCTGGCCTTGTCACAGGATTTAGAGAACCAGGGCTTTAGAGTGGCTGAAGAGGTTTTCTGTGTACGTGGAATAAATAATTCCATGCCAGCTTGGATAATTTCGGTGACGTTTTCTGAGATATCAGAGGGGTCAGGATGAGAGAAGCAGACAGACGCCCATGGAAATGAGGAAAAGTAATCCCGCATTTCGTCCCAGTTTGCGGAGTTGTAGTGCCAAACGATACGTGGGTGTGATGACTGTGTGACCTCGGGTTGCATTGCGCAGGAAGCAGTGACCATGCCGTGGTCTGAGCGACCCAGGGGGGCGGTGACTGATATCTTATAGCAGTCAGGATCTGTAGTAAGGAGGAGATCCAAGGGATTTGAGCTGTGTGTTGGGATGCGAGGAAAGTAAGTAGGTTGCTGAACCATATTGGCTAAAGAATTGCTGACTGCAAAGGCCTCCGCTGCTCTCCCTTGTGGATCGGTTTTTGAAGATCCTAGCCATTCCTTATTATGGACATTGAAGTCGCCAAGAATAGTGACCTCGGAGGAAGGATATTCAGAAATCAGATAGTCGGTTTTTTCAGAAAGGTAGTCAAAGAGCTGGACAAAGTTGTTGTCAGAAGGTGACCGGTAAATGCAACAGATGAATTTAGTTGCAGCCCTGAGAGAGAGTTTTATCCATAGTATGTCTTTTCTTCCAGCTTCTAAATTGGGAAGTCTGGTGCAGGGTAGATTGCTACGGACGTATGCGCACACGCCTCCATGCAATCTAAAGGCAGTAAGGAGCTCATACCCCGGGAAATTAAGGTGATTAGTGGCTGTTTTGGCACTGATTTGGGTTTCGGTGAGGAAGAGGAGTTGGGGCCTGTTAGCCTGGAGGAAATGGTGGACGGAGTTCAGATTAGAATTTAGGCCACATATATTCGAAAAGGATATGTTAAATCTTGATGTTGGCGCCCCCTGTACACCCCTCTCCCGGAGATCCGAATGGAGGGGTATTTTGCCTCCGGAATATTTTATGCAAGGAGGAGCCATCATCATTTTTGCTTATAAGGGAAACCGACTCATACACCAGAACCGGAAACGTCCGTTGGGACTTCACCGGCCCCTTGATGTATGGGGTGGTACCTCCTCGGGCGTGAAAAAATCCTTTACTGTTACATAAAGGAAAATTCCACTACCACCTGCTATGGATTGGATTGGATCAATGTCTACCCCTTTAAAAATAAGATTAATAAAGGGACTATCAATTGTCCAGTAGTTATGATTTTCGACATAGTAGGAGGATACAAAACATTTTCATCATTTTGCATCCATGCCTATTGTCGGCTAACACTTTCGAAACAAATCTTCAAATGTGCGTGTAGTAGGACCTCTAGAATCGTTCTTCAAGCTCTGTGTAAGTTTAAATTATTAACTTTACTAATATGCCGTATAATAATAGTGTATAATTCTTATGAAAATTCGCTACTATAACGCACTTGCTACGTCCCGAAATTTTTTCTGTATCCCCTGGTGCTTTCCCTGTATATCGTCTCCGTTTCTGCACTTCAAACAGTGTGTTCGTTATAATTAGACCATTTTCTTCACAGAAACTTATGAATTTCTCTCGCTTTCATTAATTTCATCTAATTCAAACTCATTACCTACAACATTTTCCATTTGTTCGTCTAATACGCCATTAAAATCCTCCATTATAATTATCTGATCCTGCTTCCCCACTTGTTTTTACACATTTATTGGTGAATTTGCAGTTTAGTCCGATAGATAAAATTTGGCAACTTACATGCACGTTGATATTATTTTTACCTTTTGCTTTCTTGTCTTTGTCGAATTACTTACATTTAAACTTTAAAAATGAAAATTTCTCTCGCACATTCTCTATTTTTTAGCTTGCTATGGTACATGCTCCTTTCTCGGTACACCCCTTCCCCTGCAGCTACCTATCACAATCAATGTCTCAGATTACACCCGTCCGTAATTTTGACTGAGGGGGTCGGGAGGGGGTGTGGGGTGCGGTCCGAAACATCGTCATGGAGGTTTTCCTTCCCCTCTTGCATTCCTACAATTACACTCGATGCATAAACTACAAGACACATTTCTTGGGAACAACCGCTAAGAAACTTACGGGACCTGGGGAATAGGGGCGCTGTGCGGGGTAGACGAGGTTTAGACATGCTATGGCTGCAAAATGTGAAAAAGGCAGCTTTTCGAGGTCCAACTAACCTGTTTTCCGTATTTGTTGCTCATATTTCCTTTTTATTCTTTCCCGTTTGGCATCCCTATTCACTCCTGGTCCAGTAACATCCTTTGGGGTTGTTTGCAAGAAATTTCTCTTGTGGTTTGTTCATCGAGAGGGTCTTTTATGCATGTTTCTAAAACAATTCTTACAAACCATTCGTCAATTAAACTGCAAATGTACCCATCTCTTTTATACTAACATATATATCTTCCACTTCCCCCTCCCCGCTTTGTGATGTCGGAAAGTACACTTGTTACTATATTTATAACCACAACACACACTGTGGCAGCTTCTTTAAAAATAGCATTCGAAATAAATCACTTCTCGGATTTTTACGACACATATAATTTTAAAAGCTCTGTTTTTACAAATTAAAGCAAATAAACTTAATGAATAAACGCGTTCACAATCTTACAAACACTATCATGTATTCTATGGCAGAACGCCACACTTTGTTTGAATGAAAAAGCATAACATGTTTAGATGCTTTTAATTATCTGCTATAAAAGTTGACTGACACTGTCTTAAGTAGCAACACATGCTTATTTATCTCATCAGGAGGAGGTAATGGAAGCAATTAAAACTTTTAAATGTATCAGCGGTAAACCAAAAATATAACACACAGTTAAGTTTATGCGACGACAGTGAGTGCGCTAACACCCCTCTCTGGTTATTTTTGATTTGCAATGGCCCAAAACATGGCAAGTAATACGTAGATTTCAAAGAAAGCATTAATCACAGAAGTTTTGATCGAAAAATATCAAAGCACGGAGGAATTTTATTGGTTTTATAAACAAAGATAAAAATACTTCCAGTGACAAGTGAACTTTCAAAAACTAAATATGAAAATTGCAAATGTTGACGTTTCAAATCGCGACCTTAAGGTTTTAAGAAGATAAATTATAAAATTTTAGATTTTTTTTCTGCTACTTCTTGACCTTTTTGCGTCAAGAAAACTTAACCGTTGTATGTAATATTTAATTGGTCTTGTTAATCACACAAAATATTTTGTTCTTGTGCTTGCCTCTGATCACCAGTGGCACCAAATTTTTTTTCTTTAAATGTCTATAACTTTTTAGTGAATTTTCTTAAAAAAAATTCACTAATGAGGAGATCCCGACTTTTGAATTTTGAAAAAATTTCTTCAAATGAGCGCTAATTAGGCCCCCCAGAACACATATCCGGCGTCAGTTAAAATTTTTATATGTTTATATATATATATATATATATATATATATATATATATATATATATATATATATATATATATATATATATATATATATATATATATATATATATATATATATATGTATCACACCGATAACTCAAAAAATAATGGGCCGATTTTGATTAAATTTGGTGAATGCCTTCCTTTTGCAAATGGCTTGGATAAGTTCGTTAGCCAGGAAAATCGGTCCAGGTTTTCCCGGAAAATTTTGTGTTTTCTTTCGAAAAAAATTTATATCTCCGGAATTAACAAAGTAAGGGCAACCAAATTTGGTTTATATCCTTATAGGTAAGTTACCTACCAAAATTTAGCCATGTAGCTCAAAAGACAAAAAAGTTATAGGCATTTAAAGAAAAATAAATTGGGGTTTCCTCAAAACGTCAAAGCGGCGATTTAAAATGTCAAAATTGGCAACATTTAGGCAAGTAACTTGAATCTAATACGGGCTATAGAAATAAAATGTCTCAAGAAGGATGTTTTACAAACCCTAAAGTCTTAGTTTCAACCGTCATTGTCCTTCATTTTACTAAAATATTTGCAGAAAATTCATTTCAAATAGACCCTTTCTCTGATGCTTGGCAGTAGCCTTAGCTATAGAGTTTGGTACGCGGGTTTACATCCTTATAGGTAAGCTACATACCAAAATTTAGCTCTGTAGCTCAAAAGACAAAAAAGTTATAGGCATTTAAAGAAAAATAAATTGGGTTTTTTCACAAAACGTCAAAGTTGCGATTTAAAGGTCAAAATTGGCAACATTTAGGAAAAGAACTTGAATATAATACGGGCTATGGAAATAAAATGTCTCAAGAAGAATGTTTTACAAACCCTGAAGTCTTAGTTTCAACCATCATTGTCCTTCATTTTAATAAAATGTTTCCACAAAATTCATTTCAAATAGACCCTTCTCTGACGCTTGGCAGTAGTCTTAGCTATAGAGTTTATCGTTTAATGGTATATAATTTTTGTAGAATTTTCGTAAAAAAATCAATAAAGCTCAATATATCTATTATTATACAAGATATGAAAAAAATGTATATATTAATTATAGGGTGTCTTGAGCTACATCTTAAAAAATATTTCTACAAGTCCCATAAGTCGTTGGTGATACAAATTTTCTTCTTTTTTTTTTAATCAAACACGCCTTATGTTATTGCATTTTTGCATTTTCCATCGAAATATAATGCATGTTTGTAAGAAAAAAAATTCTGGACGCAGTAAGTGCGTTATGGTAGCGAATTTTGATCAAATGCTTAATATTTGAATAGCTCAATTTGCTATTAACCTATAAGGTTGACCAAGAAACGAGTTTTTTCGGGAACACTTTAAGTTAACTTTCGGAAATTTTTGTACATTTTCAAACAATAAAGTTATTTTGATGAAACATGGCACATTGTTTTTACTATATAGATTATACTGGTAACCAAATTTAATGCCTGCTTTCTTAAAAAAACACACATTATTGCTATTAAAAAATAGTTTTATGAAAATTCACTACCATAACGCACTTGCTGCGTCCAGAGTTTTTTCCTTTTAACTTAGACATCTGTTTCTGCATGTAGGGTAAGTTTGATAGTAAAAATGCATATGCCAATTATGTTATTTTCAGACATACAAAAATTTTCCGAAATAAAACCCAAAATTTTCCGGGAAAAACTGGTCCGATTTTCCCGTCTAACGAACTTATCCAAGCCACTTGCAAAAGGAAGGCACCTACCAAATTTTATCAAAATCGGTCCATTATTTTTTGAGTTATCGGTGTGATTATAATTATATATATATATATATATATATATATATATATATATATATATATATATATATATATATATATATATATATATATATATATATATATATATATATATATATATATATATATAGTGTTACAAAGCACGTCAATAGACGTAGGTGCGGTGTTGCCACATATCCAGAATTTCCCCAACATCTGGGAATTTTTGCACAATCTGGCAACACCGCCTCCCCACCCCCTGGGGGTGCCTGGGGTGACCCCCCTCAGGCGAAGTCTCAACCCTCTAGGACCAAAAATAAAGAAGTTACCAACTTGTACCCCGTCGGAACGGATAACTGAGGTCTGCACATTCCGAACACCCTGTATATACACCCTGTATACGCAGAGAACCCTTACACCCTGTATACGCAGAGAGATCTTATAGTTCGAGAAACACCTCTTGTGTAACATAGGAGTGGTGACCACATTTGGATCATCCTGTATACACATCCCCCTGTATACACACGGGACCGATCTGTATTCACAGAACCTTCTAGTAAAAGAAGGTCCTGGAAGGTTCTGGAATGGAACGCTCTAGAAAGGAGGGGAAGGTACGGCGAGTATATAAAAGCGAAAGCAAGCCAGCCCGAGTTAGTTCAGTTCAGTAAGAGAATGTGGTAGTGACTTGAAGAAGCAGTGTAAAGTGTTAAGAGGGTAGTGACTGTAGTACCAGATTAGTGACTTTTGTTGAGAGTAGTAATTGTAAGGCCAGTAAATGAAGTGTTTTGTGAGAGAGACATTCTAGAAATATTATTGTACCCATATTTAGAGTGTAAATAAAGTTGTTTTGTTAAAATTTAAAGTCTCACTTATCCAGAACCCGGAGAAAACGTAACAATTTGGTGTCAGAAGTGTGGGATAAGTGAGTGAAGAAGTGGACAACTAAGCTAGCTGTAAATGGTAAACACTAGATCGACTGACTACGACAAGATGGCTGAAATCAAAGAGTTGATGGACTTACTGAAAAAGCAACGCGAAGAAGACGAACAACGACGACAAGAAGAAGAAAGAAGACGGCGCGAAGAAGAGGAACGACGGCGGCAAGAAGATAAAGAAGACCTCAAGAGGCAACGCGAAGAAGACGAACGACGGCGGCAAGAAGATAAAGAAGACCTCAAGAGGCAACGCGAAGAAGACGAACAACGGCGACAAGAAGATGAAAGAAGACGGCGCGAAGAAGACGAGAGAAGACGACAAGAGGAGGAACAGAGGCGTCTTGAAGATAAAGAAGAACTCAAGAAGCAACGCGAAGAAGACAAAGAAGACCTCCGAAGTATGTTCCACAATATGAGAGTTGATGTAAAAGAAGAAATTGAACAGATCAATGAACAAATAGAAAATGTGGACAAGAAAGTAGAACATGTGGACAATAAAATAGAAAGTGTGGACAAGAAAGTAGAAAATGTGAACAGTAAAGTAGAAAATGTAACAGAAAATGTAAAGGATTGGAACAAACGATGGGAAGAAGTTGAAGGGTTGAAAGAACAAATGAAGATGATCATGAAAGGCACAGAAATCACACATAGAGAACTGACAGAGCAAGTGATGGGGCAGACTGACAGAACTCAACCAAGAGTTACTGGAATGTCCCCAGTTCAAAATCGGCCGGAAGAAGATATGCCAATCGTGCAGCAGCCTCATGGAACCTTGAAGCCGCCGACTTTTGACGGAGAAACATCGTGGCCCGTGTACAGGAGGCAGTTTGAGGCGGCAGCTCTCAGCAATGGGTGGAGCGAACAACAGGCAGCAACTGCTCTAATTCTCTCGCTTCGAGGTAAAGCCCTAGAAATCCTCCAGAACATCCCGGAGTCGAAACAGCAAAACTACTTAACAGTGATACAGGCCCTAGATTTGAGATATGGTAACAAGTACATGAGCCAGGTCTACCAGACACAACTAAAGTCAAGGGTCCAGAAGCCAAATGAGACGCTGCAAGAATTTAGTGCCGAAGTGGAGAAACTTGTGCGACTGGCATATCCCCAAGCCCCAGAAGAATTTGTCAACCAGATAACCGTCCAGACCTTCATCGATGGGGTACTTGATAATGAAATGCAACAAGCTTTAAGGCTCGGAAGGTTGAAAACACTTACGGACTGTGTAATTTATGGCTTGGAATTTGAAGCAGCGAGGAATGCATCTCAACCTCGACGCAACAGGCTGCGCGAGGTGAAGGAGATAGAGGACTTTGCAGACACGACAGCGGAACTAAGGCAAGAAATGAAAATGATAAAAGAAGCCATAAGCAAGCTCACTGCACCGGTTGGGGCACGTAGGATGAAAGCAGATTGGTCAGACATAGAATGCTACAAGTGTGGTAGGAAAGGGCACATAAGTAGGCAGTGCTCACAAACCCAACAGGTGGCTCGCAGAAGACAAGAATACACCAACAGGGAGCGCCATCAGGGAAAACGACTTGACGCCAGTGTAGGTGGGCGACACGTGGCATGCGAGACCCAGGGCCCCAAAGTCAGGGTCTCCACTATCAGACGCTACCGCGAGAGCCTCGTTATACCTGGTAGCATAGACGGGAGACAATGTAGTTTCACCATCGATACTGGCGCCACTAGATCCGTTGTACGCCCAGACATGTTGCCAAACAAGTCGGCACTCACTACCAACAAACAGCCTGTGTTGCAGACGGCAAAAGGGGATAGAATACTCGTGCATGGAGAGGCCACTGTTTACATTAGGTTGGGCAGTACTGAGCTACAGGTAAGGGCTGTCGTCGCAGAAATCGTCGACGAATTTATTCTGGGCCTGGATTTAATGGAAGATTTCGATGTCCTATCAGTAGACTTCCAGAATAAGATCTTGAAAATCGGTAACGAAGAGTTGTATTTATCTCCAACAGCAGGCGAAGCTAATCCCAGGGTGAGGCTTATTGTCGACGAGGATACACGGATTCCTGGTAACAGTGAGAAGATTGTCAGAGCCAGACTAGAGAAGAAACTTGATGGTATGTCTGCTCTCATAGCGGAGCCCCTAAAAGATAGACATGATGGTGCCCTCGTCGCACGATGCTTAGTAGACCCGAAGAGGACAATACCCATAAGAGTGGCTAACGTGCAAACTAACAGGGTCACATTGAAGAAAGGTGAGGTTATCGCCACTTGCGAGCCCATTGACCGAGTGACGTTGTCAAGAAAGGTTACACCCACGGCATTAGACAGAAGACTGCCAGTAGAAATGGTAGAGCGGTTCAAGAATTCTTGGGGCCAATTGAACGACATGGAGATGGAAATGGCCCTGAAGTTCGTATTGGAGGAGGCCGATATTTTCGCTCAAGATAAAATCACAGGTCGTACGAGTCTAGTGCAACACAGAATTAATACTGGCGACGCAAGACCAATTAGACAGCCGCCGAGAAGACTGCCTTTTGCCAAGCAATCAGGAATCAAGGCGATGGTTAACGAAATGCTGGAAGATGGTGTGATTGAGGAGTCTAATAGTCCTTGGTCGTCCCCAGTAGTTTTGGTCAACAAGAAAGACGGCACTATGAGATTTTGCGTGGACTATAGGAAGCTGAATGATGTCACCAAGAAAGACAGTTATCCCCTGCCCCGGATCGACGACACTTTGAACACTTTGGCCGGATCAAATTGGTTCTCTACATTAGACCTGAAAAGTGGCTACTGGCAAGTAGAACTCCATAAAGACGATAAGGAGAAGACTGCTTTTTCAACCGGGAATGGGTTGTACCAATTCAAGGTCATGCCATTCGGCTTATGTAATGCTCCTGCCACCTTCGAGCGACTAATGGAGTTAGTGCTGAGAGGACTTACATGGGAAACATGCCTGGTGTATCTCGACGATGTCATGGTGATTGGAAGGACTTTCGATGAACACCTGTCGAATCTGAAGCAGGTTTTCTCCAGGCTGAGAGGTGCCAATCTGCAACTCAATCCCAAGAAATGCGTCCTCTTCCAGAAGAAAGTGAGTTTCCTCGGACATGTCGTTTCTGAGAAAGGGATAGAAACTGATCCAGAGAAAATAAAGGCAGTAAGAGACTGGCCTGTGCCGAAGAACAAACATGAGGTCAGAAGTTTTCTGGGACTTTGCAGCTACTACCGACGCTTTGTGAAGTACTTCAGCAGCATTGCGAAACCTCTGCATAGCCTGACTGAAAATAAGGTTGAGTTCATCTGGTCACCAGATTGCCAAGAGTCTTTTAGAGAACTCAAACATCGTCTTCTCACTGCTCCTATACTGGCTTATCCTCGGGACGAAGGACTGTTCATACTGGACACCGATGCTTCCCAGTATGGCATTGGGGCAGTACTCTCACAGCTCCAAGCCGGAGAAGAAGTTGTGATAGGCTACTTCAGCAAAACGTTCGGAAAAGCAGAAAGAAATTACTGTGTAACCCGGAAAGAACTGCTGGCAGTTGTAAGATCCATCGAACATTTCCACAGCTTCCTGTACGGAAGAACGTTCCGCGTGAGGTCAGATCACTCTGCTCTGCAATGGCTTCTGAACTTTAGAAATCCCGAAGGACAGATAGCACGATGGATAGAGAAACTGCAGAGCTACGACTTCCGGATTGAACATCGAAGAGGAAGAAGTCACGCCAATGCAGACAGCCTGTCAAGAAGACCATGTTCAGTGCATGAATGTAAATTTTGCGAGCGACAAGAGAACAAAGAGATCGACAAAGTAACTCATCAGATCAAACAACTGGTGGCAGGACAGGAGAATAACACCGATCTAGACGTAAATCTTGAATACATCAGAGACGCACAGAAGACAGATCCAGACTTGAAAAATATTAGAGAATGGCTACAAAAGGGGAAAAGACCTGAGTGGCACGATGTGTCCCGGTTTGGGGCGGAGGTTAAAGGCTACTGGCTACAATGGGACTCATTGTGTCTAAAGAATGACATGATCACTCGAAAATGGGAAACTGCCGATGGTAGAGACTGTATATACCAGACCGTTGTGCCAAGTGAGTGCATAAGCAGTGTTCTTCAAGAGTTACACAATAGTAGAAGTGGAGGCCACTTTGGGGTCAACAGGACTCTTGCCAGAGTGAGAGACCGCTTCTATTGGATAAACTGCCGAAGAAGCGTGGAAGAATGGTGCAAAAGGTGTGACCAATGTGCTTCAAAGAAAGGACCAAAGACCCGATCCAGAGGAAAAATGATGCAGTACATCTCAGGTACACCGTGGGAGAGAGTTGCCGTAGACATCGCAGGACCTTTTCCCATCACAGAGACTGGGAACAGATACATAATGGTGGCGATGGACTACTTCTCGAAATGGCCTGAAGTTGCGCCGATCCCCAACCAAGAGGCAACGACCGTAGCAGAAGCCCTGATGAAAAATGTCATATCACGGCATGGCGTACCCTTGGAGATTCACACCGACCAGGGCCGGAATTTCGAATCAGAGGTCTGGAAGAGCCTAATGGACTTGCTAGGCATAAAGAAAACGAGAACAACGCCACTCCACCCTCAATCAGACGGCATGGTAGAACGGCATAACAGGACCATCAATCAGTATCTTGCTATGTTTGTTGACGAGAATCAGAGAACCTGGGACAAGCTGATACCTCTGTTCCTCCTAGCTTACAGAAGCTCTCAGCATGAATCTACCGGCTACACTCCATCGATGATGTTGACCGGCAGAGAGATGCGGCTACCAATCGACATGACGAGACCACCACCGAACGAGGACATAGCGGACTTGGCTACGTTACCTGAGTATGTCGCCGACCTAGAAGGAAAACTGCGCACTATACACAGATGTGTCAGAGACAGGCTCCTCTTAAGCAGTGACCGGATGAAGATGCGCTTGGATCGCAGAGCAACACCCCATACATTCAAGGAAGGTGATGCAGTGTGGCTGTACCAACCAACAAGGAGAAAGGGCCTCAGTCCCAAACTTCAGAAACCATGGGAAGGGCCATACTTGGTGACTAAGAAAATTAACGACCTAGTCTACAGAATCCAGCTGTCTCCAAGAACTAAACCCAAAGTTGTTCACATAGAGAGGTTGAGTCCCTATCGGGGCAACGAACCCCCAAGTTGGCGGCCGGTAAATACTGTTCGGGACGAACAGTCTTAAGGAGGGGGGCAGTGTTACAAAGCACGTCAATAGACGTAGGTGCGGTGTTGCCACATATCCAGAATTTCCCCAACATCTGGGAATTTTTGCACAATCTGGCAACACCGCCTCCCCACCCCCTGGGGGTGCCTGGGGTGACCCCCCTCAGGCGAAGTCTCAACCCTCTAGGACCAAAAATAACGAAGTTACCAACTTGTACCCCGTCGGAACGGATAACTGAGGTCTGCACATTCCGAACACCCTGTATATACACCCTGTATACGCAGAGAACCCTTACACCCTGTATACGCAGAGAGATCTTATAGTTCGAGAAACACCTCTTGTGTAACATAGGAGTGGTGACCACATTTGGATCATCCTGTATACACATCCCCCTGTATACACACGGGACCGATCTGTATTCACAGAACCTTCTAGTAAAAGAAGGTCCTGGAAGGTTCTGGAATGGAACGCTCTAGAAAGGAGGGGAAGGTACGGCGAGTATATAAAAGCGAAAGCAAGCCAGCCCGAGTTAGTTCAGTTCAGTAAGAGAATGTGGTAGTGACTTGAAGAAGCAGTGTAAAGTGTTAAGAGGGTAGTGACTGTAGTACCAGATTAGTGACTTTTGTTGAGAGTAGTAATTGTAAGGCCAGTAAATGAAGTGTTTTGTGAGAGAGACATTCTAGAAATATTATTGTACCCATATTTAGAGTGTAAATAAAGTTGTTTTGTTAAAATTTAAAGTCTCACTTATCCAGAACCCGGAGAAAACGTAACAATATATATATATATATATATATATATATATATATATATATATATATATATATATATATATATATATATATATATATTTACTTAAATTGTGGGAAAGCCGTCAGTTGCAAAATAAAACTCTTTATTAAAAGCCGAGCTTTCGGAAAAGTTTATTCCATTCTCAAGGCTACAACATGGAAAGGAAAAAGTTTACAATTCACTTAGGAAAAATATAAAAGTTTAAAATACTTACATCTAACGTGAGTTTTACTATAACTAATTATGAAAAAACAAACATGAAAAAAACCGTTTTTTAAATTTGAGTGAAGTCGAAAAGTGCCAAACTGACATATGCAATTGTTTATTTGAACTTGTTTTTTGTTTTTTGTTTTCACACAGAATTTCGTTTTACGAAAAATTCGCTAATATACTTCAGCCTGAGAAGATACTATCTAACTAGTATATTTTTATTTCTAAATTAATTTACAATTTCACCAATTTTTTGCAATCACTGTTCGCCGGTGGTTATTGTCACTGTATAACTAATTTAAGGGTGGCATTTAAGTCCAATTTAGTATAGGAAAACGCAGCCTTCGTAAATTGTAAATATCTCAAAAATAGTAGATTAGTTAGTTTATTTTATGTAATTTCCCAGTAATACAAGTGCAAAAGTTTACAAGCAGTTCACATATTGTTGGATGTTGATGCTCTGTATGGGAGCTGCTACTACTACCACACACTATGGTTACCTAAAAATCTTTTTGGATCGGTTCAACTCGTGACATATTTAGATTTATATAGTTTATTAGTGAATTTTCTTTATAAAAAAAACACTATTGGGGAGATCCCGACTTTTGAATTTTGAAAAAATTTCTTCAAATGAGCGCTATTTAGGACCCCTGGTACCAAATCCGAGGTCGGTTTCAGACTTTATATGTTTATATATATATATATATATATATATATATATATATATATATATATATATATATATATATATATATATTTATGTGTCACACCTATAACTAAAAAAATAATGGACCGATTTTGATAAAACTTGGTGAGTACCTTCATTTCGCCAATGGCTTGGATACGTTCGTTAGCCAGGAAAATCCGCCGAGGTTTTCACGGAAAATTTGCTATTTTCTTTCGAAAAAAATCGAAAAAAAATAATTTCTCCGGAATTAACAAAGTAAGGACAACCAAATTTTATACGCGGGTTTATATCATTCTAGGTAAGATACCTACCAAAATTTAGCTATGTAAGTTAAAGGACAAAAAAGATACAGGCATTTAAAGAAAAATAAATTTGGGTTTTCCTCTAAACGTCAAAGTGACAATTTAAAACGTCAAAATTCGCAACATTTAGGCAAAGAACTTGAATCTAATACGGGCTATGGCGATTTTAAACGTCAAAATTGGTAATATTTAGGCAATGAACCTGAAACTAATATGATCTATGGAAGGAAAATCTCTCAAGAATAATGTTTTACAAAGCCTTAAGTCTTAGTTTCAATCATCATTGTCCTTCATTTTACTAAAATATTCCCAGAAAATTCATTTCAAATAGACCCTTTCTCTGATGCTTTGGCAATTGTGTTGGCTATAGAGTTTATCGGTTAATGGTATATTATTTTTGTCAAATTTTCGTTAAAAATCTTTAAAGCTCTATATATCCGTCATTATACAAGATACCAAAAAAAAATTGTATACATTAATTATAGGGTGTCTTGAGCTACATCTTAAAAAATATTTCTACAATTACAGGGTGGCCCACAAGTCGTTGGTGATTCAAATTTTCTTTTTTAGTGAATTTTCTTTACAAAATTCATTAATGGGGAGATCCGTGTGTATATATATATATATATATATATATATATATATATATATATATATATATATATATATATATATATATATATATATATATATATATAGTACCGATAACTTAAAAAATAATAGACCGATCTCGATGAAATTTGGTAAGTACTTTCCTTTTGAAAGTGGCTTGGACAAGTTCCTTAGCCAGGAAAATCGGACCAGGTTTTCCCTGAAAATTTTGTGTTTTCTTTCAAATTCATATTTCCGGAAATAACAAAGTGAGGGCAACCAAATTTGGTACGCGTATTTCTATTATAAAGAGTGAACCATGTACAAAAATTCAGGTCTCTAAGTTTAAGGACAAAAAGTTACGGGCAGCTAAAGCAACACATTTTGGAGTTATCCTTAAAACGTCAAACTCACAATTTAAAACGCCAAACACTAATTTAAAATGTCAAAATCGGCAATGTTTAGGCAAAGAACGTGAAACAAATACGGATTGTGAAAAGACAATGTTGCCAGAAGAGTGTTCTGCGAACTCTTAAGTTTCAGATTCAACCGTCATTGCCCTTCATTTTACTAAAATGTTTACAGAAAATTCATTTCAAATAGACCCTTTATCTGATGCTTTGGCTGTCGGTGTAGTTAAGTTGATGCTTTCGCTGTAGGTTTACTTAAGTTTATGGTTTAACGGTCTATAATTTTTAGCTAATTTTCGTAGAACAAATTCGTTACAGCATTTTAGCATTTTTTATCAAAATATGATGCATGTTTGTAAGAAAAAATCTGGACGCAGTAAGTGCGTTTTGGTAGCAAATTTTCATTAAATCCTCCAAATAATATAACAATAACTCAATTTGCTATTAACGTAAGTTTTGATGGTTTGGAAACCAACATTTAACTTTATTTTCGGAAAATTTTTGTATGAACGCAGCAAGGGCGTTTTGGTTGCGAATTTTCATTAAATGTTTCAAATTTCAATAACTGAATTTGCTATTAACCTAAGGTTCATTGGCTAGGAGACCAGTTTTCTCAGAAACATTTGAAGTTTATTTTCGGAAAATTTGTGTACATTTTCAAATAATTATTTGGATAAAATATGGTACATTGTTCCTACTATATAGGTTATACCGGTAACCAAATTGATGCCTGCTCGCATTAGAGCGATATATTTGTAATTAAAAACATTTTAATGAAAATTCACCCCAGAGTTTTTTTTTTTACTTTGGCGTGATTATAAAACATGCAAAGTTAGTGGTAGTTTTATGCGTTTTATAATTCGAAGCTGACGAAAACGTCACAACTTTTTGACCAGCTGTTAGATATCTTTTTATTCTACTTAGGTTAGGTTAGGTTAGTTTGTGAGTGGTCCATATCGGTCCCTCCACCGCGACCATAAGGTCTATTGTGGCTCACGCCTAATGTCTATATTTCGCCCAACAAATCCAGCCTCCTACAGAGGTCGATAACCTTTGCGGGCGAAAGTTGATCCAGATCCTCTGGAGCAAGCTTTACCTTGCCAAAGAGTAGGTGTCTAGTCCTATCCGCTGCCGGACAGGAACACAGCACGTGCTCTGCTGTTTCGTCATCCTCCATACACAGCCGGCACTCGGTCTCCTGACCGATCCCAATACGGTGCATGTGATGCCGCAAGCGACAGTGTCCTGTATACAGGCCGACTAGAGTACTCAGTTGTTGTCTGTTCAACTCTAGAAGTTTCTTAGCCCTTGACTCAGACAGGCCATTTATGAAGGCCTTAGAGTGAGCTAATCCTGGAAGATTTTGCCAATATTGAATTGTCCTTCTATCTGTCCAGGTCTTTAAGGTGCGTTTTGCTGTGCAAGATGTTATTCCCAGCACCGGTTCTGGTCCGACAAAGTCACACTGGGCACCACTCCTGGCAAGCGCGTCTGCCGCAACGTTGCCATCATGGTCCGAGTGACCCGGTATCCAACCAGCGACACCTCATTACAGCTGCCCAATTCGTTAAGGGCAGATTTACAACTCCATACCGTCTTTGAATTGCAACGGTAGGAACCAAGAGCCTTTATTGCAGCTTGGCTATCTGCAAATATCTTTATCGATTTGTTTGTGCATAGGTCTTTTAAGCTTTCCTTTGCACACATCTCGATGGCATAAACTTCTGCCTGGTGTATGGTTGCGTACTTGCCGAGGCTAGCTGATAGTCTAGCATCGGTGCTGCCCCCATATGCGCCGGCTCCTACTCCCATATTGGTTTTGGAGCCGTCAGAGTACCAGCAGAGGTCCGCTCTCAACAGGGTCGATTGGTTCCGGTCCCAGTCCTCCCTTTCCGGGAGGACGGTCTTGAAAGACAGCTATTAACGTAAGTTTTGATGGTTTGGAAACCAACATTTAACTTTATTTTCGGAAAATTTTTGTATGAACGCAGCAAGGGCGTTTTGGTTGCGAATTTTCATTAAATGTTTCAAATTTCAATAACTGAATTTGCTATTAACCTAAGGTTCATTGGCTAGGAGACCAGTTTTCTCAGAAACATTTGAAGTTTATTTTCGGAAAATTTGTGTACATTTTCAAATAATTATTTGGATAAAATATGGTACATTGTTCCTACTATATAGGTTATACCGGTAACCAAATTGATGCCTGCTCGCATTAGAGCGATATATTTGTAATTAAAAACATTTTAATGAAAATTCACCCCAGAGTTTTTTTTTTACTTTGGCGTGATTATAAAACATGCAAAGTTAGTGGTAGTTTTATGCGTTTTATAATTCGAAGCTGACGAAAACGTCACAACTTTTTGACCAGCTGTTAGATATCTTTTTATTCTACTTAATCGTTAATGTAACAGCCCTAAGGAGTCTTTAAACGTCAGATACGGGCGAAGAAGGAGATGAATCGGCAATTAATATTAATTATTCAGCTGTCTTTACCCGCCAAACCTGATGTTTGTTAAATTATTTAATCCATTGTCGTGTGTTCGATGTTTGAGTAATTCATCCACTTTCAGTTGTTCTGCTGAATTAGAAAGACGATCTGGATTCCTAATTTCAATTACAGAATTTCACAATTAGCGTCAAGTACTGTGGATCTTAAATCTAATTAGGTTTTTACTTCAAGTTCAATTTGAATAATACACCACTAAAAATTATCGTTCCACTTCGGATTGTGGATTCATAATTGATTAGTGTCACATCTTTGTGCCGAGATTCAAAAAGGTTAAAACAGTGGATAATCAATATTAAATACAGATGTAGAGACTTCCTCTTTTGCTTCACAAATTATTGTTTTCTTCTGTGCAACCGATTTCGCATTTTAGGGCATCGTAAACAGAAAATGAAAGATAATTAACTAAACGCCCCAGAATCAGGCTGGGATACCAGATATTATTCCTAAATGTCAAAATGTTTGGGGTTGGCATCTTTGGGTGATGAATAAAAGGCTTTTTGTTTCCAAGCAAATATTTTATTCCTTGTCCCGACGCGTTTCGACCCTTTTTAACAGGTCACCCTCAGGGGAATCTAGAATTTACAAGAGGCTTGTCAGAAAAACTGAGTTTTCCGGTAGGCTACTTCTGCGAGGGTACAACACAGGAATACAAGATAAAATGAGGGAACAACAGCTAACACCAACACTAAGTCAAAAAGTTAAAGGTTAAAAATGTCAAGCTACAAAGCTAGAAAAGACTACAGGTATACAGTCATAAACTACAACATGCAACAAAATGAAACAAATACAAGTCAAATTGAACTACAAGAAAAGCTAATTTGTCTTGAGATTTTTAGCGATTTTTTTTTAAAATTCGCTTATGGGGAGATCTGTGTATATATATATATATATATATATATATATATATATATATATATATATATATATATATATATATATATATATATATATATATATATATATATATATATCCGACCGATAACTCAAAAAATAATGGACCGATTTTGATAAAATTTGCAGAGTACCTTCCTTTTACAAGTGGCTTGGATAAGTTCGTTAGCCAGGAAAATCGGACCAGGTTTTCCCGGAAAATTTTGTGTTTTCTTTATAAAAAAATTCATATCTCCAGAAATAAGAAAGTAAGGGCAACCAAATTTGGTAAGCGTGTTTGTATTATAAAGAGTAAACTCCGTACCAAAATTTAGGTCCCTAGCTTTAAAGACAAAGAAGTTATGGGCAGTTAAAGCAATAAATGTTGGAGTTTTCCTCAAAACGTCAAACTCGCAATATTAAACGTCAAAATTGGCAATGTTTAGTCAAAGAATGTAAAACAAATACCATTTGTGAAAAGAAAATGTTGCAAGAAGACTGTTCTACAAACCCTTAAGTTTCAGATTCAACCGTCATTGCCCTTCATTTTACTAAAATGTTTACAGATAATCCATTTCAAATAGACCCTTTCTCTGTAGCTTTGGCTGTCAGTTTAGTTAAGTTTGTTAGCTGTTTTGATATTTATTTGCGTTTAGTGAAGTTTATGGTTTAACGGCCTATAATTTTTTTTAGCTAATTATCGTGGAACAAATTCGTGAATGCATTTTTGCATTTTTTATCGAAATATGATGCGTTTATCTTTAAAAAAATCTGGACGCAGTAAGTGCGTTTTGGTAGCGAATTTTCGGTAAATTTGCAGTTTAGCTCCCGAACGCTTTTCAAAACACTGTTTTCAGAAACCTCCCCCCCCCCCCCGGATCCACAAACCCCAAGAAAAATGTCTTGTTCACACTCCCCAAGGAAGTTACGGGACCAGGAGTGAGTAGGGGTGCATAATTTTTTTAGCTAATTTTTTTTAGAACAAATTCGTTAATGCAATTTTGCATTTTTTATCGAAATATGATGCGTTTATAAGAAAAAAATCTGGACGCAGTAAGTGCGTTTTGGTAGCGAATTTTCGGTAAATTTGCAGTTTAGCTCCCGAACGCTTTTCAAAACACTGTTTTCAGAAACCTGCCTAGGCCCCCACTCCCCTGGATCCACAAACCCCAAGAAAAGATTCTTGTTCACACTCCCCAAGGAAGTTACGGGACCAGGAGTGAGTAGAGGTGCATAATTTGTTTAGCTAATTTTTGTAGAACAAATTCGTGAATGCATTTTTCCATTTTTTGTCGAAATATGATGCGTTTGTAAGAAAAAAAAATCTGGACGCAGTAAGTGCGTTTTGGTAGCGAATTTTCTAAAAATTTGCAGTTTAGCTCCCGAACGCTTTTCAAAAAACTGTTTTCAGAACCCTGCCTAGGCCCCCACCCCTCTGGATCCACAAATCCCAAGAAAAATTTCTTGTTCACACTCCCCAAGGAAGTTACGGGACCAGGAGTGAGTAGGGGTGTATAATTTTTTTTAAACTAATTTTCGTAGAACAAATTCGTTAATGCATTTTTGCATTTTTTATCGAAATATGATGCGTTTATAAGAAAAAAATCTGGACGCAGTAAGTGCGTTTTGGTAGCGAATTTTCGGTAAATTTGCAGTTTAGCTCCCGAACGCTTTTCAAAAAACTGTTTTCAGAACCCTGCCTAGGCCCCCACCCCTCTGGATCCACAAATCCCAAGAAAAATTTCTTGTTCACACTCCCCAAGGAAGTTACGGGACCAGGAGTGAGTAGGGGTGTATAATTTTTTTAAAACTAATTTTCGTAGAACAAATTCGTTAATGCATTTTTGCATTTTTTATCGAAATATGATGCGTTCGTAAGAAAAAATCTGGACGCAGTAAGTGCGTTTTGGTAGCAAATTTTCGGTAAATTTGCAGTTTAGCTCCCGAACGTTTTTCAAAAAACTGTTTAGAAACCTGCAGGTGAGGTCCTAGTAATGTTTCTGAAAACAATTTGTTGAAAAGCGTTCGGGTGCTAATCTGCAAATTTACCAAAGTTCAATTAAATTCTTCAAATTTCAATAACTCAATTTGCTATTAACGTAAGCTTTGTTGGATAGAAAACCAACATTTAAGTTTATTTTCGGAAAATTTTTGTATATTTTCAAACCATAAGTAATTTTGATAAAATATAGTACATTGTTTCTACCACATAGGCTATACTGGTAATCAAATTGATACCTGGTCGCATTTGCTATAAAAAACATTTTTATGGAAAATCACTTCCATAACACATTTGCTGCATCTAGACTTTGAAAAATGTTTATATATTTTCAAACAATAAATTTATTTCAATGAAATATGGTACATTGTTTCTACTATATAGGCAACCAAGTTTGATGCCTGCTTTCATCAAAGAAAGACATTTGCTATTAAAAATATTTTAAAGAAAATTCGCTACCATAACGCACTTGCTGCGTCCCGAGATTTTTATAAATTACAATAAGTCTAGCTCTAAAACTCATAAAAGATTAAAAATTCTTCAAAAATTCTCTAAAAAAGTTCACCCTTGGCAGGGTGTTTTTTAAGTTCAAGCTGAAGACAATAACAGGAGCGAAACCAAACAGCACAAACACCAGCAAGCCATGCAGCTGAGAAGAAACTTTCAGAGAACATCAAACTCACTAATTGAATCAGAATTGAAACAGAAGCGAATTTTTTACTGTTTTATGAAACATGAAAAACGCCAAGATGGCGAACTTACTTACTTGTCTTGTTAAACAGGACTAAAAAACTATACAGTTGAGTGTCCAAGTAACATGCTTCATCTGTTGTTGTAGGATTGATCCATTGGCATCAGAAGTGTTACTAACTCGGAAAGTAGCAACTTATATTGAAATTAAGGATGAAGTTTTGTTTTGGAAACATTAAGTACGTTTTTGTTAGAAAAATTAATACGTTTATAAATTTCCATCTCTTCAACGACAAACTGTTCAATGCCAAAATTGGAAGGATGCAGAATTCTTGCGTCATTTTCTTTGCTGAAAGGGTGGCCTGACTCCCTTAAATGACAACCAAAGATCGAAGTGTGGTTATCGGGTTGATTTCAGCTTCTTAGGTGTTCAGCGATTCTCAGACCCAATGCTCTCCCTGTCCTGGCGACATAGACCGTGTTGTTATCGGGTTCACCACACTTCAAACAATATAATCCTGACCTCTTGAGAGTTTGAATACTGTCTTTATTTTGGATAAACAAACTTTTTACGGTGTTTGTGGACTTGAACGAGAACCTGACGTTTTCTCTCTTGAGTGCTCTTGTAACAGTGTTGGTAATAGAACCACAAAAAGTAAAAAATATGAAAGTCGCTGACTGTTTCGGGGGCAGACTTGAAGTCATTGACCTCAACAATTGGCGGTTTTTCTTTTCGACATAATTTATGTACTAGTCTCAGTGGATATTCATTATTGGTAGCTAACTGTTTGATCAGAATTTTCCCTAGACAATGGGATTCTAAACAATCTATCGATCAAGAATCCGATAGAAGCCATCTTGTGTGACATATGATAAGACCTATACGGTATAAGGTGGTCGGTGTGAGTGGGTTTTCTGTAGATAACAAACTCTATTGAGTTACATCTTCTTTGTAGCTTGAGGTCCAAGAAGTTGATTGACGATTCTACTTCTAGCTCCATTGTAAAATTGATGTTGACATGTAAGCTGTTCAACCAGTTCAGGAACAGATGAAGCTGCGCAATGGTGCCAGACCAAACCACTAGAATGTCGCCTACGTAACGAGTCCAAGAAATAATGAAATTGGAATATGGATTGAAATCCTTGAAGACCATTTCCTTCTCAAAGAAACTCATAAAGATTTCCGCACAAAGCGGTGAAAGGGGGTTTCACATAGGGAGACCATTTTTCTGTATATAGATTTTGTTATCGAATCTAAAGAAGTTCTGCGACAAGCAAGCTTTTACAAACGAATGAAGGGCATTTTGAACATCTCTATTTAGGGATGAATTATTGAGTAGCCCCTTTAACAATATAAGAGTCTGATTGAGTGGAACACTAGTGAAGAGATTGGACACGTCGAACGAAACCAGTACTGTATTTTCACCTATTGGGACTCTACTCAAGCGATCAACAAGTTCTTAGGAGTTATAAATGGAAAATGGTGACTGAAACTCAATGGTAGACATCAACATTAACGACAAGAATTTTGAAAGTTTATATGACAGGCAGCCTATGAACGAAACCACTGGACGGATAGGGCAACCTTCTTTGTGGTTCTTAGGGAGGCCATACAATCTGGGAAGGAAATGATTCATCGGGTATAACTGTTTAAAACTGTCTGAGATTAACGGGGCGAATCTATCAAAAACCTTCTTAAACTTAGAAACGAACGAAGGCATGGGGTCGTAACTGCTCAGGGATATACAATTTTCTTTAAGGAAATTTGTAACCCTTGATAAATAATCTGTTTTATTCAGAATGACCAAACAATGGCCCTTATCTGCCTTTGACAAAAAGATACTGTTGTTATGCATCGTTTCCCTCAATGACGAGACCACTCTCTTGAATTGCTTGAATGGAGAAAAGGAGGCTTTCAGTTTTGAAACTGCATTCGAGACTAGTCCTCGCAGAAAATCTGCATTTTTAACTCGGAACCTTCTAAGAAACACCTCAGTATCCTTAACTGTATTAAAAATCTGTGATGAGAGCCTTGGTGGGATTGCGAACTTTATGCCATGCCTCAGTAGATTAGACTGGCGTTCATCGAAATGATTGAATGAAGATAAGTTCTTAACTCTGTTCTGGAAAACATGCTCACTGAACTTAAGATTGCATTGATGAGGATTCATATCTTTGAGACGTTGCAAATGTGATATTTTGTTGAATAGAATTTGTCTCTTTTGGGATTGAAAAAATGATAAATATTCCAAATTATCTCTCATGAAAGTATCATACTCAAGCATGCATAGCCTACCTGTAAGTATATCATGCACTATCTTCAGCCGCAAATCGATCGCCTCTTTTCTTGAGTAAGCTGCTCTAATCTCCATTTTCAGTACGGATCTACTAAATCTCTGGACGAGTGAAGTGAACGAGTGTGGTATTGACCTGCTGTACATGTTCTGAATGAACTTTGGAGACAGTTCTTTTTATTCATCACCCAAAGATGGGATACCAGTGACTGTGTTTAGTGTGGTTTAACCATGTCAACGACCAATGATGGTCCAGCATTACTTACTTTCTTTCTTATTTATTTAGAGACGCTTTAGTGCGTCAAACGCCCTGCTCACATATCTCCGACGGATATATTTATATCTGCATAAAATGTGTTAGATGAGGTGTGCAGCGATATGAGAGCGGTTAAAGAGCTGTGAGTTAGTGTATTAGAGCGGTTTTAGAATAAGTAGCTAATTTAAGTGTCTACTTTCTTAATGTTGAATTCGGCCGTTGCCTTTACAGGTCGTCCCCCTTAAATATTCAAGATATCAAAGGAATATAATTGTATAAAGGGATCCTGACCAAATTAATAGCTACCGGCTTTTATACGTTCTACCTTGCTTTGGTAAGAGTTCCTATACAATAGAGTGAGGGAATTCTTTGAAGCAAATGGTATTTTGACCTCATCAGTTCGGTTACCGCAAGGGCCGTGTAGACTAGGGGTTGTCAGTGACGTTGCGGGTGCTGTGGTTGAAGGTCTTGACAGTGTTGGATACTATTATGTGACCTCACCCAGATCTGGTTAAATAAACAAGAATAAGACAACATAAAAAATTAAAAAAAAGGAAGGCAACCCGAGCAAATCCAAATTCGGAGAAAAATGGAAGGTAACACACAAAATAAATTACCCCAGGTGGGTACCGGGTCGTCCGGAGAATCCCACTCCACCTCCCTTAGGTGTGACATGCTCACGGATCCTTGGGGGGGGGGGGGGGCAACACTCCATTGTTTCAAAAAGATACGGCGCAAAGTCATGACCAGCGCCAGGATGTAGAGGACATAGATCCTTTCAAGAGGAGGAACAGCATTTTAAGATCACCTCCGCTTAAACGAACTACTAATTGAAAAGATTCGGTGAGCGGTACCTGCAGCAAACGAGCCCAAGTGCTGAAGCGTTTGTCCACGTCTGTGGTAAACCATGTTGGTAGCTTGCCAAATTTGCTGGCCATAGAGAAAGCTGGTACAAAGAGACAGCGAGAGGAAGAAGACCCTGAACCCGAGTGGGGGGAAATGAGAAATATGATGGCCAAGTGAGCGGCGATTTCCAAAGGCCTAAATGAGCTAATCAAGATCATACCAAACATAACTGGAGGGAAGCACCCGGGGGTACTGATAGGCCATACTTGCACCTTCAGGGATCATGTGAAAGCAGTCGTGAAGAAGGCGGAGGAGTAACGACACTATAAGAAGCGGATGCTAGGGGGAGTGGTGGCCTCTATTTTGCTGTATGCGGCTCCCATATGGTGTGCAATTATGGAGAAAAGTATATATGCGCAGAGGAATGGAAAAGGCACAGGGGAGGATTATTTGCGCTTATAAGACAGTGTCTGCAAAGGTGGCTCAGGCTATTGCGGGAATTGCACCAATCAGAATACTGGCGTAGAAAGGAGTGATGAGGCAATGCAGCTGAGTCCGAGACAAGGGCAGGAGAGTTGGAGCAAAAACGAAAGTGTAGCCCAGTGGACAAAGAAATTAATCCCACAGTTAGAACCGTGGGTCCTCTTTGGTCATCATTTCCTATCTCAGTTCTTGATGGGCCACGGATCGTTTCGCAGTTACACAGAGAAAATAGGGAATAGCAAGGATAGCATCTGCGTATACTGTGGTGAAATAGACTTTCCAGAACACGCAGTGTTGTTATGTCAGAGATGGAAGAACATCAGACATGAGGCAAATTAAAGCATAGGACTCACGTCGTCCACCGAGAACATTGTGATAGAAATGACGCATTCAGAGAGCTTTTTGTTTGTATTACTCGTCGAAAAAATCAAGCTGCCGTATACAGGTATTCTCAAATAGTGGGTGAATTTGAAAAGTTTTTGCATACATTTTTTTAGCGTTTCCGTAGAAATTATTTTTTGTAAGATTTTTGTGAAATGTTGGTAATTAATAGTAAATGTTTAGTAAGTTATTGTAAAAAAAAGTTGTCGAATTTTTGTGAAAACTATAATTTAGTGTAACTTTTGTAACCTCCTTCAAACAAAACAAAAAGCAGAACCGTGGTATATTGTGATCGACCTCAGGTGGATATAGAGCTGCTCAATAGTGAGGTGACGATTGCCTATAACACGCTACCCTAAAATAGCTCTCTATCAGATTATCATATTTATTAAGATTAGCAGTATTTTTAGAAGGTTGACAGATCTGGATATAGTTTGATACTCACGTTCTTTTCCATTTGTTTGCGCACTGCCCAGAGTCCTATATTTGTGGGCGCTCCAGACTAGTGCCAGGTTATATAGAAATTTAGATATCTAGATAATCGTTAGTAAGAATTAATTGTTTGAGCTGACGCCAAAAGAAAGGAGATATAAGGGGGAATTTCTCTTCAGTCAAACAGATATGTTAATGTAACAAAGTATTAAATTTATTCATATAAATTAAATTTGGAAAAGCAAACAGAATTAATTAAACATGGTCGGTAAATCTCAACTAAACATTAATCATACACAAATAAAAATTAAATAAACAGCAAGAACTTCAAGAAAAAGAAATTATCATTTCACATACATATGACAAAATTAATAAGATAAAAATGGTTGCATATTACTAAAATATTATTGTTAGTTACTTGAGGTATATATAAATAAAATCAAATGCTGTATTTTACAGCTCAAAAGCAAACACAAATTATTAGGTAAACTACTTGACGTTTGTCAATCAATTCAGTTAATTTTTTAATGAGTTAACTGGCCAGTTTTTAAGTGAGGCTCCCTTTTGAAAAATATTAAAATTATATGCGTGCGTGAAATTTCTACACTAATTATTGAAAATGGGAGATATTATAAAGAATGTACAGGTTAGATATTTTACACACAAAATTTACTAATTACTATTCAAGAACTATGTGTTTATATTCACACAAATTGACAAAATTCTACAGATAAAACAGGAAATTTACAGTTATCCTCATAGCACCTCGCTGACACTGTTTAACTTCAAACTTGATTACGTTAGTTTGAAAGTTCAAGGCTTCAGATATTAGTTTACTGCATGAAAAATTCTGCTGGTTCAGAGAAAGGATTTATTTAGACTCACCCAGCCTTCCTGCATTGAGTTACCTGATGACCCTATGAAGATGCTTTCCAAGTGGGATCAGCTGTCAGCGCCTGACACAGGTTCACAGACTTTAATAAAAAAAAAAGAAAGCTGGAGAAAGTGAGTGGTACTTCCCATTAGCGGTTATTAACCGGTGGGTTTAATGCTCCAATACTAGGGGACCATTTGACAACTATGTCGATGTTCTGCATTCGCCAGACGGAAACTTTGCGAATCGCAATTAAAACGTGAATTGGCTCAAGTGAAATTCACTGCCAACTGACTCAAACTTCGGTAACATTTAGGAACTGTTTCTGATCAGCGTAAGAAATGTATTAGGTCGGCAACAAAGAACCACAACTTAACTCGCATTTTTATACTAAACACGACGTTTATTTAAATTTGAAAACCGCTCAAATGACTTTAAACAATCACTGACAATTATGATTAGACAGTATAGATAACAGAAAGGATTTTATCACCCTTTTTAAGATAATTTTTAGCCACCGCAACTAAAAGGTGTTTATTCGATAACGGGCAAGCTTCGACTGCCACGAGGTAACGTCTGTTTCCGTTGAGATTCAAATTCTCTTCCCCTGACGTCTCACTTCCCACGTCTACAATTCGGGGTTTCAAGGCTAATTTTATGTCAGACATTGCAAATATGGTCTTGACTCCCCTTTAACATTGAATATGGACTTGCACCTTCAAGTTTTTTTTGATATGATGATTTAATTATTTGTTCCAGAACATTCTCAACGGATATTTTATTTACTTGAACGTTCTTCCAGGAAAATGCGACTTATTTATTAACAAAACCGTATTGCGTATTTAGATGTTTGAATTTTTAACGTGCTTTCCTAGCCTGCAGTAAGGGGGTTTACGGTATTGAAGATTTAGCGACTTTTCATAAAAACAATTTTGAAATCAAAACATGAATTGCCTTACAGATATTGGATTGTCGGCTATTAATTAAGTCTCCCACGGGTTTATTTTGAATAATTAATGCAGTAACGAAACACAATAGTTACACATTACTGAAGGCAATTTCTGTTAAAAAAAAGGTGTTTTCTTTTTCATTTTGGTCCTAAAGCTGTTTGTGAATAATTATATCTTGGCAGGTGTGTAAAGAGCTTGAAGAGGTTTGTTGCCCAGGAAAATCGGACCGGATTTTTCTGGAACATTTATTTTATTTAAGTTTATTTTCGGAAAATGTTTGCACTTTTTGAAACAACAAAGCTATTTTAGTGAAATATGGCACAAAATATGGCATATTTGACATTGAAAACATTTTTACGAAAATTCGCTACCATAACGCACTTACCGCGGCCAGACTTTTTTATGTATGACAAACACTTTTAGGAAGCAAATTAATGTAAGAAATGACCTAAAACCATCCAAGTTCTTGAAATATGCTATACCTACTGAATTTATAAACCATCAAACTGTCTCTCGTATACCTTCCCGATTGAAAAGTGAGTCCCCGTAGAAATTTACGTCGGGAATTTATAGCTTTTCCTCATTTATACCTTCAACATCCTCCTGTCCTTTGTCCCTTTTAATCAGATTTCCAATCGGAAGTTATTGAATAGGCTGAAACCCCTGTGGTTTTAATACAAGTAGAGATGCTAATGGTGCGGATAAAATTGAAAATCAACACAATGTCGCCATATAGATTTGGTTCGTCCTAAATATGCATACAAATTGTATAATAACGTCAAAATTAATAACAGGTATATTCTAGATGCCCAGAATTCAGCTAATGTAAGCTTTGTTCAGTAATTTTCAGTGAATCTGCTATAATGCCTTCAACCCAAATTCGTCGTACATCTTCGTCACGGCCGTCTTGTCATCGTAACCATGGCTCGGCTCTCTGTCTCCAGCAGATCTTTTCTTTTGGCTGTAGCTTCCACTACTGAAACTAAATCATTTGCATTCCAGTATTTTCCGCTGTACGGTTCAGTTTGGGTTAAATGTAATGCCGCAAAATACTAAAACGTTTTAATTAAAATAAAATGCGCGCATTAACATTACTAGTTTATAGAGACTAGCATCGTGGTTCTAATTATCCGTTCAACCAGAGGAATTGTTTTCTGTGGCAGATTTATGAATATACGTGATAAAAGTAATAATAAGTTAATACTACAAGTTACAGAGTGAAATACAGAGCTGAACACAATTCACAGTTACGCGGGCGACAGCACCCTCTACTCAAATATACAATATTCCAAGCCTGTCTCTTTAGCCCAATTAGATGAGGATCGCAGACTCATGGAGGGTTCTGTCTCCGTGGATCTCCAAAAAATATTAAACTGGGGAAGTAGAAATCTTGTACAATTCAACACTACCAAATATCAGTCTTGCTTTCTTTCTCATAAGAGATATACCAGCCCTAGACCCATCACAATGAACAACCAGGTTATTCAAAGTAATGAGTCCTTTTCACTTGTTGGCATTTCTGTGGATCGAAATCTCAATTGGCACCAACATGTCACATCAATTGCAGAAGCGGCTGCTAAGAAATTAGGTTTCCTCTTCCGGGCTCGCAAATACTTTTCACCAGCTAATCTCTATACCTTATATACGTCACAAATAAGGCCAAACCTCGAAATACTGCTCCCACATATGGGGTGCCGCTGCCGCTTCTACACTCGCTATCCTGGACTCCATTCAGAAGAGAGCTATACGTTTCATCGGTGACCCTACCTGCCATCTCTTGCCCACCGACATGCCGTTGGTGACCTCTCTCTCTTTTAGTGAATTTTCGTAGAAAAAATTCACTAATGGGGAGATCCCGACTTTTGAATTTTGAAAAAAAATTTGCAAATGAGCGCGAACTAGGACCCCTAGAACCCATATCCGGGGTCAGTTTCAATTTTTATATGTTATATATATATATATATATATATATATATATATATATATATATATATATATATATATATATATATATATATATATATATATATATGTATCACACCGATAACTCAAAAAATAATGGGCCGATTTTGATAAAATTTGGCATGTACGTTTCTTTTGTAAATAGCTTGGATAAGTTCGTTAGTCAGAAAAATCGGACGAGGTTTTCCGGGAAAATTTTGAGTTTTCATTAGAAAAAAATTCTTATCTCAAAAAGTAATAAGTCGATTTTAATAAAATTTGGCATGTACCTTCCTTTTGTAAATGGCCTTGATAAGTTTGTTAGTCAGGAAAATCAGACGAGGTTTTCCGGGAAAAATTTTAGTTTTCATTCTAAAAAATTTTTATCTCAAAGAATAATAGGCCGATTTTGAAAAAATTTGGCATGTACCTTCCTTTTGTAAATGTCTTTGATAAGTTCGTTAATCAGAAAAATCGGACGAGGTTTTCCGGAAAAAGTTTGAGTTTTCATTTGGAAAAAATTTTTATCTTAAAAAATAAAAAATCTATGATAACGAAATTTGGTAGGTAGGTTTATGATATCAAAAGTAAACTATACACCAAAATTTAGATTTCTATGTTACAAGAAAAAAAAGTTATAATAAAATATTTTGTGCCAGATCATTTTTATGAAAATTCACTACCATAACGCACTTGCTGCGTCTTCGACTTTTATAGATATATGCACGGGCACTGCTCAGATTAGCTTTCTTCCATGGTTCCTCCACCTGCTGCCCCCAACAGATCTACCAGGGGAACAGCGCGAATGCACCCTTTTACTGTCCAGGTCACCAGACATAGAACATCTTGTTAGGCCCGCTCTTTTGTCCCGACGACTTCCAAGTTGTGGAATTCCTTGCCGGCACATGTTTTTCCTTCTCCGAACTTCAAAACCTTCAAGTCCAGAATTAACAAGTTGCCTCTTTCCTCCTTGTCGACACCCACGGAACGACAGTATTTAGGCTGTAAGCCCTCGTGGTGTGTTGTTGAAATATATATTTAAAAAATATATGTTGTGATTCAATAAGGGTACAATAAAACGAGTGACTTACAATTGGACAATCAGAGCTGGGCGATTGCCGTGATCAGCACGTAGTGGTGTCGCTGATACCTGTGGGCTTCATCCAAAGGGCCAAGGTGGTTCACGTGTCCAGGTGACGACTGTGAAGCTTGCGGTGTGTTGATACCGTGGTTGAATGGATTTCTGGGCACGGGTCCGTCGCTCGGCGAAAGACTGGCGCTTCCAATACGAGGCTGACGAACTTGTCCACGTGTCTATGGACACAACCGTGGTTCTTGACTCCGTGCCGCGGGTCAGGAGATCTCCCTGTAATGCTCCCTGACCGCTGGAATGCGCACGGAGTTAACTGTGAGGTGACCACAGCATAATCAGGTATTATGCTGTGTCTTGACTACCGATCACCGTTCAGCTTGTCTTGAACAACGTTACTGGACGCTGGATGAGATGGAAGTGGTTGAGTGTTGAGCTATCTCGTCGCTGCTGACGCTTGATGACACCTGTACCACTGTTTGTTGTACTTGCGCCTTCGGTGGCTGTTATTGCCAACGGTTACAGGTGTGCCAATGTCGTCGCTGTGGGGGGCACCAGGGCAGGTTTGCCGACTAAGGATGTAAAGGGTGGACTCGGGGGGATTGAGGGTGGGGATTAACAATATTAGGACACAACATCCGTTGTTACAAGAATTATACAGTAAATTCAGTATCTCATAAGAAATAAGCCTAATAATACAAAAAACGTCAATCAAATAAATATATTGGTAAACGACTGCGAGAGAAAGAGTTTTTGTTGTTTTTGTTAAAGCGGACAAGGCTAATAAGGTTGACATTTTAGATAAAAGCGATTATGTAGATGAAGTATATAACGCAATAGAATCGGGACCGTATAAAAAAATAAACAGAAACCCTTTCCCAAAAATAATTTCCGAGGTTAAAAACAATTCAAAGAGTTGTCATAACCTTATTACAAAACACTTAGGAAATAAAGGGTAAATTTGCACATTAGCTCCCAAACGTTTTTCAAAAAACTGTTTGCAGAAACCTGCCTTTTTTATCTCAAAAAAGAATGCGCCGATTTTGATAAAATTTTGCATGTACCTTCCTTTTGTAAATGGCTTGGATAAGTTCGTTAATCAGGAAAATTGGACGAGGTTTTCCGGAAAAATTTTGAGTTTTCATTCGGAAAAAAAAATTTATCTCAAAAAATAAAAAAGCTATGATAACCAAATTTGGCAGATAGGTTTACGATATAAAAAGTAATATACACCAAAATTTAGATTTCTATGTTACAAGAAAAAAAAGTTATAATAAAATATTTTGAGCCAGATCATTTCTATGAAAATTCACTACCATAACGCACTTGCTGCGTCCAGTTTTTACTTATTTGTCCAATGATGTACATAGCTAGCCTAGTCATTCGTATTATGGAGAATACAACTTTAGTAAACTTTAGAATCGCTTTTTCTCAGAAATGGTGAAACTTAGGAAAAACAGTGTAAGGACAATTTTTGTAGATAATTGCATGTGTTCAACCACCAACAGTTCCTAATGTCGCGCATAAAATGACGGATATCATTTTCAAAACTAGAAAGGTACAAAAGATACTCTCTTCTCTTAATACCAGGAAAGCATCTGGCCTTGATGAGATCCCAGCAATTGTTCTCAAAAAATGCGCACCAGAACTTGCTCCTGTCCTCACTCGTCTGTTTCAGACATCTTACAATAGAGGCATATTCCCTAGTAACTGGAAAACTGCTCGAGTACAACCCATTCCCAAGAAAGGATCCAAAGCACTTCCTAGCAACTACAGGCCTATTTCTCTCCTTTTAGTCGTCTCTAAAGTGATGAAAAAGTATATAAACACCGAATTACTAAAATTTCTTGAAAAACACAGTTTAATCCAAGACAGGCAGTATGGATTCCGTCAGCGCAGATCAACTGCCGACCTCCTCTCCTTTGTCACCCATTCTTGGAACAAATCTATGGAACTACACGGTGAATCCCAGATTGTAGCTCTAGACATATCCAAAGCATTCGACCAGGTCTGGCACGCAGCGCTGCTTAATAAACTACCGGCCTATGGCCTACCACCAAAACTCTGTACGTGGACAGCAAATTTCCTCTCCAACCGGAGCATTTCTGTTGTCGTGGATGGCCATTCCTCTAAACTGTATCCAATTAATGCAGGAGTTCCTCAAGGTTCAGCTTTAGCCCCTACTGTCTTCTTCTCCACATCAATGACCTCCTCTCTAGCACATCCAACCCAGTTCACAGTTACGCGGACGACAGCACCCTCCACTCCAATATACAATATTCTAAGCCTGTCTCTTTAGCCCAACTAGATGAGGATCGCAGACTCATGGAGGGTTCTATCTCCGTGGATCTCCAAAAAATATTAGACTGGGGAAGTAGAAATCTTGTACAATTCAACCCCACCAAATCTCAGTCTTGCTTTCTTTCTCATAAGAGATACACCAGCCCTAGACCCATCACAATAAACAACCAAGTTATTCAAAGTAATGAGTCCTTTTCACTTGTTGGCATCTCTGTGGATCGAAATCTCAATTGGCACCAACATGTCACATCAATTGCAGAAGCGGCTGCTAAGAAATTAGGTTTCCTCTTCCGGGCTCGTAAATACTTTTCACCAGCTAATCTCTATACTTTATATACTTCACAAATAAGACCAAACCTCGAATACTGCTCACACATCTGGGGGCTGCTGCCGCTTCTACACTCGCTATCCTGGACTCCATTCAGAATATAGCTATACGTCTCATCGGTGACCCTACCCTCACCCAAAGGCTGCCATCCCTTGCCCACCGACGTGCCGTTGGTGTCCTCTCTCTCTCTCTCTTTTATAGATATCTGCACGGGCACTGCTCAGAGGAGCTTTCTTCCATAGTTCCTCCACCTGCTGCCCCCAACAGATCTACCAGGAGAACAGAGCGAATGCACCCTTTTACTGTCCAGGTCACCAGACATAGAACATCTTGTTATGTCCGCTCTTTTGTCCCGAGGACTTCCAAGTTGTGGAATTCCTTGCCGGCACATGTTTTTGCTTCTCCCCGAACCTCCAAACCTTCAAGTCCAGAATTAACAAGTTGCCTCTTTCCTCCTTGTCGACACCCACGGTACGATAGTATTTAGGATGTAAGCCCTCGTGTTGTGTTGTTGAAATTAAAAAAAAATCTACAATTTGTGTCTGAGCTATTTTTATCATAAAACTAACCGTTTCGCTAAAAAAAAAGTTGTACACATGGAATATATGGGGACTTTTCACAATTTCATTATAATGGTATCCCTAACGTTCATGTAAATTTTCAGTTTCTTGGGAATCTATGCGAGGGTACCCCTATGTATCGGGCTAACTGGACCTGACTAAAAGTGGTAAAATGATTATAAAGTTATCAAGTTTTTAGGGGTGGAAAAGTATTTTGACTATAACCGTCAGATTAGATTTAAAATGAATATATAATATGAGAACATAAATACAAACTAAGAGGAAACTGCTATTTAATATTTAAAAGGACGTGTTCCATGCATATCACTTTTTATGTCGTAACCAAATTTCGCCACGTTTGTTATATAATATTATAATATGTCTAAGTGGTTTTCGCTTGCAGCCATAAACCTTAAATGTCTGTTTCGTGCTCCCATAACTTTGTTTCCCTTGTTCCGCATTTTGTAAACGTTTTTACCACCATTACTTGAGGGCGGATGTTTTTAGTGTTCTTAAATTCTCTTCAGTTTGCATCACTCACTTTAAAAGCAACTCAATCACATGACTGACAAAGGCTGACTTAATTCATTATATTGGTGTACATGAAGGCCTGTGTTTTTGGTAACTATTCAGCTCTTGTCAGAAATAGATATTATCTAGTAGAATGAGGGTACGTAATATAGGGGGAGATAATTATGTTAGTGGAACTTTTACCATTCGTATTATAACGTTATCATATTATTTTGTCTTTAATCAATATACAACAAACACACTTAATTATAATATAATTATTAGTACGTGACAATTATAATAGAACTTTCACTATTTTATACTTTATCAAGTTATCAGTAAATTCTAGAATAGCTATTAGTACGTGCCGCGTGATATCGCGACACCAACCTTTCACCTATTTACTTAAATGATAATTGTATCTAAATTATTTATTGATTATTGTATTGTATTATATAAATTCAGATTTTGTAAAACACGAGTCAGTCTTGTTCACAATAAAGTTAGTGTAAATAACTTGTAGAGCTTGGCTCATTTCTTTATCAAATAAATTAATCTTTTAAAGGGGTAAACTACCCCTAATTTGATTGGCGCAGTCGAGTAGATTTCGAAAGGGTTGTTTGCGGATAAAACTCCCTTCTGTTTCAACAGTTTATTCGAAAGAAGAACCACTTCCCAGCATCCAACAGCAGCAAGTTATGAAGACACAGTACATGTAAGTCATTCATTCCTTTATTACTTTTCCTTATTTTGTGTATGCATATTTATGACAGAATTCGAAGACATTATTAGTCAATTTAATAAACTTAAAATTAACCAAGAAACCTTAAATAATATTTCAAAGGGTTTAAAAACTAATTCTCTTGACAAACTTAAAAAACCTAAAATGGCAACTCCACAATTTCAAGAATTCTACTTAAGAATGATCCCAGATTTTCACGGAAATTCCGCCGAACTAGCTGGTTTCCTGAAAAGCTGCGACCTCATAATGAACCAATTTTATAACCCCCAAGATAACACTCTATACCTCAATCATTTTCTTTTGTCATATATTATAAGTAAATTGCATGGCCCAGCACAAACTATTGTTAACACGAAAAACTTTTCTAATTGGTATGAACTACGTGCTACATTGGTCTCAAATTTTGCAGACATTAGAGACGAATCTAGTTTATTAGCAGATCTTTTACTTTTAAAACAAAATTATAATGAAAAAGCATTAGATTTTAGCAACAGATGTAGATGTGTTGAACAATTGTTAGTTTCAAATTTAATTTGTAGTGAATCGAATGAACAAATTCGATTAATTAAAATGAAAACATATTCAGACTTGACTCTTAAGGCATTTTTAGGAGGTTTAAAAAATCCGTTAGGTACAATAGTCAGATCACAAAACCCCAGTGATATAGAAACCGCATTAAAATTCATTATCGAAGAAGAAAATTATGAATATAGAAATAATAACTTTCTTAATAAAAAACCGAATAAATTCGACGAAAAAAATAATTTTCACACTCAAAAACATCCATTTTTCCATAATAAAAACCCAAACAATTTCCCCCAAAATCATTCTAATTTTCATCAAAGAAATAATCCTTCACCAAACTTCTCTCAAAGACCCAACTTCCAAAATAACAAAAATTTTTATAATAACAATCATTTTCAACCCCCAAACCAACAAAGAAATCAATTTTCATTTAATCGTCCTAACCTTCATTACAATAATTTTTCAAATCGCTTTAATCCTATAAATAAAACACATTCTGGTAATTTTTCAAAAATGGACACAACCTCTGGTAGACATGCACAAATGCATAATAGCCAACGTCCAAAATTCATCGTAGAAGAACTCCATAACCAAGAACTTTCCCAAGAGTCTGAAGAATTCCCTGAACCAAATTTTCCTCAAGAAAATGAAAAATTTTCCCAAACCAGACCCGTCCCATCAGCAAACATAATTGAAATCCACAACCATAATGTAGAATTACCATATATTTACATCCCTGAAATCCCAGGAAAATTTCTCATTGATACTGGTAGTTCTAGGTGTTTGATAAATAAAGAAATAGCCCTAAAACAATTTAAAAATTTTATAAGAAAAGAAAATTTTGAGATTAGAACTGCACATAAAGTCAGCGTACATGATTCGTGTGTAGATATAAAATTACCTTCTCTTAAAAATATTTTACAAACATTTTATATATTTAATTTTAACCCCAAATATGTAGGTTTATTAGGTTTAGATTTTTTAAATAAAGTAAATGCGAAGTTAGATTTTAAACAAAATAAGTTAGTTTTTGGTGACAGAGTTTTTCAAATGTATATTGGAACTCGTCAACCTATCTTAAAAACAGAAATCGAAGCACATACGTGCAAAATTTTAAAAATACCGGTTAATCAAGCCAACGGTGTAGGCATTTTAAATGAATATAAATTAAATAACGTAGAAATACCGAATTCTTTTGTAAAAATAGAAAATTTTAACACTTATGTAGGTGTGCATAATAATTCTGATGAATCAAAAACGTTTATCATAAACGAACCACTAGAGATAGAAAACGATTATGAAGAAAGAGTTAATAAATTTTCAGAGAAAATATCGCCTAAAATAAAAAAGGAAATTGTAGAGCAACTTAGATTAGATCATTTGAATAGTGAAGAAGCTAATGCTATAAAAAATATTTGTAACGAATACATAGATATTTTTCATCATGAAGATGTACCCTTAACGTCAACTAATGCGGTTAAACACAAACTAAGACTAAAAGATGAAACCCCTATCTTTAATAAAATCTATAGGTACCCCCATGTACATAAAGAAGAAGTAGCTAATCAAATAAATAAAATGTTAACACAAGGTATCATAAGACCTAGCGTATCCCCATGGTCTTCGCCCTTATGGGTTGTATCAAAAAAACCAGACGCCAGTGGTAAACAAAAATGGCGAATCGTAATTGACTACAGAAAGTTAAATGAGCAAACAATTGACGACAAATATCCCCTTCCAAACATTACGGACATTTTAGATAATTTAGGTAGAGCCCAATATTTCACTACCCTTGATCTCGCTTCTGGATTTCACCAAATTGAAATGCACCCTGACGATATTGAAAAAACTGCCTTTTCCACTGAGCATGGTCATTACGAGCACGTCAGAATGCCTTTCGGGATGAAAAATTCTCCCAGTACTTTCATGCGCCTAATGGACAATGTCCTTAGGGATCTCCAAAATAAAATTTGCTTAGTTTATATGGATGACATTATTATTTACTCCTCTTCTCTTCAAGAACACATTTGTCGACTTAAACAAGTTTTTCAAAGGTTAAGAAATTTCAGACTAAAAGTCCAACTAGACAAAAGCGAATTTCAAAAAAAAGAAACTTCCTTCTTAGGTCATATTATCACACCCCAAGGCATTAAAGCGAATCCAGATAAAATTAAAGTCATTCAGCAGTTTCCTATCCCCACAACTCAAAAACAAATTAAATCTTTCTTAGGTCTTCTAGGTTACTATCGTAAATTTATTCATAACTTTGCCTTTATTACAAAACCCCTAACGAAATGTCTCAAGAAAAATGCAAAAGTTATTCATGACCAATCTTTTATCGAAGCTTTTGAAAAATGCAAAGAAATTTTATCTAATGATCCAATTCTTCAAACCCCTGACTTTTCCAAACCCTTCATATTAACAACAGATGCTTCAAATTTTGCAATCGGTGCAATTCTTTCACAAGGCCCTATTGGCCAAGACAAACCCATTGCTTATGCCAGTAGGACATTAAACGAAAGTGAAACTAGATATTCCACTATAGAAAAGGAACTCCTCGCTATCGTATGGTCAACAAAACATTTCCGTCCCTATCTTTTTGGAAGAAAATTCACGATCTATACCGATCACAAACCCTTACAATGGGTATTTTCCCTGAAAGAACCCAATTCAAAACTTTTAAGATGGCGTTTAAGACTAGAAGAATTTGACTATGATATTTGTTATAAAAAGGGAAAATCTAATACCAATGCCGATTGTTTATCTAGAATAGAAATCCACCCTATAGATAATATAGATCAATCGTCGATCATAGCAGAACCCGGAGAATCTTTAAATATTAATGACTTGGATGACTTAGTAAATCAAACGTACGATGAAATAATGAATAATACTAATAATTATAATAATAATAATGAAAATAATAATAATAATAATAATAATATTGATAATGAGGAAAACGAAACAATTCACTCAGAAGTAGACTTTACATCTGCCCCCGGTATACCTATTTTAGACGAAAGAATTAATAATAAACCTCAACAAATCAGAATAAAAGAAATCAATACTATCTCTGATGTAAGAGTAATTCCACGTAAACTAGATTTTAGAACAATATTCGATATATCTGTTCCACCAAGTATAAGTGACGAAAAAATATTAAAAACCCTTAAAGAAATATGTATCCCAAAAATTAATAATTATTTTTATTTTTCTTCAGAAAACATGTATAAGAAATTCAGTAATATAGTTTGTAAATATTTTAATAAAGAAAACGCCCCAAAATTCTTTAAATGTAATAAACTGGTAGAAGACGAAAATGACAAAACGACACAAGAAGAAATTATAACTCGTTACCATCAAGGTAAAACAAACCATAGAGGCATAATTGAAACATACAATAGGCTTAAACAAATGTATTACTGGCCTAATATGAAAAATACAATCACTGATTATATAAACCAGTGCGAATTTTGCAAAAATCACAAATATGAAAGAAATCCTTTAAGAATTCCTCTAGAAATTACCCAAACCCCTTCTAAACCATTCGAAAATTTACATATAGATACATTTAAGATTGACAACACTAACTTTTTAACAATTATAGACACTTTTACTAAATTAGCACAAGCTTATCACCTCAAATCAAAAAACCAAGTAGACGTAGCAGATGCCCTAGTAAACTTTTTTCAACATTTTGGCACTCCCTCGTATATAACCCTGGACCAAGGTTCCGAATTTACCAGTTCCACAATAAGAGAACTTTTAAATTTATATAACATAAAAATACATTTTATAACTGTCCAGCATCCCAGATCTAATTCACCTGTCGAAAGACTACACTCTACTTTAATAGAACATTACCGACTACTAAAACATAAATTTCCAAAAGACAGACCAGAGAAAATTATGCCATACTGTATTATTGCTTACAATAGCAGTGTACATTCTAGCACAAATTTTGCCCCTTTTGAACTATGTTTTGGCACAACTAATACTACAGACCCCCTATCAATTCAATTTGAGAAAAATATTCTTGAAAATTACAACAATATTCACAAACAAAAAATGTCTCATATTTATAACGCAGTAAACGGAAAATTAAGAAAAGACAAAAAACGAATAATTAACAAACGAAACGTAAACACTAATAACCCTTTTAAAATAGGAGATCGTGTGCTAAAGAAAAATAATTCACCAAGAAAAAAGAAATCAGCAAATTTATATTCTGGTCCTTACATAATTACAGACATCCTTCCTCATAATAAATATATTATCCACCATACTTCCCTACAACAATCTGAAACTTCCCATGCTGACAATCTCCGATTTGTTCCAGAATCTTCGTCACCCTCATCATCGAATTCACAACGAAAAAATTAACCAAATCACTGAGTATAATAAAACCCTTATTACTGATATTATTATTCAGTTAAATTTACTTAGTTCAACAACAAATCAAATTTTCCTAGCGACAGAAAATGCAATTATATTTGCTAAACTAAAAACGTTTCACCCTTCCATGATAGAACCGCAACTATTAGAAGAAGAAATAACTAAAATGTCTAAAGAATTAGTAGAATCAACCTTAGTATATAAAATGGATATTTATAAAAATGAATTTATTATTAGAGTTAAAGCTGTTAAACATAATTTTAAAATTATATTTATCTTAGAAATTCCACTTATTGAATTATCAGAATATGCATACTATCATTTATATTCCTTCCCCATTTCCTTTGATAATGGATATACCTTTCAAATGATAACACCCCAACACCCATACCTTATAATGAATGACAATCACTATGGCTTTATGGACACTGAATGCAAAGAATTGCCAGATGGAATATTTCTCTGCCATCTACCTGAGCTGAACCTACCTCAACAAGATACTTGTGAAACCCAGCTTCTCAAAATACAGAAACCATTTAGCAAATGCCAAACAGAAACATTCAAGTTGTCTTCCTTGAAAATTGAGAAAATCTCCTACAACCAATGGATTGTAATTTCTCCACAAGAAACAGTTCTGCATCATAATTGCCCACAAGAAGAAAACGTCTTGTCAATTAGAGGCAGCTATATAATCACCGTTCCAAGGGATTGTATTGCCAAAATAAATACGACAATACTCAAAAACTACGAGAATACCACTAAGCCAGAACAAATCTTACACATCCCAAGGTTGGACCCGAATACAAACGTCAAAGAAGACATAGAAGATCTTCCCACCATCCAAATGGATGCAGTTCATCTGGACCGCATGAAGCAAGTCCAGAACGAGTTAGCAAGTTTAAAGTTACATGCCACATCTTTAAAAGAAATTCCGATCGAACACACCAGTATATGGACAATTATATTGTATATCATAGTATTTGTGTCAGTCCCAAGTTACATTTACTACAAGTACCATCTAAAAAAGGATAGAAACTTAGACGTCATCCCAATGGAAGATATTGAATTGCAGCAACCAATGAGACTTCGCACCTGAAAACTTCCGTCTTCACCCGAAGTTTTCTCTTATGGAGGGAGGAATTATGTTAGTGGAACTTTTACCATTCGTATTATAACGTTATCATATTATTTTGTCTTTAATCAATATACAACAAACACACTTAATTATAATATAATTATTAGTACGTGACAATTATAATAGAACTTTCACTATTTTATACTTTATCAAGTTATCAGTAAATTCTAGAATAGCTATTAGTACGTGCCGCGTGATATCGCGACACCAACCTTTCACCTATTTACTTAAATGATAATTGTATCTAAATTATTTATTGATTATTGTATTGTATTATATAAATTCAGATTTTGTAAAACACGAGTCAGTCTTGTTCACAATAAAGTTAGTGTAAATAACTTGTAGAGCTTGGCTCATTTCTTTATCAAATAAATTAATCTTTTAAAGGGGTAAACTACCCCTAATTTGATTAGATAGATAATGCCTGTTAAAACAAATCAATGGATGTCTGAGATAAGAAAACACGTAACAATAACAAAGTTGTTGTTGAGTTTTAACATCTCCAGCGTAACTGAGCATGAGTTGACGTAGTTAGATCAATATTACAAAAAGCCTGGACGCAGCAAGTGCGTTATGGTAGTGAATTTTCATAGAAATTATCTGGCACAAAATATTTTATTATAACTTTTTTTTCTTGTAACATAGAAATTTAAATTTTGCTGTATAGTTTACTTTTTATATCGTAAACCTACCTACCAAATTTCGTCATCATAGCTTTTTTATTTTTTGAGATAAAATTTTTTTTATAATGAAAACTCAAAATTTACCCGGAAAACCTCGTCCGATTTTTCTGATTAACGAACTTATTCAAGCCATTTACAAAAGGAAGGCACATGCCAAATGTTATGAAAATCGGCCCATTATTTTTTTAGATAAAAAATTTTTTCGAATGAAAACTGAAAATTTTCCCTGAAAACCTCGTCCGATTTTCCTGACTAACGAACTTATCCAAGCCATTTACAAAAGCAAGGCATATGCCAAATTTTATCAAAATCGGCCAATTATTTTTTGAGTTATCGGTGTGATACATACATACATACATACATACATACATACATACATACATACATACATATATATATATATATATATATATATATATATATATATATATATATATATATATATATATATATATATATATATATATATATATATACATACATATAAAAATTGAAACTGACCCCGGATATGGGTTCTAGGGGTCCTAGTTCGCGCTCATTTGCAAAAAAATTTCAAAATTCAAAAGTCGGGATCTCCCCCTTAGTGAATTTTTTCTACGAAAATTCACTAAAAAGTCTGGACGCAGCAAGTGCGTTATAGTAGTGAATTTTCATACAAATATTTTCACTTCTCTTTTAGTGAATTTTCTTTACAAAAATTCACGAATGACGAAAACCCGACTTTTGAATTAAAAAAAAAAATCTTCAAATGAGCGCTAATTAGGCCCATGTACCAAAAATTAGATCTCTAAGTTTAAAAACAAAAAAGTTGGACAGTTAAAGAAAACAAATTTGGAGTTTTCCTTAAAACGTCAAAGTCGCGATTTGAAACGTTAAAATTGGCAATGTTTAGGCAAAGAACGTGAAACAAATACGGATTGTGAAAAGAAAATATTGCAAAAATAGTGTTCTGCGGACCCTTAAGTTTGAGCTTCAACCGTCATTGCCGTTCATTTTACTAAAATATTTACAGAAAATTCATTTCAGATGTGTACACACAAACCCGGACGGGTTTACAGTACACGCATTAAAAACAGTTTGTAGTATTCATATTTAGAGTAAGACCTAAATTAGATTCTAACAATTTATTATAATTATTTTTAGATTAGATTTAAGAAATATTATCGAGCTTTGAATTATTATGTAATTGTTGAAATCAACAATAAACATATTATTATTATTATTATTATTATTATTATTATTATTATTATTATTATTATTATTATATTATATTATTCTTTTTTAATCAATAAATATGTTGGGCAACCGTCAGAGGCTCCGACACACTCTGATGTCCACCTAACGTCATTACACCCGTGCCTTCGCCCCGCTCCAGCGGTCGTAAGAGAGCACGGGGCCGGAAATCATTAATCCAGGTTCAGAGAACGGAGGAAACGTAAAGATCCAAGGACGACAGATTTCTGCATCCTGCAAGCTAGTGAATATGCAGCGGCGTGGCATGCGGGAATTTGCTCGAGTTCCCGCAGCAGAGTATTGGGCACATCCCTAGACACCCAATAATCAGAACGACGAGTCGTATATTGTGTCCCGGATAAAGCTGCCTAAGCTCAAACATAAGGTCTCTATACTTGGTCCGTTTTCCCTCTCCTTTATACTAACAATAGCCTCAGCAGGAGCCGAGAACTCTATAACAAACAGGATTTTATTTTGTTTGTCGAGAAGGAAAATGTCAGGCCTTTTAGCGGCTACTGGCCTGACAGTGGAGACCTGGAAATTCCAGTATATAGGGCATCTCTCGTTCTCCACCACGGACTCAATATTCCCCAGTTGGTGAGGCAGCACTGATGTTTGGTCTATTCCATACGAATGTCGAAGATGGTAATACAACACTCGAAGGGCCGTATTATTCCGGTACACGTAATTAGCAGACGCCATCACCGGACATGCACTCAAGAGATGCATAAGAGCCTCCGGCGATTGGTGACAGATTCTGCCACGTCCACCCGCATCACGCGCTTGCGCTAGACCAAGGTGTTTGTAACACCATCTTGGCAGGCCACGATGAACCCCTCAGACTCCGATCGGAGCCCCACTGATTTAAAACAAGAAAATGTCAGCCTCGTTGACAAGCCGTATTCTTCTATATGCCAGAAGAACATTCCGTGCAAAGGTTTGTCAACATGCTGCCCCAATAGGTGTTTTTGTAGGGCATCTCTAATTGTAGCTCTTAAGGTCGGAATGTCAAGGTCAGTCACCAACTGGCAATCATCTTGCCTTCTTCCCGACCTGTGATCGAAGCATAGTCCGAGCTCACCTGCTGATATACCTGCTGCCTTGAACAGGAATGCCCCTGTTCCTGCGACTTCGTGCGTTTGGACAATTCGCAGAAGAGGAGCCAAGCTTTTAAGGATCCTGCAACTCATCTCAAGGACCTCTTTTCCGTGTAACCACTCCATGTTTGGTAGTCCTCTACCTCCGAGATGTATTGGGAGGTATAAGCGAGGAACTGACGACCTCGAGTGCAAGCTTCGATGTTTGTGGAGAAGCTTGCGGGTATCCCTATCCAATTGGCGCAACTCTTCCACTGTCCACTTTATCACTCCAAAGGAGTAACGGATGACTGGAGCGGCAAGTATGTTGGTAGCCAGCACCTTGTTTGGCCCGGACAGCTCTGAATGCCAGATTTGCCGAAGCCGCTGTTTATACCTACCGCGGAGAGCCTCTTTCGTTTTCGCAGCGTCCTGAATGCCTGATTGCTCAAGACCCAGGTACGTATAAGTCTCTCCGACACCTAGATGTTTTATGGTGCGTCCGTCGATGAGCTGCGCATCATTTGGGTACCCTTGAAGTCGCCCCCTCTTTTTATGGACCACAGCGCACTTGTCCAAGCCAAGCTCCATCCCGGTGTCAAGCGTAAACTCTTGTACCACCCTAAGAGCTTGTTCGAGCTCGTTCTCACCACAGGTATAGATTTTTAAGTCATCCGTATAAAATAGATGACTAATCCTGTGTCTTCTGTTTGGTGGCCCACAGAGATAACCGCGGGTTTTTCGGAGAGCTGCACTCAGCGGTAGCAGCGAGAGGCAAAATAGGAGAGGGCTAAGTGAATCTCCCTGGAAGACTTCCCTCCTATATGATATCGGTTGTGTAAGGGTTGTTCGGCCGCCGGATGTTAGGGCAAATCGTGTCCTCCACAATGACATCAGATGTTCTATACATTTCGCTAGCGGCTTTGGTACAGCAAGTTTGCCGAGCAAGCAGCGCAACATATCATGCGACGTCGTGCCGAACGCCTTGCGGTAGTTTATCCAGGCCATGGACAGATTTCGGAGATACTGCCGTGCGTCTTGTGTAACGCAACGGTCAATCAACAGATTCTCCCTACATCCATCCATTTTTTCCTGGAACCGCGCTGCTCACTGAATTCCCCAAATATTGTTAAATATTATTATTATTATTATTATTATTATTATTATTATTATTATTATTATTATTTACAAAATGAACACGCGGGTCAAGTTTCATAAAAATCGGTCCATTATTATTTTAGTTATCGGGCCTCGTCTTCTGTGCGATCCTGATGATGATGACGACGAAATGACCGATAGGTGTTTATATTGCTGCAGGAAATGTGATATTTTTCCAACATCTATTGGTATTTTAACAATACAAGGAATTTAGTACATTACTTACGATGACAAGTTAACCCTGAAGGCCATATTATAATTAGTGAACATGACGATTAGATATTTTGGTTCATTATTTCAAACTTTAAAATATTAAACTCCTGGTAATAAAGAAAACAACCTGTTGTTTGATAATCCACAAGTCATCCCGTTACATTCCTCGGATATCAAAATGAACTTGTTTTACCGCCATTAATAAAAAACTTTTTAAAATATTTTAACGATGTTTTTAGATCGTTCGGTTAATTTTCAACGTCTGAAACATTCAACAAGTTTATTGGTTTACGTGTGGGACGTCTAATTTGGTAGGAACGACCACACCATAAAAGCGAATGTATTTTTAAGCGACTGATTAGAACATGCCATATCAAAATGGTGATTGACCGGAAATTGTTGTAGATACACAGCGGTTTTCGATAATGCATAAGTGATGGAATATGTAGTTGTCAGCAACGTAAAACAGTCTGCCAATGTGGTTGTTAATTGGATTTTTGCAGGAAACCGATGGTAGTAAAGTCTGTAGAACTGACACAGGGCAGAGCACAGCAATATGAATAGGCCAGTGGGCTTTTTGACAGTGTTGCCATATGTATTACTGAAGGCACAAACATGCAATGCCCTGACTTGTGTTATCAGCCAATAGAAACTTAAGTAACGTCGGTTTAAAGATGTGCAAAATTTGAATTCAGTATATTCAAGGGGCATCTTTTCTTTTGGGGTAGAAAAGAGGAAATAAATGCTGGAGCAGGTCCAAAACCAGAAACGCACTAGGATGCATTAAGGCTAGATGCATTCTCGCAACAATTAGAACCGTAGACCGGTTTCGCTCTCATTAGAGCTCTTCAGCACGGCATACTAATTGTAGCAAAAGTGCACCTATAAAGTAATACGGCTATAGTAGCCAGCCTTTCAACACTAAGTGAGTGGTGGACGTGCCGCCACCTAGTTGAGGAACCAAGTAGTATGTTGTCACGCCAGCTCCAAATAACACAAAGTGCTAAAAAATAGAGACTGTATACAACCAACTAACAATTTAGAGAATTGTCAGCCCTGGCCCATTTCTACGCTAATATAGGGACAGAGTATGTAAGGCTAGATGCATTCTCGCAACAATTATAACCGTAGACCGGTTTCGCTCTAATGAGAGCATAATGAGAGAGAATTATGGGGGAGGCCAGGGTAGGACTATACAGGCTAGCCTGCAATGGTAGACTGAAGATCAACCCAGGCTTCAGGCGCCACTGCAAAATTCAGGAGATCGTGAAGGAGCCCATGCTTTAAATGAGGCCAGACTTCGCGAGCCCGCGAATCTGCAGGGAAAACAACTTTACAGTGGAAATCCCCGACCGCGATGCATGGCGGTAGGAGACGCCGGGCATACCACGGGACGCGCTAGTCTGGTTTACGGACGGATCCGGCGGGGAGCGTGGGACGGGGGCAGGTGTTTATTCGGAAGGACCAAGGGTAAGTCATAGTATTTCCCTCGGAGCCCATGCAACGGTCTTTCAGGCCGAAATGTACGCTATCCTGCACTGTGTGCGGGAGAACAAGAGGGGCTACACCAACAAGCGGATCCTCATAGCCACAGACAGCCCTTAAGGCCCTAAATAGCCCAAGGGTAAATTCCTGGCTGATGAGTGAATGCCGAGACGAGACGAGCGACCTGGCTGGGCAGAATGAGGTCACCCTCATCTGGGTGCCGGGTCACTCGGAAGTCAAAGGCAATGAAGAAGCTGACAGTCTCGCGAAGAGAGGGTCAGCAGAACCATTTATGGGACTAGAACCGGCTCTGGGCGTGACAAAGAGCATTGCCAGAAGAGCCATTAAGTCCTGGGTCAGAAACCAGCACAAGGTGTACTGGGCAGATTGTCCAGGGCTCAGACATGGGAAGTCAATAATTGACGAACCCAGTTCAAAGAGAGCTGTGGAGCTAAATCTTAGCAGAGGACAGCTCAGAAACATAACAGGCCTCTTGACGGGACACATGGCCGTCTTGAACACCTGCATAAAAGGCGGCGGTTCGAGTGGGACCTCGCATGTAGACTCTGCGGCGAGGGGGAGGAATCAGCCCAGCACATCTTGTGCGAGTGTAAAGCTCTGGACCGCAAAAGACAACTGATCTACGGTCAGTCTAGACCGGAGACAGAGCAATATAAAACTTCACCCTACCAATCGCTGTGCAGACTAGTTCAAGGCACAGTGATTTTGTAATGGGTGGAGTAAGACTAAGGATATGCACAATCAACCAAAGTTTGCAGTGCTATCGGGGCGGCAAGGCTGCGGACAAGCCCTGATGGAAAAAGGGCACGCCCTAGAGAAGTGCCATTGGCCAATATTTGTTTTCGCTCTGTGTAAACGATTTGCCGCAATTTATACTAGACTGAAAAGTCTTCATGCATGCCGACGATACTTATATTGTTATCTACGACAAGACGGTGTCTTTTGAAAAGTGGTGTTATACAAATCAATTAATTATAATTATAAACTGTGACGACTTGACTTTGTGAACTTTCAGCTAATCTATAAGCCATAGCTTCCCCGAGTGTCAAATTTTAAATAATTAACCCTTAATCAAACTTAGCTTTTTAAATCCGATTACAATTTATTAACGAGCAGTTGATTTGTATGTACATCATTTTACGTTAAAATTCTCGGAGTTTGCTCTAGAGCGTTAAATGTGGCATCACTGTCTATTACTCTACAACCCGCGAATGTATAAACCGTAGAGGGTGTGATGCCCGTTCCCAGAAACAGATCGATGCCCGGCGAGCCACGCCCTTAACCGGGATCTGCCCTCGGTATCCCGGAGGGACGCAAGAGAGGGATAGTGGCACGTTGCAGCCTGCCTGTCACTTGTTTACATTTTACATTGCAAGCTTACTATCAGCGAGACGGATCGCTTGCGGCTTTGTACTTAGGTTTGTTTCCATACTTTTCATCCAGAACTGTGTGCAAGAAAATCTCTGAAGAGGATCTTATATGTCATTGAGTTATGCTCTTGGTTCTTATTATCAGGCTCAACGTCTACGGGTTCTTGAAAGGACGGTCTTGGGGTCTAGGTTGGTCTCTTGATCGTTCACGCTTGTGGAAAGAGCTTCGTTATTTACGGGTTTGTTTGCTAGCGCGATGAGGAAAATTTATACAACGTTCGGCGACTTTCTCTTTCGTTTTCTGCTTCTACTGACCCAATTATAGTGCCATTTGGAGTTTTACAAAGCTCAGATGAAATTTATGCTAATGGCATTTAGCCCTGTGCGTTCTATTTGTTACAATGTTCGCATGGTCTCATTGTATAGTTTACTACAATGACCTCGCTGCTAGCGACATGTCTTAAGATATTTTGTATTTCCAATTTTACAGACAGTCACTGCAATATGTACGAGGTAAGCGCCAACATTTTCCGGCGCGACTAAAGGAAACGGCATAGACTCAGAATTAAATTTTATTTGTTAATATAGTCCTTCTAACATTAATGCGCTTATTACATCGTTTCAGCAACAATTCGACAATTCTTTTGGTTTGTCCTCAAAAGGTGCCCAAACTGCAGCTTTCACCTTTTCGTAGTCACTGAAATGGCGCCCGCGAAGGTCCTTTCTCAAATTTCCAAATAGGTAGTAGTCACTGGGGGCCATATATGGACTATTCGGAGCGTGATCAATTTGTTCGAAACCGTAGTCACGAATTGCGGCTTGTACAATTCCAGCAGTGTGCACGAGTGCATTGTCATGAAGCAAACGCACGCCTCTGGTCAGTTTACCACGTCTTTTACCCCATTGGAAACCGTTTGGACCAATGTTTTCCTATAGGATAAGACAAAGGATTTTGTCGGTACATTCAGGGGATCTTTGATGTTTTGAGGTGGAAGACCTTCTTGAGTAAGGAATTTAATCTATACTTAATTTTCGTGACCTCTCACTTCGTGAAGAACAAGTTTCAGTTATAAGAAAACTAATTGACATAAAATCCATTCTAGATATCGTATCAGTGGTCCTCTCTACCGAAATTGAACTTATCGGTACAGTAAATTCGGAGTTATAACCAAATAAAAAGTAAATAATTTACGATATAACCTGAAATTACCCCTGAATTGGTGCCTATAATGTTAGACAAGGTCAGACAGATATATCAGGGTTACGCTGCTATTGCAAACAAATCCTCCAAATTAAACTTCAAACGAACAGGCTACAAAAATATGTCACAATAAACAATCAGCAGGCTTGCCATTTGCCAAAACTGTCATCTGAATTTGAAGATATCAGAAAAATATATAATAATAAATAAAAATTTTAATGAAAGTGATTCAATTTGTTTAAAGACAATGCAGAAACTACGTTTTATTATGTACAAATATTAAGCTTCCAATTCTTCAGGGCATCGCCCTCTCATAGTAAAATCTGACAACGCCAGTCAGCTATTTGTCATTGTCATTTGTTATTTTACAAACTGACAGAAGGGGGGAGTCGAATTCGAGGTTATCATCTTCTTCTTCGCTTACATACGTCATAAACAAATAATAAGACTCAGCTAATACCTTAGAATCTTGGAGTAAGGTATTTATTGTTTACTTTTACTTTTTAGTGAATTTTCGTTATTATTTACTCTTCATGTCGTATATGGAAAATTTGAGGTAAATGAAACTACATAATATCATTCAGTAGTATAATCTATACCCATAAACATATGTTCAGTATAAATTATTAAAGTTTTAACATCAAAATTTTGTATTTTTTTATTTCATTTTCAAAAAGTATGGATACAGCAATATTAGATAAATGCTGAAAATAGTTTAGGTGCAGCAAGTGCGTTATGGTAGCGAATTTTCGTAAAAATATTTCACAGGGTGATAATTCAATTTCCCATTAAACTAGAATATAATCTTCAGCTTTGCTACATACTAAAACCTATATAAAGGCAGCGTGGGTACTAAATTACAAAAAAAATAACACAATGAGCTTCACAAGCAACGATCAATTTGTTTTAGAAAACCATTTTCTTTATTTTGTTTGCAGAAACTGTTTGGATTGAGTGGACTATGACAGATCATCCAAACGACTAATAAGGAAAAATACCTGCCACGTTTATAATTTGGCAGGTACATTCGTTTTGTGAATAAAAATTATATTTTCGGTAAATTTGCAGGTTTGCACACGGGGACTTTTTAGGAGAAACAAATTCAGAAACATGCTTAGATCTCCTTTTAGATGCACAAACCACAAGAAATATTTCTTGTAAACAGCCCCCAAGAAAGTTACGGGACCAGGAATGAATAGGGATGTTGGAATAGAATGTGTGCGGAAAGTTAAAAAACCAGCTTAGTTGGACCTCTATAAGCTGCCTTTATCCCATTTTGCAGCTATACCTCCTTAATATTCTGTTTATCCCACCAGAACCCCTAATATTCACCCCAGGTCTCGTAACTTTCTTGCGGGTTGTTCCCAAGAAACTTTTCTTGTTTACATTGTTCTCGTTTATGTATTGAGGGTGATTGTATGCATAGAGAAGGTGAAGGGAAACCTCTGCGAAAAAGCAGCGAACCAAGATTTTCAATTTATGTTTAAATTGTTACTCCATTTCATTTGTTTAAAATAATTTTCTAAAAATGAAATTTGGGTTGACTTGTTTGTCAGTCTTACATAGAGAGCTACAATATTTCCTCATTTTCAACGAGTGCTGATACAGCAACAGTAAATAAGTGTTGAAAAAGCTCTGGGTGCAGCAAATACATTATGGTAGAGAATTTTTGTAAACATATTTGAAATCCGATAACTCAATTGCCTATTAAGCTAGAATCTTCAATCTTGAACCATAGTAACACCTATGTAAACGCAGCGTGGGTACTAAATTGAAGAAAAATAACACGATGAGCTTCGCGGATAACTACAAGTTGGTTTTAAAAAACATTTTTTGTTGTTTCGTTTACAAAAACTAGTTCGATTGGATTGACTAAAACAAAACCATCCAAGCAACTAAAAGGAAAAATACCTGGCATATTTATGATTTGGCAAGTACGTTCCCAATTTCCATTGTAAATAATTATTTTTTTTTTCTAGAAAACTTTTGTGACTGATGAAATTTGTAACACAATTTTTTTAAAGAGACTTGCAGTACTTACATATATCTCTACCAAACTACAATTTTCTAGCTCCATATGAAATAGAAACTTATTTAAATAATCGCTAACTGGGAACTGAGAACAATTCCACCTCAATTCAAATACGCTTCCAATGCTTTTCCACTAAAGAGCCTCGGTGGTTCAGAGGCAAGAACGTGTGCCTCTCAACCGAAGGGTACTGGGTTCGATCCCAGGGTTCTCCTTTCACTTATTCAGTACAAACTGTAATATTAAAATCAACCGAGGTTCTGGCATTGTATTTGAGCAAGTTGAATGTCTGCACGTTCCGCCCTTCGGAGGGGGCGTAAAGCCGTCGATCCCGTGTCCATGCGATGTTGGGCACGTTAAAGATCCCTACCCTCCTTACAGAAAGGCAGGGGTTCGGCAAAATTTTCAGGATGGTGAGGTGAAACTGCTCCCTGGCGTCGGTGATTGGTCATAGTCGCGGAAATAGGTCGACGTTACAGAAACAAAACGCACACACGCTTTTCCACTATTTTATGCTAGAAAGTTATTAATTATTAATAAGAACATACTCTTCAGTGTGTACCTATTATTATTTCAGGAAAATGAGACTAACCCTTTGCCACATATAGATCTGTTAACATAAGGAACTTTTACACCACCTACATACATAACCAGGATCTATAGGTAATTATCTACCTCAATTTTAAATGCATGATAAAAGTCTGGACGCAGCTAGTGCGTTATGGTAGTGAATTTTCATAGGAATGATCTGGCACCAAATGTTTTATTATAACTTTTTTTTCTTGTAACATAGAAATATTAATTTTGGTGCATGGTTTACTTTTTATATCGTAAACCTACCTAACAAATTTGGTTATCATAGCTATTTTATTTTTTGAGATAATTTTTTTTATGAAAGAAAACTCAAAATTTTCCAGGAAAACCTCGTTCGATTTTTCTGGCTAACGAACTTATCCAATCCACTTACATAAGAAAGGCACATGCCAAATTTGATCAAAATCGGCCAATTATTTTTTGAGTTATCGGTGCTATTTACAGGCTGGCGCGTTGAAAATGAAACAGACCGATTTGCGTCCAGAGAATACTTTTTTTAAGAAACGCTGAAACACGTCAATTTTAATATTGAGGGGGACATGTTTTGACATAAAACTCAACTTTGTCATATCAACCCCTTAAGGGTGGTGATAACAACCCTTATATTTTAAATAGGAAACATGAGTCCAGTGTTACATCATTTGAAAGCTCTTTCTTTTCTGAATTCAGCACACTAATTTTTTTGGAAGTTTTATCAACTCGTTTAAAAATTATTCACAGTTGGAATTGCAAGAACGTATTTCATTCATTGTGATAAGAAATGCACTAATTAGTCAATTTTTTGTTAAAAAAACTAAAAAACAAAACCAAAAGTTCAAAAATGTTTATTCAGTTAAGTAAGTGTTCAAATTTTTGACCACCAGCTTCCATACAAAAGTACAAATTTTGTTCAAAAGGAGCTCTGACATTCTGGAGCATTTGTGGAGTTACTAGACGGCTATCTTCAACAATGCGTCGTCGTAATTCTTCCAGAGACTCTGCTTCTGTTGCGTAAATTCTACTCTTTAAATGGCCCCATAGAAAAAAGTCTAAAGGAGTTAAATCCGGTGATCTAGGGGGCCACTCAATAGCACCTTTACGCCCAATCCATTGTCCTGAAAATTCTCTGTTCAAAAACTCCCTAACATGTTGTGAAAAATGCGGAGAAGTTCCATCTTGTTGAAACACTAATTGATTTTCTTGATAGCGATCATCATTTTCAACAATGTCAATTAATAGAGGGTAAACGATATCTTCTAGTAACTCCAAATACGTTTCGCCACTCAAATTGCCATCAAGAAAAATTGGTCCGATTAAACGGTCTCCAAAAATGCCAGTCCAGACATTCAATTTCTGTGGAGTTTGAGTGTGGACTTCGTGAAATTTTCTTGAATTATTATCTGCCCAATAACGACAATTATGACAATTGACTGTAGAGTTTAATAAAAACGTACACTCGTCTGGAAAACACATATTGAACAGAAAGTTCCCGTTATCAGCTTATTCGTGCAGTCATAACTTCGCAAAACTCCAGCCGCCGATAAAAATCATCTTCATTCAGTTGTTGTACAATTAGTGTGCTGAATTCAGAAAAGAAAGAGCTTTCAAATAATGTAACACTCGACCCATATTCCCTATTTAAAATATAGGGGTTGTTATCACCACCCTTAAGGGGTTGATGTGACAAAGTTGAGTTTTATGTCAAAACATGTCCCCCTCAATATTAAAATTGACGTGTTTCAGCGTTTCTTAAAAAAAGTATTCTCTGGACGCAAATCGGTCTGTTTCGTTTTCAATGCGCCACCCTATATATATATATATATATATATATATATATATATATATATATATATATATATATATATATATATATATATATATATATATAATTGAAACTGACCTCGGATATGGGTTCTAGGGGTCCTAGTTCGGCCTCATTTGCAAAGATTTTTTCAAAATTCAAAAGTCGGGATCTCCCCATTAGTGAATTTTTTCTACGAAAATTCGCAAAAAATTAACATGTGAAAATTTTTACCCTTACAAAACCCAATCTTTGTACCACTTTCTCATCTCTTTGGTCATATTACGTTTTAGTTTTACTGTTGCAGCTGATCAATAACAACTCCTCGGAATTTATTTTATTCCACGTGTAACAAGAAAACGATTTCACAGAGTCAATTTCAAACAACAATGGTCATACGATCATGTGGATGCTTTTCCGGCGGCCTGCGCAGGTGAGCTCTGTGCAGGCCGACGGAGAGGCCGTCTGCTTGTGTGTGGGGCCCCTAATCAGTGTATTTATTTCATGACTGAATGCCAAATCCAAAGTCCAGTCTTAATATATTCAATGTTAAGTTAACTTCGTGATGATACATTATTTCATTACAGCCCTTTTGTATTTAACTTATGATAACCTTTCACAGTAAATGAAGCAACCTCAATAAGTTTATTTACTGTAGGTATTTGGTATTTTGATATATATATATATATATATATATATATATATATATATATATATATATATATATATATATATATATATATATATATATATATATATACATAAACATATAAAAATGTAAACTGACCCCTGATATGTGTTCTAGGGGGCTTAATTAGCGCTCATATGAAGACATTTTTTCAAAATTCAAAAGTCGGGATCTCCTTATTAGTGATTTTTTAAAAGAAAATTCACTAAAAGGCTAATTCGCTTGAATGATAGGACTTAACTTGATTGGAAAACGTGGAAAATGTTTTTCGAATTGAGGTTAAACAGTTTGGGTCTTTAAAATCAATCTATTATTACTATTATTATTATTATCTTTGCACCACAGGAAGTGTGTGTGACCTACAGATTTCCCTTGCTGTAGAACAAAGAAGTTAGTGAACTGGATTACATAATTGCTGTCGATAAATCATCAATGGATAACAGCGATGACTCAGAGCTTTTCGTAGGGATGCCTTCCAAAAATACGCAGGAATCGTTCTTGTCAAATTGTAATTGATTAGTGCTGGATGCAGTAAGTGCGTTGTGGTAGCAAATGTCCATAAAAATGTTCTTAATACAATTAAGTCATTTTGTCTTCAACTGAAAGACATTAAATTTGGTATATGGTATAATCTGTTTGTGGTAGAACCACAGCATAAGAAGACTATGCTGTGGTAGAACCATTTTTTTCCCTCAGGGCTCGTCCGCGGCCTTGCCGCCCCGATAGCACCGCAACCCTTGGTTGATTGTGCATACCCTTAGTCTTACTCCACCCATTCCAAGATCACTGTGCCTTGAACTAGTCTGCACAGCGATTGGTAGGGTGAAGTTTTATATTGCTCTGTCTCCGGTCTAGACTCACCGTAGATCAGTTGTCGTGGTAGAACCATACGCAGGTACCAAATTTTTCTGTGTCTTTACAGGTGCTTGTTTTATTCTTTGCAACCGGTTTCGCTTTTTTACTGCATCGTCAAGCAAAAGAAAATTTGTTTTGTGAAGACACAGAAAAAGGTGTCTGTATTTAGATCAGATTGTATAATTTTAAATTTATTTTCTTATCGAAGTTTCATGTTATAGCGAATTTTCTTACAAAAAATTGTTATTTAATTCTCTTGCAGAAAAAAAAAGATTTTTGTCTAAAAATGTTTGGCGAATGAAATCTGTTAAAAATACATAGTTTTCTTTGCTCTGCTTGAGAGCCTCGGTGGTTCAGAGAACGTGTGCCTCTGAACCGAAGGGTACTGGGTTCGATCCCAGGGTACTCCTTTCACTTTTTCAGTACAAACTGTAAAATTAACATCAACCGAGATTCTGGCATTGTATTTGAGCAAGTTGAATGTCTGCACGTTCCGCCGTTCGGAGGGGGCGTAAAGCCGTCGGTCTCGTGTCCATGCGATATTGGGCACGTTAAAGATCCCTACCCTCCTTACAGAAAAGCAGGGGTTCGGCAAAATTTCCAGGATAGTGAGGTGAAACTGCTCCCTGGCGTCGATGATTGGCCATAGTCGCGGAAATAGGCCGACGTTAAAGAAACAAAACACATACACGCTCTGCTTGAAACGTGAACGCACATTGCAACACTTGAATTTGATTTTCAACATGAATATTGGGTCTTTATTTTGCCGTTTATAAGAAATAGTCTTTAGAGCAATAGTCATTGTTTGTTTTTCTTCAAAATCGCATAAAATCTCATTATGCAAATTCTCCGTTACAAAAGCGCTGCACATAATCGTTAACATTTTAGCCTCACTTTGTATTTAGCTTTTTTTAGTTTTCCTTTATTACTTGTAGACATTGCCAGACTGTTTTGTAATGCAAATAAAATCCTTGAACTATGTCGGTCTACATGGCACTTGGTTTTAAGTACATTTGTAATTGCCTATAAAAAGAAACGATATTTACGGTAGCAGATAGTTGTTTATGTTTTATTTGCATTTCATTTCTTGCGTACTTTCAACATTTTTCTCCTAAAATATGCATGTTTTGTACCTAATATTGGTACATACAGACTTGCAGACTACTTCTCTGGCTTCACTGTTGGTTTTCGTTTATGAAGTAAGGGCAGTAGTGATGGGTTGTTATTTAACAGTCTGTTATTTTTAACTGTTGTCGAGCCGCAACAGTAACAACCTGTTATGGATATATACAAATAACAGGTACAGGGGTTGGGGACGCTGTTGCGCTTTACACTAGAACTCGGAGTCGTAACTCTTTCTGTTGTATCGGTTTTTGTTGCACTGCAACTAGCTACGATGAATCAACTTCTGTTTTCATCCGCAACTGTTATAACAGGATGAATGGACATGAGACTGGGAATGGGGTATAGAGTATAGAGCGGACTTTACTTCATAACATACTTATACTAGTGTGCTCACAGCTTTGGGAACGTAGGGTCGTCGGTACAATGAAACTGTTAACTTTTGACAGGTTGTTGATTCACAAAAACACACACATATATTTACAATTTATAAACAAACACAACATACGAAAAATGTAAATAAAATCAACGATGTTTCTTTTTTTCTTTGAGAAAATTGTCTTACACTAAAAAATACTTTTCTAACAAAACACTTTTAAAGTTCTGAGTTTTTGTTGATGAACATTATTTGACTGACTTTGGTCGACGAAAGTCTGTTACGGCGGTCACTTAAAATTTGTCCTGTTTTAGAAAAAAGTCTTTCGCACGGAACAGACGTAGCGACAGTCCCAAACTTCTCCTTCACCATTTTACTTAAATGTGGATATTCATAAGAATGAATTTTCCACCATTTAAGTGGATCTCCATTTCTAGGCAAAAGCGGTTCGTTGTTTGCACAGTTTTTAAAAGCGTACTGATTAAGATGACCGGTGAGTCACCGGCGGTGAACCGAGAATCGAAAATGTAACTAGAGATCCTTCTAACAAAAAATAAAAGCGTAATGTAATAAAGAACCATATGTGCAGAATAAAGGCAAATTTCTTTACCGAAATTTTATGAGAGGTGCAGCATGTTGGAGCTTCCGGTTTTGCGGAAACTCCATCGACTTTCATTATTCAAATGGAACACCTTTTATATTACCTCATTTTATTAATATTACAAGTCATGCTTGTAAAAAGTGAGCTAAGTTTCCTTCACTTCTGACATTTATGGTCGCTAAAAAATTCGTTCTTAATTTTTCAATATGTGAAAGGCTGTATACGTAGCAACTGAAAATTATTAAAAATGAACTATATCACTGTAAAAATAAAATCAGGTCACCGCGTATATAAAAAAATTATCACAGTCGTTGACGTAAACTCAATCTTCATTAAATAACTCGATATGCAGATGGCATTTTTGTTTTAAGAAAAAACTGATATGTATACAAACGTACAGTTATGCTTTAACGTGAGTCCTTAGGTATTATATTATATTAGGTAGTTTCTTTGCTCATTCTTCTTTGCCTTATGTAACTAATAAATCAATATTCCTTTTTACTTTTCACTTTGGAAATCTAAGAAATAGGTCCGATTTTAAACATCTTTTTTTTAAATTACTACTGCAAAATAAAAAATCGCTGAAACTTAAAAAATCTCAGAAACAGTACCAATTGTAATAAAATTATAAAAATATTCCCTGTACCCGGTATAGTTGAAACCAGACACACTTCGCCCTATTAGTCCGGTCAATTTAGACATGCGAAGGTGCATAAAATCCCAACAAGCTGAAAATCAGTAAAATTGTTCAAAATATAATTATAAATATAATTTAAAAGTTCCCCATCATTCCCGTGTATGGAATTTTTTTTATTCAAGGTAAAAGGTCAAAAAAAATGAGTCGCGATTTTCAGCAAAACGGTAAGTTTTATCATAAAAGTACTTCAGACAAAAATTGTAGATCATAAAATTATCTATAAAAAATGTATCAATACTTTTTTTCCTACGAGCTACCGTTTCTGAGATAAAACGATTCAAAAAGTTGTAAAAGTTGTCATAATATGCACACGTTTCCACGCCACCTATGAGGTAGTGTACTTAGCGCGTTTTTTAACGTGGTTTCCCCAGTAGGCATACTCCACGGGTCAGTTGTGATCCTGTTTAATTTGAAACTATTGCAAAATAACGGAAATTTTCAAAGATTGGAAAAGATAAAAGCGATGTAAATTAAAAAAAAGTGGTGAAGTTCATTCGCCTGATTCGTAACTTTCAGATTCTTGTTCTTCTTCTTGTTCTTCTTCTCCTGCTTCTTCTTCATCTTCATTTTGGATGTAAGTAAATTGCGTCAATAGCGATGTATCGCATGACACTTTGTTGGAATCAAACGAATCCTCCACTGTTGGTGATTCAACATTAGAGCACGACCGGCCTTGACAATTTGTGCATGCCAGAGAACAAAACAGTCCGACTTTTTAGCAACCACATTTAGCACTGCATCCCTTTTTGCAGTTGCAAAAAATTGTGTTCAGCAGTTTTTCCGGCGCAGGTGGGAGTAAAGTTTGAACTGGCTCTAATATATTGTTGACCAACTTCCAACCCCAGTCTGTAGGGTCTAGCTGATAACCAAGCCACACTTGAACTTGGTAATATATCCGAAAAAGATGTTGATGAGCAGCAACTGAGGTTGGAGGAAGACAAGCTAATTGAACTTGTTTTTTATTTTTAGTATTTTTAACGAAACATGCATAGCTTATGCATAGCTTATGTATATTTTATATTTTAAGTATAAGTTACAATGACCAATAGCAAAATATTTCAACATATATAACAACTCTAGAGATGTATATACGTGGCGTACTCATGCATATTATGATAACAACTTTTACAACTTTTTGAATCGTTTTATCTCAGAAACGGTGGCTCGTAGGAAAAAAAGTATTGATACATTTTTTATAGATAATTTTATGGTCTATAATTTTTGTCTGAAGTACTTTTATGATAAATCTTACCGTTTTGCTGAAAATCGCGAAAAACTCATTTTTTTGACCTTTGACCTTGAATAAAAAAAATTTCATGCACGAGAATGATGGGGAACTTTTAAATTATATTTATAATTATGTTTTGAACAATTTTATTGATTTTCAGCTTGTTGGGACTTTATGCACCTTCACTCTCATTTTTTGGTCTAGATTGACCGGACTATATAGGTAGAGAGAGAAAAATTAGTTTTAATTTAAAAAAAATATTTATTTTATTTTTTGCTTACAATAATTCATGTATTTCATATAAGTCTCATTTTCAAGGAAAAGATGGCTATAGAGGTTTTCAAGCTCAATGCTTAACTAATACTTAATTAGTAAAGAAAATTCGAAAGAAATTCTGCATTGTTGAATTTACCAAATTATTATTTGTGATGAATACCCAAAAAAAACCTCAATCATTTTTTTAATAAAAAAATAATTGTTTTAAACATAATACAAGAATATTTTTTATTTTAAACATTACCCAACTACACCACCGGACGGGTTCAGCTACTGTTACTAAGTCTACGTGGAATTCTTAATAATTCATAGTTCATACTGATATTTTCAACCTGTTATATTTAACTGTTATTTCTAAATAACAATAACAGTTGCGACCTGTTACAGCAATATAACAGTTTTTCCCATCACTAAAGGGCAGCAACAATCAATGAACTAATATTCGCTTATACGAGGGAATAAGAATGTGGTGAATACATCAGAAATTACAATGTTGGGACGATCCCGAGAATATAATAATAATAACACAAAAATTTGCTAACCAAATTTTTACCACGAAAATTCGAAAACAATCTTTGTAGGTACGTGAATCCCCAAACCAATTTTTTTTACAATAACGTTTAAGTTCATAATTAATACCCACACAGCACACGGACGTCCATTAGTTATCCAATGGATATCCAGGTCATCCAATGGATATACATGGATATCCAATGGACATATAATAGACATACAGATATCCAACCAATATCCATCAATCTGGATATCCACCCAGTCAACATATTTGTCACATTAATGTATACATGGTTAAAAGAAATTAAAGGCTTTTACTACCAGACAAACTGATTTATTCTCAAAAACCCTACGCGTTTCAACACATTAACGTGCCATCTTCAGGGGTTAAGACCTAGAATGTAAAAAGGTGGTTTTCAGAAACTATGTTTCTGGTAGGTCTACCATGCGAGTAACTAACACCGCAATTACAGAAAGAATACAAAGTCAAGCAAAGGTTAAATGTCGAATACAGATCAGCCCTAACGGCCATGCAATATTTAACTGACATTAGTGTCAGGAGTTATAAAACATATCTATAAAAACGTACAATTTAAGATTTAAAAAACTTAAAACGGGACTGGGTTCCACAAATATGAACAACACTCTTATGGAGTCATAATCAATAAGATAATTCAAACTAGTCAAATTACTTAAAAGCTAGGGACAAGCACAAACATAAAAGCAAAGCAGGCTGCACAGCTGAGCAGAACTCCCCGAGAACATCTGAACATGTGAAATTCAGAGGGAAAGAAGGAAATAGACGCTGCATTTGGGTTAATACTTACAAATTTCTTGTCTCAATTACAGAAAGATGCTGTATGAAATGTTGTCAAAGTTTGGCTTTTCATCTATTGTCCTCAGGATACCAAACAGAAACTGTGTAAAACAGGAAGGCAGGAACATCACAAGACTTGAAGAAACCAGAGGATGAATGCAAAAGACGCTTGTTTTTTTTTTAGTTTAATTTTATCGAACGAACAAAATGGAGTCCCATGGATCTCTAGATAATTTAATTCAAGAAATGCAAACCGAAAGTGACAGGTGACAAGTGACATAACAACCAGAAGTGACAGTTGCACACGGCTGTGAGAGAAAATGTCATCGGCACGGAGAGAGAACCAAAGAAACAGTCGATCTTTGCTCTATGGCTGGAATAGATCACACGTCATACGGGCACTATCATTGAAAGTTCCAGTCAGGTTTCTGCAAATGAAAGTCTATTCACTCAGGATTTTCTGTATGTGAAAAGAAGGTTATCCTTGAACTTGGTACCACAAGAAGCACTTTTATTATGTGGAGCTAGAGCACTAACATTGAAAGTTTATTCAATAAGGTTTCTGTAAATGAAGGAAAGTTCATGCTGCTGGTGTTTGAAACATTAAGAACATTCTTATTGAAGCCATTTATGTACTTGTAGATCTCCATTCCTTCCAGGACAAACTGCTCCATACCAAAACTAGATGGGTGAAGGATTCTAGCCTCGTTCTCCTTGTCAAAGGTGTGGCCGCTATCTCTGAGGTGGCAACCGAAGACAGAAGTGGTATTATCGACATTATTTCAGCTTCTAAGATGTTCAGAGAACCTGGTACCTAGTGCCCTTCCCGTTCTTCCTATATAAACAGTGTTACATTGGGGGTCCCCACAGGTGAGACAATATACCCCCGACTTCTTGAGGTGAGGAATAGAATCCTTATTATGAACCAGAATCTTCTTAACAGTATCCCTTGACCTGTATGCGAACTTGACATTGTCTCTCTTTAAGACACAAGTGACTGCAGCAGTGATTGAACCACAGTATGTAAGAGGAAAGTATGAGGGACTCTGTGATTGGGCTGGCGAGAGACTGGAACTTGTCTCTCTCAAGAGCTGACGGCTCTTTTTTCTTATCAATCTGTCTTATCAAGTCGACAGGTTATTTTATTATGAACCAGAATCTTCTTAACAGTATCTCTCGACCTGTATGCGAACTTGACATTGTTTCTCTTTAAGACACGAGAGACTGCAGCAGTTATTGAACCACAGTATGTAAGAGGAAAGTATGAGGGGCTCTCTGATTGGGCTGGCGACAGACTGGAACTTGTCTCTCTCAAGAGCTGACGGCTCTTTTTTCTTATCAATCTGTCTATCAAGTCGACAGGGTATTAATTAATGTATACATGCGATATGGCACTAGTGGAAATGTGTAACTTAATCTTTGTAATACCTCTGCGATATGTATGCGATGAAAACATCACATACTATTATTAGAGGAACATCTATGTAATGTCTAAAATGTAACTTTATTTAAAGTTAACAGTCCTGCCAAGATACCTCTGCGATATGTATGCGATGAAAACATCACATACTATTATTAGAGGGACATCTATGTAATGTCTAAAATGTAACTTTATTTAAAGTTAACAGTCCTGCCAAGATACCTCTGCGATATGTATGCGATGAAAACATCACATACTATTATTAGAGGGACATCTATGTAATGTCTAAAATGTAACTTTATTTAAAGTTAACAGTCCTGCCAAGATACCTCTGTGATATGTATGCGATGAAAACATCACATACTATTATTAGAGGGACATCTATGTAATGTCTAAAATGTAACTTTATTTAAAGTTAACAGTCCTGCCAAGATACCTCTGCGATATGTATGCGATGAAAACATCACATACTATTATTAGAGGGACATCTATGTAATGTCTAAAATGTAACTTTATTTCAAGTTAACAATCCTGCCAACAGAGGTGTATCGCTGTCATAAAGCTAAGATATCTACTGGATATATTACCATGTATCATGTACATTGCCAAAGCTACATCTCCAAGTTATATCTATAGATAATTTAGACAATATTACGATATACCTTTATAATAAATAGGTTTGTTATAACTGTAACATAACTTTACTTACACTAAGTGAGATGTAAGACACGAAGCACGTGCCGCCACCTCGTTGCGGAACCAAGTAGTAGGTTATCACGGCAGCTCTAAACAACACAGAATGTTAAAAAATAGAGACTGTATACAACCAACTAACAATTTAGTCAATTGTCAGCCCTGGCCCATTTCTATCCTAATATAGGGACAAAGTATGTAAGGTTAGATGCACTCTCACCACAATTAGAACCGTAGACCGATTTCGCTTTAATTAGAGCTCGTCAGTACGGCATACTAATTGCATCAAAAATACACCTAAGACGGCTATGGTAGCCAGTCTTCCAACACTAAGTGATATGTAAGACACGAAGCACGTGCCGCCACCTAGTTGCGGAACCAAGTAGTATGTCGCCACATCAGCTCTAAATAACACAAAGTGTTAAAAAATGGAGACTGTATACAACCAACTGACAATTTAGTAAATTGTCAGCCCTGGCCCATTTCTACCCCAATATAGGGACAAAGTATGTAAGGCTAGATGTATTCTCACCACAATTAAAACCGTAGACCGGTTTCGCTCTAATTAGAGCTCGTCAGTCTCATACTAATTGCAGCTGTAACTGTCCTGGTTGTCTAACATTTTTGATTAATTTTAGATTATCTCTATCTACGTGGTGATTTTTATCTCAAATATGTCCCGCCACGCATGATGTATCTATAGTACCGTATCCTAGTTGTGCTGAATGTTTATTATTTAGGACAAAGTGTGAATGCATAACTACAAGAGTTAAATATACTGAACTCTTATTCTAGAGTATGAAATAAAGATCGATTTTGCTTTTTCTTTCTGCTTATTTGATCAGTCTCCAATTTCAACAGCCAGAAGGTTGAAATGGAATATTTGATGGATGACTTTTTTTTGCCACAGTTCATTAGTAATTTAAGAACCGTATTTAAGTTACTCGATGTCGATTTTATAATACTAAAAAAGTCTGGCTGCAGCAAGTGTGTTATGGAAGTGAATTTTCATAAAAATGTTTTTAATAGCAAATGCGAGCAGGCATCAATCTGATTACCGGTATGGCCTATGTAGTAGAAACAATGTACTATATTTTATCAAAATTACTTTTGGTTTAAAAATAAACAAAAATTTTCCGAAAATAAACTTAAATGTTGGTTTCCTAACCAACAAAGCTTACGTTAATAGCAAATTGAGTTATTGAAATTTGAAGGATTTAATGAAAATTGGGTAAATTTGCAGATTAGCTCCCGAACGCTTTTCAAAAAATTGTTTTCAGAAACATTACTAGGACCCCACCTGGATGCACAAACCACAAGAAAAATTTCTTATTCACACCCCCCAAGGAAGTTACGGGACTGGGAATGAATAGGGGTGCTGGACGGGGTAGGTAGTAAAAAGGAAATATGAGCAGAAAATGCGAAGAAAACTGCTTGAAAGCTGTCTATTTGAAGCCATATCCCCATTAAACCCCGCCTACCCCGCAGAGCACCCCTATTCGCCGCAGGTCACGTAACTTCCTTGAAGGTATGAACAAGATGTTTTTCTTGTGGTTTATGCAACGATGGTGGTTGTATGCACACGAGGGGGGAAGGAAAACACCTAAGACGAAGCAGAACCCCCCTGGTTCGACTTGCGGCGGGGGAGGGTGGCTGGGGGTGGCTGCTTCGTCGTGGGCCCCCTCGCATACAACCACCCTCGTTGCATAAACCACAAGAAAAATGTCTTGTTCATACCCGCCAAGGAAGTTACGGCACCTGGGGGAATAGGGGTGCTGTGCGGGGTAGGCAGGGTTTAAAGGGGATATGGCTTCAAGATGTGAGAAAGACAGCTTTCAAGCCCGTTTTATTCGCATTTTCTGCTCATATTTCCTTTTTACTACCTACCCCGCCCAGCACCCCTACTCACAAAAATGCAAAAATGCATTAACGAATTTGTTCTACGAAAATTAGCTAAAAAATTATAGACCTTTAAACCATAAACTTCACCAAACCCACAGCGAATGCATCAACTTAACTAAACCGACAGCCAAAGCATCAGAGAAATGGTCTATTTGAAATGAATGTTCTGTAAATATTTTAGTAAAATGACGGACAATGACGGTTGAATCTGAAACTTAAGGGTTCGCAGAACACTCTTCTTGCAACATTTTCTTTTCACAATCCGTATTTGTTTCACGTTCTTTGCCTAAACAATGCCAATTTTGACGTTTCAAATTGCGAGTTTGACGTTTTGAGGAAAACTCCAAAATTTGTTTCTTTAACTGCCCATAAGTTTTTTGTCTTTAAAGCTAGAGACCTAAATTTTGGTACAGGGTCCACTCTTTACAATACAAAGGCGCGTACCTTACTTTGTCCATACCAAGAAGCCGGAAAAAATGTGCGAATGGTCTGACGACCGCAACCATGAAAGAAGACAACACACACACATACTTACTTTGTTATTTCCGGAGATATAATTTTTTTAGAGAGAAAACACAACATTTTCTGGGAAAACCTGGTCCGATTTTCCTGGGTAATGAACTTATCCAAGCCACTTGCAAAAGGAAGGTACTCACCAAATTTAATCAAGATCGGTCCATTATTTTTTGAGTTATCGGTCGGATATATATATATATATATATATATATATATATATATATATATATATATATATATATATATATATATCAGATCTCCTCATTAACTGTTTAAAAAAAATTTTGCTAAAAACAGCACTGTCTTATTCAATTTACGTTTAATTTATAATCAAACGTCAATTTTTATTGAATAATAACTAATATGGCTACAAAAACATTTACTGTGTTGTTCTGTTTTTTTTACGTGGATTAAATAGGTATCTTCGTTTCTGTGAATGTTGTTAATGAATTCTACATTATTTTGTCTTCCATAGGGTATTAAAATTCAGTCAATTTTGTAATATATAATTATTGCGCCAAGGAAATTACATAAAAACATCTATTTTTTGACATTCTCTGTTCATATAATCGAGTTGTAATAAGTGCAAAACAAATATCCCTAATTGGAATTTGGCAAAATGGAAAAAGTTCCGAGCTAAATTGAATTTTGCGGTTCTGTGTGTTTTTTTTCAGCGGTTTCAAAAGTTATGAAGCAACACGAACTTAATTTAATACTTAATATCCCTCTAAAGAGTTGAATTTTCCCCTAGGTTAAATCGAAGGCCGCTGTTATCGACCTCTTCACTGTATAATAAAGCATGTTCTTGATATTTCAAGTAGTTTGAAAAGTGTACAGAGAATATTGTGGCGATTTTTAGTGAATTTTTATTTAAAAAAATTCACTAATAGAGAGGTATTGATGGTGAGACTTTGCAAAAATTTTTGCAAATGAGCGCGAACTAGGACCCGTAGAACCCATATCCGGGGTCAGTTTCAATTTTTATATGTATATATATATATATATATATATATATATATATATATATATATATATATATATATATATATATATATATATATATATATGTGTGTATGTATGTATCCATCTGATAACTCAAAAAATAATTAACCGATTTCGATGAAACTTGGCAAGTGCCTTTCTTTTATAAATGGCTTGGATGAGTTTTGAGTTTTCTTTCGAAAAATTTTTTTTCTCCGAAAGTAACAAAGCTGTGTTAATGAAATTTACGATATATGTTGCCTCAGGAGAGATCTTACTACGTACCAAAATTCAACTTTCTAAGTTTAGAGAAAATGGAGTTATTCAAATTTTAAATTTTCTTTCGAAAAAAATTTTTTCTCCGAAAATTACAAAGTTATTTTAATGAAATGTTGTGGACATCTTGCCTTAGGAAATACCTTACTACGTATTAAAATTAAACTCTCTAAGTTTATAGAAAATTGAGTTCTTTAAATTTGAAGCATTTAATAAAAATTCACTACCATAACGCACTTGTTGCGTCCTGAGTTTTTATCTTTTTAGGGGATTTGGTTTAAATTGGGTTTATTTATGTAAAGTTGAAATTGAATTAGACTGATCACTTCAGCAAGAAAGGAAAAGCCATTTTCCTGTTTAAATAAAAGATGCGACTTGCATTTAAATTTGCCGAATGTATTTGACTTTTTGAGCCAACGTGTGGCGTGTGGTTATTGTTGTAAAATACTATGTCTTTATTTTAGCGATTTTAAAAATACTTTACTGTCATTTTAAATAAAGTATGTTAAGTAATAAATCACCAGATGAGACTATTTTCCAGTCCTTTAGAGTAGAGCATATTCAGTATGGTGTTTGAAAAGTACAAGTAGAGCCTGGGCGGTTTAGTGGTAAGAACGCGTGTCTCTGAATCGAAGGATACTGGGTTCGAACCCAGGGTTCTCCTTTCACGTTTTCAGTACATACTGTAACATTAAATTGTGGCGTTGTATTTGAGCAGGTTGAATTTCTGCACGTTTCGCCCTCCGGAGGGGACGTAAAGCCATCGGTTCCGTGTCTATGCGATGCCGGGCACGTTCAAGATTTCTACCCTCCTTAACAGAAGCCAGTGGTTCGGCAAACATTTCCAGGGTAGTGAAGTGAAACTGCTCCCTGGCGTCACTGATTAGCCATAGTCGCGGAAATAGACCGACGTTAAAAAACAAACACACACACACTAAGGTAGAAGTAGGTATAGATGATTCCTTCTGAGCCCTCCACCGGAGGTGCGGATCCACCGGGCTAATACGCTTGCGTGTGACGTCAGTAGGCCCCTTTTGCAACCACCGCCCGCCACTACGCATGCGTGTGACATAATCCAACATGGTGGTTGGATAGCTTGTAATGGCTCTAACCCGAGATGACGTAATCCAAGATGGCCGATCCGACGTGTAAAATAAGAATTTAAATGTTGAAATGACATTTGGCGTGACCTGTCAAATTAATATAGTCCAGCATTTTAATTTTACTAAAAATGACGTTTATCAATATTGCGGTTGGCGCATGCGCGATTGCATCTAAAATTCTTTTTATTTTTGTACTTAAAATCCATCATATTGGCCACCATATTGGATTAAGTCATCCCAAATTAAAACACTAGCGATGCTGAGAACAATGACACCACACGTACCCTCTAACTCAAAGAACAATAAAGTTGCGTTTATGCGCCAACCGCGATATTGATAAACGTCATTTTTGGCAAAATTAAACTCTATTATTTTGACAGCCCACACCAAATATGACTTCAAACATTCAAATTCTTCTTATTTTTCACTTCGGATCGGCCATCTTGGCAGCCATTTAGGATTACGTTATCTCAGGTTAGAGCTTACGTCACAAGTTATCCAACCAACATCTTGGATTACGTCACACGCATGCGTTGTGGTGGGTGGTGGTTGCAGAAGGAACCATCTATACCTACTGGTACATTCCTTTGGCCAAAAAATAATGCAATTTCTTAAAAATTATCTTTTATTTATGTTACTAAAGTTAAAAACTGAAACATTATTGATCATTAAACTCAAAACAAAACAAAAAACCCAAAACCAATGACAAAGCATCGAATTAAAGTAAATAAAAGTAAATGTTCGAAATTTCCTCCGTTGTTATTGCTGCAGAAATAGAGACATACATGTATCTAAAACCAATTTGTCCAGGCATTTCTTTTATGGCTTGAACAACGGATGCCTCAAGTTCTTCTACCGTATTATGAGAAGTACAATAAGTTTTTTAAGTTTAAGTATCCCCAAATACAGAAATCAAGAGGCGAGCGTGCAGGCCAGGCAGCCGGACCTTGATTTCCAATCCAGTTCTTTCCATGTTGCTGATTCAAAAAGTCAGTTATAATTCTTTCATTATGGGGAGTTGCTCTATCTAGCCGGAACCACATGTTCGCTACATCTTGAAGAGGCAAATTTTGTAAAGTTTGGTCCACATAATTTTGTAATATTTCAAGATATCGAGGTGCAGTCAAATTATTATGAAAAATCCTTCCATGTATTATGCGAAGAAACACCTTTAATGTATGACTCATCAGGCTAATTAATCTATATTCGTCGCACTTCTTTGCTCGCTGTTTTTTCGGAAGTGCTATAAAAACAAACTTCAACCATTCTTCGGGTACTTCACCAGTAGTATATATATTGTCAAAAAACTTAACCAGAGCATTGATGTGATCTTCGTGGATCATCCTTAAGAGCTCTGCTGCGATGTTATCTGGACTAGTTGCTTTCTTGGTTTTGGCTGATTTTATGGCATGGAGAACTTCGGATTTTAAAATTTCTGGCCCTTTGTCTTGATTTGCATTACCCTGCATGTTTGGCCTGTCTTCTTCAAACAATTCAGTCACATATTTACTCCATACTTCAAGAATTTCTCTTTCATCAATACTAGCTTTTCCCGTGTTATCCACTAGTATGTTAGTAGTTTTCTTGTTATACAAGCCAGCAACCTCCCGGACTTTCTTGTACATGTTAAACGTGTCATGCTTCCTTTCAAACTCTTCCATTTCTCGACATCTATCCGTAATCCATCTATCCTTAGCTGTTCGTATTTTTTGTTATATATATACATGGCTGAAAATCTCTATTTATGCTTTATTTAATGACGTATAAATCTAATATGGCGGCCATAAGAAGTAACAAAGTGGTTTCAAAAAACTAGAAGGCCTAGAAAAAATTCTTTAATATCATTCGATTGGCGTAGTCGCTAATACAAAACTACCAAAAATTTTTAAATGTGTTTAAAGATGGCGAAGATATTTCAATTTCGAAAAACAGAATTTTCAGTTTGTGCTCGATATTTTGAAAACCCCTGTAGATATTTTTAATTTCGATAGAGCATCTGATTGGGCTTGGAACAGCGCAACTTTTTGCCCATTCAACCAAAATTGTATCTCTTACCGTTTCTGGAATCTCATGTAGTTACTTTTATTTGGAACAACCTGTATAAAGAGTCTGAGTCTAACTATAACAAAATATTTAACTTTAGTCAACGAAGATGCTTCATCAAAAGATGAGTCATAATTTATTTATGCATTAAAAAAATACATTAAAAGTGTATTATACTGGCATTAAAAGTAAATTAAATCTGTTTAAAAAATCAGTTATAAGTGTCAGGCATGGACTTGAATAAACGTATGAATGAATATAAAACCTGGATTGGATTGTTTGTAATTTGGTTTCAGACAGATCAATAGTGTTTATTTCCCATTGGTCGTCGCTTCCACACGTTCGAGAAGTTCATACTCATTTACACATCAATGAAATCAAATAGAAACCACTATCAGACGAGAGGAGAATCCAGTCGTGTTCTACATTTGTTCGACTGGAAAATTGGATCTCATCTCGGGTGACATTAATCAAAATTCTAATGATGAAAGATTATTGTGTCGTGTATCAAAGCTTTTGTTGATTAGGTTCTGAAGGTTTTTTGATAGTAGAGTTAGTGGATCCAACAACAAAAATCATTAAAACTTCGTAACGCACAATAACAAATCAGATTTTTATTAAACCTCACACTATTATTCCCATATTTACTAACATACCAGATATAAACACTTGCATATTGAAACAAGCGTTAAAACCATATAAAGAAGCGGTCAAAATTTATACTGATGGGTCAAAAATTCAAGATTCAGTGGGATGCGCAGTGTACATTAAACAATCAGATTATGTTGAGCTATTTAGTCTGCCAAAGTTCACTTCAATTTATACTGCTGAAGATGTTACCATACACCACTAATTTCCGGACAGCTGTATACCGTAGATAATAGTATGTATGCCCAAAGAAAGATTTTTGATATCTTAAATAGGTAGTTATTTTAAAGACCGTCTATACAGCAACACTAAATGGAGGAGATATCATTCGATAAGACTCGATAAAGAACGGTCTTGGAAGAGAGATAAGGCCTATCACAGCACGTTAAAATCAATCGCCTGGAAGCGTATTGATTTGAAATCGTAACAGAGCTGTAAAGTGCCTATTAACCACATGATATCACGATTTCACATAACAAAAGATAAAGCACGAAGTAAAAACTGTCGTAATCTATTTTGTATCTAATTTGTTGCTATCCTATATTCGTTAGGTTAGTTTGACGTACATATTAACAACAACTCGTGCAGAACGTGGTCAAATATAAGACATCCAAATGGTAAATAATAAGGAAAAATGGAAAGATAAAGATGCAAGGTCCTTATTTGCTTCAAATATTTTTTGATACGAGGTAAGCGCCAACATTACCCGTCTTGACTATGAAACAAACGGCGTAGTCACAATTAAAATTTATTTTTAGTGAATTTTCATTAAGAAAAATTTGCTAATAGAGAGGTCACGATGAAAAGCTTTTGAAAAAAATTTCTTCAGATAAGCGCGAATTTGGGTCTCTAGAAACCAAAACCAAGGCCCGTTAAAATGTATGTATATATATATATATATATATATATATATATATATATATATATATATATATATATATATATATATATATATATATATATAATGTATCCATTATTGTTCCTAAACGTCAAAATGTTTGGGGTTGACATCTTTGGGTGATGAATAAAAGGCTTTTTCCTTCCAAACTGTTTAATTACGTTTTGCACTGATGTACCACATTTTATATGTTTTTGTTTCTTGATAGCTCGAAGGACTTCATTATGTTCTGTTAAATTAAACGCTGATGTTGTAACACTTAACATTTAATAACAAACTGTTAAACTTATACAAAGTTACTAATATTATGGTATGCTTTAAAGTTCATGAGAACTCTACGAAATGATTAGTGATTATGCTATGACAAGCGTGGTGCTTGTCTCGAGTCTGTAGAAGAACTACTAAAATGAATATGCTAAAGGATGTTGATTGTGTCGAGTTTACAGAAGAACTCCTAAAATGATTAGTGATTATGCTGACATGCGTGGTGCTTGTTCGGAGTCTGTATAAGAACTGCTTTAAACTTTAAATGAATATTGAATTGGCCTACGCTAGCTACTACCTGAGAGAGGGTAGCAGGCGTATGGCCAATTGTAAAGAAGAAAAGACCCTTGTTGGGTTATTCCTAACCATCTTTAAAATTGCATTGTACAGATGATAAATATTATAACAATGAACTCTACTGAGAAATATGTAAATTTTAGAGGTCTAATTCTCCAGACGAGACGCCTTAACACAAACAAATACTTTATTCCTTGTCCTCAAGGAAAGAACAAGCCTTTTATTCATCACCCAAAGATTATGTATCCGAGGTATAACTCAAAAAATACTCAACTGATATGAACGAAACTTGGTACATATCTTCACTGTATTTAAGACGGCGGTGAGTTGGTATATCAGCTATAACTGACATTTTTTCCCCCAAAAATATTTTTGAAAACGCTTTATTTTTGTACGTATCAGAGTAACTGGCATGAGATTTTACATGCGGTTAGAAATGGTGTCAATAAACCTATGTTATAAATTTTAGGTAATTTGGAACACAATATTTAGAGTTTTTTCCAAATTAAATATGAAATCTGAAAGACACGCGTTAAGACGACTTAGTGATTAAAGTCCAATGCCTGACAGACAGAGTAGTTAACTGCCATGCGTAGATTGATTCATACAACATGTATAAACCATATATCAACGGTAACCAAAGTAAATAATTAACAGGTATAAAACATACTACCCGAAGAACAAACGTGAAATGTCGGCCACAAATATCGCAAATGACAGACAACATGAAATGAAAAATTTGCCAAGTGATTGTTATTTGAGTGGGGGATTCAATCAATTTTTAAAATACACTGTAGATTCTGTAATGCAATATCTACAATGTTGGACAAAGACTGATGACGTTATCTGTACTGCTATGCTATTTAAAGAAATTGTAGATAAACGTCTAAACAATGGAAGTTATTGCAAGATGTCAGACTAGAGAACATTGTGAGAGATACGACAGGAACGCCATTTCGGTGCAGGACCAGGTAGTATGTTGTCACAGCTCTAGTTTACACAAAATTTTATAGATAGATACTATGTAGAATGTACAACCAACTAACAATTTTGTAAATTGTCAACCTTAGACCATTTCTTTTCTAATACCGGGACAAAGTTTGCGTCCAAAAGTGCTAAATTTTAGCATGCGAATGTATACTAATAACTAACAAATTTAATGAAAGTACTTCAATTTGTTTAAAAGCAATTTTCAGTTTTGACACATAGTAAAACCTATATAAAAGCACCGTTGATACTAAATTTAAAAAGTAACACAATAAGCTTTACAGATAATTACATATTGTTTTAAAAACCTTTTTGTTATTTTGTTCGCAGAAACTGGTTCGGCTGAGTTGATTAAAACCGATCATTCAAGCGTTTAATATGGAAAAATTCTTACCGGCCACCTATAATTTCATAGATGCATTCCGTTTGTAAATAAAAATTAAATTTTCGGTAAATTTACAGATTGCACATGGGTGGGTGGGAGATGAGGGGGTGGCTGTTTCGGAAAATCTTTTTAGAAATATGCTTAAAACCCCTGCTGGATGCCCAAACCACAAGAAGAATTTCTTACAAACAGCCCACAAGAAAGTGACGGCACCAAGAGTGGATAGGGGAGCTTGGCGGAGAAGAATATAAAAAGTAAACGTGAGCGGAAAGTGCGAAACAGTTTAGTTATACCTCTTTAAGCTGCCTTTATCCCATTTTGCAGCTTTATCTCCTTAAAATCCTGTTTACCGCGCGCAGAACCTCTATATTCACCGCAGGTCCCATAGCTTTCTTAGGGGTTGCTCTAAAGGAAATTTTCTTGTTTACATTGTTCTTGTTTATGCATTGAGGGGCATTGTAGGCATGCAGAAGGGTAAGGAGAACCCCTGAGACGAAGCAGCGAACCAAGATTTTCAATTTATGTTTAAATTGTTCTCATTTCATATATTTTTTATAAATATTTTTCCAAAAATTATTTTGAGGTTGCCTTGTTTGTCAATCTTACGTAGTAAGCTGCAATATTTTATCATTTTCGAAAAGTAAGGATACAGCAACCGTAAATAAGTGTTGGAAAGGGTCTGGGTGCAGCAAGTATTTTATGGTAGAAAATGTTCGTAAAAATATTTCAAATCCGATAGCTCAATAAATTTCCCATTAAGCCAGAATCTTCAATCTTGAACTATAGTAACACCTATATAAACGCACCGTGGGTACTAAATTAAGGAAAAATAACATAATGAGCCTCGCGGATAACTACAAATTTGTTTAAAAAAAACCTTTTTGTTGTCTATTGTTTGCACAAACTGGATGGGTTGACTAAAACAAAACCATCCAAGCAATTAATAAGGAAAAATACCTGCCATATTTATAACTTGACAGGTACTTTCCCTTTGCAAATAATGACTTTTTTTCTTAAAAACTTTTGTAACTTTAATAAAATTTGAAACACAATTTTTTTAAAGACACTTGCTGTACGTATCTAAGACCAAGTTTAAATTTTTTAGCTCCAGATAAAATATATTTTTCAAATAATCGCTAACTGGGACTCTAAAACCGATCTCAAAGGTCCATTCAAATTTAAAGAATTAGTTTTAACAATATATCTTACTAATACTGCACAATTCTGATGAAAATTCACTACTATAACGCACAAGCTGTGTCCTTAACTTTTTGATCATTCTTTCACTTTTACACGTCGTTCGCTCAACGGTACACAATGTGCACCACCTCCGGAAAAGCTTGCATGTCAAAGTGGTACGCTAGCAGTACCACATATTTGGTTATAGATTCCATAAGACACAATGGTACAGTCGTTGCACCACTTTGCAGTACGCTACACTAGAGTGAAGTAAAACATAATGATCTAGTAAGCCTAGAAAAATTTTGAAATGGACAGTAGATAACTCGTGACGACGAGGATTTCAGGATATTTCAGTAGCGACTTGATTTATTAGGAATTTCATTTCAAATTCATAACAAACATGAAGAAATTGTACAGCATTTTCGTAATTTAACCGACTCTGTATCTTTAAAGGTTCAGAAGATAGCAGTAGTGTGCAAGATAAAAGTAACGACATGTATATGTATATACAAATAAAATTTAAATGTTGTTCGTTGGCATCACTTGAGAACGGCTGGACCGATTTGGCTAATTTTATTTAAGAAAAATTCGTAATAGTTTGAGCAAGGCTTTTAGCGAAAGAAAATTTAGCAAAGTTGCCCGGAAAATTTGGAAATTGTAAAATTCTGGAAAAGTTAAAAGTCCTTTTTTCTCCGATTTATTTCGCTACGTGCGCAAATGTCGTTTGATATTTTGAAAATTGAACAAGACAACGTCTGTCGGGTCAGCGAGTTGTATACAAACAGATAGAAATTGTAACCGACTACGATGTGGGTTCTACGGGTCAAGGTTCGCACTCATTTGAGGAATGTTTTTCAAACGCACTGTATATTACCTACTAATACTACATTGAACTATATAATGCATCTTACAAATAAACCTCAGCTTACGCTTGTAAATACACAGTTCAAGTCTAAAAAGTATTCTTTTTTAGGGGGGCATATATCATCATATAATAATATAATTAACTTGTAAACATCTGATGTAAATCGTAAACGAATAGAAGCAAACAAAACAGAAGCTTAACTAAAACTAAACATCTGACGCTTTTAACGACCACAGCTTCAAGCTTATGTGTCACTGTATATCTAATCATTCAACTTTCGTGGGAAAACATCATTTTAGGTACCGAGCAGATTGAATAAAGCGGACAGATGGCTTATTCAACATTTCAGCAATATGTCAATAGGCCAGAAGGAGAAGGGTCAGCAGGCAAAGAATAGAGCTTTAGGATCCAGATTTTACACAAAAATAGCTGACTCTGCTGTGTCCTAATACATCGTTGCCAATTTTTACCTTTGTACATATTACAGTAAACAAAATATTTTCATAACGGCGCTTAATAGTTTCGTCAACAAGGTTTGCTTCGTTAGTGGAGGACATAAACTGCCTAATTAACCCGGCGTCTGACATGTGAAAATCTTTACAATCTTCCGACATGTGGGGTATCACATACCCCACAATTATTTTTTTTAATTTCCTTTAACTGGATTTTTGATATATATTTTTTATGACACTAAATACAAATATCACATTTCTTCATTAGCAACACAAAAACTTCTTTAGAAGAAGAAAATTAAAAAAGAAAAGCTCACATCATCCTGTTTTAGGCAGTAAAAAAAAACGTTTATAAAAAACTTTTATTTACAATGGTTCTATACCATCAAATAAACAGAAACAATAAAATATAAGTAAATAATACATTGCAGTATACTATATAAAAAAAATATATCAAAATATGTAAAACCAAAAAAGTTATGCATTTGCAAAGTGACTACAATTTTCGCAGTACATAAGCGCGTGTTCTAAACATAACATTTTTTCGCAAGCCTCACATACATATTTTGTTTTGCGATCACGATTAAGATGACAAAAATCACATCTGCGCGGTATGTTAGGTCTTTGTCTCTTTGTAGGAGGTTCTTCGGATTCTCCTCTGGTTTTGAGCAAAGCCGTCCTTATTTCGCGAGGTATTCTAAAGTTGGTCATCCTTGCTTTTTGATAATCATTTATCAATTCAAACCCCAACATTGTGAGAAAATCTTTTCTTTTTTTTTCAGAATTCATCCATTATTATTTTCACGATGAATTATCTGGGAATTGATACCGGCAGTGTCTATTATAGAAAAAAATAGTGTTAGAGGCCATCGTCGGCTATTGCGAGATACATTATAGTTTGCAGACAATGCATTTACTGTATCTACCCATCCTTTCGTTAGATTGTAGAATGAAATTATTTCAGGTAGCTTATCTTCGGATTCATCTACGGAATCGTCATGATGAAGGGTTGACATCAGCAGAACCACCTTGCCCTTTCTTGGAACGTACGATACTATTGTAACATTTTCTTGAAAACCAAAAACACTTGACTTTATTGGTCGATTTCGAACATTCAAAAATGTCGGAGGGATTTCCCTTTTATTTTTTCGAATTGTACCGACTCCAGTCAGATGATGATTTGTACGGAGCTTTTCAAATAGATCGTAACTTGTGTACCAATTGTCTCACGTAATATTTCTGTGACTACCATCATATGGACTGACGAGCCGTTCCACTATTGCAGTTGGAGTATTACTAAGAGCAAAGGGCCCATCAGGTTGCTTACCCACATAGACCTCCATGTTTACTAAATAATGCGTTCGGGCATCTACCAAAGCTTGAACCTTATTGCCGTACTTAGCCGGTTTATTCGGTATGTACTGGCGAAATGGACATCTGCCTCTAAAGCTTCCAATTTATCATCAATGGTTAAATATCTACCAGGCGAATAGGCATTTTTGCAATTATCAGTAAATTTTCTGTTATGGCTCTAATAGGTGCCAGCTTATCTATTTCGTGTCTTTGCGAGCGATTTTCTTTATTATCAAATTGCAAACGTGTAAGCAAAAATTCAAACCGTCTTTGGGCCATAGTTACTCGAAATATTTCAAAACCGGTTCCGTCAGTTTTCCATAAATCCTTCAGTAAACGGTGGTTGTTTCGAAAAGTTCCTGCTAAATATAGCAGTCCGAATAAAGCTTTTAGTTCTATATTATTTGTAGGTTGATAATAAGAAGATTTCTCCCATTCACGTGTTTTTCCCTCAATTCGTTGATTTGCCCACCGCGTAATATTGTCTATCATTTCTTCATCGATGAAAATAAGAAAACATTCAAGAGGACTTTTTTATCTCTAGCGGATCTTTTGACACCAGGCAATTGAGTTATCAGGTTCTCGCCTCGGGTTCTCACATTCCTGTTATAATATGTTTTTCTCCATTTAGTTCCATTTTTTCCCTAAATAGTATTTTTCCCGATCTTGCACTATTTCAGATTCATTTTCGGTTACATCATTTTCGTGTGCGTAAGTGGTAAGACCGGCAGCTTCCATAAGGTTACCTTGTCCATCTTCATTATTTGCTTCCTGCTCAACATCTGGATAGTCACTGTTTATGCTTACATTGTCTATCTCACTCTCATCGTCTGATTCAATTACTTCTTCATCTTCGCTTTGCACCTCCTTCCACAGATCCTGGAGGCGACGCATTTCCTTTTCGTAGTCTCCCATAGTTAAGCTAATGATTTCAAGGGCTGGTGAATAATATCGACATTTAATAAGGAAACATACCTCAAAATTTGAAGCAAAGGCACATAAACTGCGATAGAAATTTATTTGAGAAATGTTCAAATTTTGTAACACAATCCGACACGTGGGGTTTGACAAACCCTAGGTGAGCTGAACCGTTCATTAACACAAACTCTAACAAACTGTTGTCAAAGTTAAAATGGCTCCGCACGCTAAGAGACTCGACAATTTCCGAAAGCTAACGAGAGGGATATGCATGTGAGCGCGGTATTTTTGAAATCGTCGTACATTTTAGTTCTCTCTGGGTTTGTCACACCCCACATGTCGGACGCCGGGTTAATAAATTGTGTGTCAAAATAATGTCTATATAGAATAAATATGCCTTTGTATTTTTTTACATTTGGAAATAATAACCAAAAACAATAATGAATACAGACCTCTGTATTTAGTATGGACCGGTTTTACCATGAAAGGGCACAATTAATGGATTAACAAACTATAATATGTGTTACAGAGTAAAAAGGAAACAAGAAAATTTATTCAAAAGTGTTAATTTTTCATAAGGTATTTTATAAAACTAATTAACATGTTTAATGGTATTTAATAAAGCAACTAAAAGATTTGAGAGATCTAAAGATTGTATATCAGGCATTAGTAGAGTCATGTTTGAGGTATGATATAATAGGGTGGGGACGAATACTTAACATACATGTCAATAAGTTGGAAAAAACTCAAAAAATCTTTTTTAAATAATTGTAAACAAAAGTGAGACCTATTATCCTTCTCACTTCCTTTATCGGGCTGCTGAACTGCTGGATCCAAGATATATTATATGTCCTGTATTTTTGCTGTAATTAGTACCAAATTGTTCATGACCCAACATGCGTGGCGAAAGAGCTATTACTGTCCTAAAATGGTCAAAACTGTTCGTCAAAGATCCTGTATATATCTAAATGTCAAATCTTATAATTCATTGTCAATTGAACTAAAACGAAGTCCTAGTTTGTAAGGCTAGATGTATTCTCGCCACAATTAGAACCGTAGACCGGTTTCGCTCTAATTAGAGCTTTTAAGTACGGCATACTAATTGTAGCGAAAATACACCTATAAAGTAATACGGCTATGGTAGCCAGCCTTCCAACACTAAGTGAGTGGTAAGACACGAAGCAACGTGCCGCCACCTAGTTGCGGAACCAAGTAGTATGTTGTCACGCCAGCTCCAAATAACATAGTGCTAAAAAATAGAGACTGTATGCAACCAACTAATAATTCAGTAAATTGTCAGCCCTGGCCCATTTCTACCCTAATATAGGGAAAAAGTATATAAGGCTAGATGTATTATCGCCACAATTAGAACCGTGGACCGGTTTCGCTTCAATTAGAGCTCTTCAGTACGGCATACTAATTGTAGCGAAAATACACCTATAAAGTAAAACGGCTGTGGTAGCCAACCTTCCAACACTAAGTGAGTGGTGAAACACGAAGCAACTTGCCGCCACCTAGTTGCGGAACCAAGTAGTCAAGTCACGCTAGTGTTAAAAAATAGAGACTGTATACAACCAACTAACAATTTAGTAAATTGTCAGCCCTGGCCCATTTCTACCCCAATATAGGGACAAAGTATGTAAGGCTACCTGTAAAGTTCACAATTTATCCATTATGGGATTTACTGGAATATTCCAGACCCTGCAGTTTGAGCTAGGGATGAGCGATATTTCTAAAACATCGATGTTGGTATAGGGGGGTATGGTCTTAAAATATGAAAAAGGCAGCTTTTCGATTTCCGATATACCTGTTTTCTTCGCATTTAACCTACCCCGCCCAGCACCCCTATTCACTGTTGGTTCCGTAACTTCCTTGAGAGGCGTGAACAAGACATTTTTCTCGTTTGTGCATACAGGGGGGTTCTAAGCTGAAAAAAATCAAAAAAAAGCCTTCGGGAGGTTGTCTGCAAATTTACCCTTTTTTTAACGTTATTGTATACTGTTGTCGCAAATAAAAGCTCGTGTTATTCTTATTTGTTATATAATTGGAAAATCAAAATTTGAAAGTGTCAAACATATAAATTGCTTGCTCATTTGAAGGAATGTTTGCAAAGCTTCACAATCGTTACCCCTCTTTAGCGAATTTTCTGAACTAAAATTCACTAAGAGAAGCACTACTTAGCTATCAATTTATTTAGGCTTTGACAAAAGATTCGTTGTAAGAATCTCCAGAATTCGAAAGCAGCATGCCTGAGAAGAGTTAAAACTTGAACTGAAACTCAACCAATGAGATCATGAAGATCTTTTTGCGATTTTTTTAACACGTGGCAACACAGCTGAAACTTTTAGAAAGGTTTCACCCAGTCTACTGACTACACATTCAGATTTTGCAGATGACATCGATACGAGGATAACATGTGCGACCAAACTGAGAAAGCCTGCCATGAAGGAATATTTTGTTGTGGTTTTGTAGGCTACAGATATTTATTTTACAATTCAAAAAAGAAAAATAATTGTTTTCTGTTCAGATATGATACATGGATCGAGAATACATTTCCGTAATCCATCTAAACTTGTATTTAAGGCTTTACCCACCTGCTCGATGTAGCAGAAAATTGAATTTTAGATTTAGGAATATAAATATGTATTTCTGTTATATACATACACATAATATAATTTGAAAGTATTATTACGAGGGCGGGTCAATAAGTCCGTGACTTTTTGAATTTCCTGCCTATTCACAGGAAGGGCAACACTGCTCCTGTCAACAAGCCTCTGCCAGTTGACTCCTGTCAAATTTTGAACAAGCTGCGTTATTTAGTTTGTGTTAGATAACCATTGAAAGCAGACAACCTCTTGAGTTATAACGAAAATGGAAAAAAAGTGAACTTCGTGTGCTCATTATACATTATTTTGCGGAAAAAAAAACCATCACTCAAACCAAGGCTAAGCTTGATAAATACTATGGGGACTCTGCACCATCAATTTCCATGGTAAAAAAGTGGTTTACTGAATTTCGTTGCGGCCGTATAAGCACAAATGACGCCGCACGTTTTGGACGCCCAGTTGAAATGCGGGATTACTTTTCCTCATTTCCATGGGCGTCTGTCTGCTTCTCTCATCCTAACCCCTCTGTTATCTCAGAAAACGTCACTGAAATTATCCAAGCTGGCATGGAATTATTTATTACACGTACACATAAAACCTCTTCAGCTACTCAAAAGCCCTGGTTCTCTAAATCCTGTGACAAAGCCAGACTTGAAAACGTCAAAGTTCACAAAACGCTTCTACACAATCCCAGTCAAGAAAACCGTCAAGCTTTTAACGACGCAAGAAACCGCTATGTCCGCATTCTTTCTGAGGCAAAAAACCTCGTTTAATAACCACATCAAAAATAAAGTCCTCTCAAGTTCCAACGGCAGCAAACCCTTCTGGACTCTTGCTCAATCTATTGGGAATAATTTCTGCAAGAGCAAGGTCCCACATCTTGTTTCAGGGGATGAAATTGTTTTTACCGCCCTGGGCAAGGCTGAACTTTTTGCCTTGTTGTTCGCTGGCAATTCTACTCTCAACCCACCTCCAAATGTTCAACCACTAATAGTCTCCAATGTCGCGCATAAAATGACGGATATCATTTTCAAAATTAAAAAGGTACGGAAGATGCTCTCTTCTCTTTATACCAGGAAAGCCTCTGGCCTTGACGAGATCCCAGCAATTGTCATCAAAAAATGCGCAACAGAACTTGCTCCTGTCCTGACTCGTCTGTTTCAGACATCTTACAATAGAGGCATATTCCCCAGTAACTGGAAAACTGCTCGAGTACAACCCGTCCCTAAGAAAGGATCCAAAGCGCTCCCTAGCAACTACAGGCCTATTTCTCCCCTTTCAGTCGTCTCTAATGCGATGCAAAAGTATATAAATACCGAATTACTAAAATTTATTGAAAAACACAGTCTAATTTACGACAGGCAGTATGGATTCCGTCAGCGCAGATCAACTGCCGACCTCCATTCTTAGAACAAGTGTATAGAACTACACGGTGAATCCCAGATTGTCGCTCTAGACATATACAAAGCTTTAGACCAGGTCTGGCATGCAGCGATGCTTAATAAACTTCCGGCCTAATGCCTACCACAAAAAGTCTGTACCTGGACAGCAAATTTCCTCTCCAACCGGAGCGTTTCTGTTCTCGTGGATGACCATTCCTCTAAACTGTATCCAATTAATGCAGGAGTCTCTCAAGGTTCAGCTTTAGCCCCTACTTTGTTTCTTCTCCACATCAATGACCTCGTCTCCAGCACATCCAACCCAGTTCCCAGTTACGTGGACGACAGCACCCTCCACTCAAATATACACTATTTTAAGCCTGTCTCTTTAACCCAATTAGATGAGGATCGCCGACTCATCGAGGGTTCTGTCTCTGTGAAATATTAGACTGGGGAAGTAGAAATCTTGTACAATTCAACTCCACCAAATCTCAGTCTTGCTTTCTATCTCATAAGAGATACACCAGCCCTAGACCCATAAAAATGAACAATCAAGTTATTCAAAGTAATGAGTCATTTTAACTTGTTGGCATTTCTGTGGATAGAAATCTAAATTGACACCAACATGTCACATCAATTGCAGAAGCGGCTGCTAAGAAATTAGGTTTCCTCTTCCGGGCTCGCAAATACTTTTCACCAGCTAATCTCTATACCTTATATACTTCACAAATAAGGCCAAACCTCGAACACTGCTCCCACATTTGGGGTGCCGCTGCCGCTTTATTCAGAAGAGAGCTATGTGTCTCACCAGTGACCCTACCCTCACCCAAAGACTGCCATTCCTTGCCCACTGACGTGCCGTTGGTGATCTCTCTCTCTCTCTCTCTCTCTTTTATAGATATCTGGACGAGCACTGCTCATGTGAGCTTTCTTCCATAGTTCCTCAACCTGCTGCCCCTAACAGATCTACCAGGGGAACAGAGCGAATGCACCCTTTTACTCTCCAGGTCACCAGATATAGAACATCTTGTTATGCCCGCTCTTTTGTCCCGAGGACTTCCAAGTTGTGGAATTCCTTGCCGGCACATGTTTTTCCTTCTCCTCCGAACCTTCAAGTCCAGAATTAACAAGTTGCCTCTTTCCTCCTTGTCGACACCCACGGTACGATGGCTGTAAGCCCTCGTGGTGTGTTGTTGAAATTAAAAAAAATATGTATATATTAGCACTGGGTGGCATAGCTGTTAACAGCCTTTGCGGTGTTTTGATATAGCTATTGCTGGCCGCTTTTTGGCCGTTTGGTGGTCAGTCCCTCTTGCCTGTAGATATCCGAGGCATTTGTACTGCTCCCCCTCTTGTATACCCGCTATTCTTCCTTGCTTTTTATTCACTTCATACCTTCATGTTCTGTCCAAACCCCTCTTACCATACTGCCGATGCCCATCCTACATTTGTCCAGGCCAAATGTCATTTGGATATCGGTACTAAACCTCTCCACACTGCCTGGTAGGTTATGAAGATGTTCATTGTACCATCCACATACACTAAATAAGAAATATATGGGCCATTAAATACATCAGGTTTATTTATATTAGTATTGTTAATGTTATCGGCTTAGCCTGGGGCGTTTACACACCCCCGTCGAACCGGAACGTTAACTCATCCCAAGTATCTCAGATACCAGAGTATCTGGCCTGAACGAAAACGCGACGCTGTCTGATTTTCAAGAAACCTTATGTTATTGTTGTTTTTGTCGACGCGTATAACTAATAACTGCACGCTGCTTTACTCCACGACTAATTTGCTAAGTATATAGACAGAAATATTATTATTCGACGACCATGACTAGTCAATTTAATTCTGCCAAGGGTAAATACTTGGCCAAACTAATTACTTTCTATACAATTAATAGCACAAAGACCATCAGAACCATCTGAACTCTCGAGGGAGTCTTGAATGTTCAATGTTTGGGAGAAACTACATAGAAACTTACGCCACAAGTTTGACGGATGGTTTATATAAATGGAAGTGCTTTGTGAGTGCTGTAAACGATTTTAATAAGCAGAGCGTTAAGCAGATAAATTTTCTCTTCTCCAGAATATAAATTAGCACCAAATGCTATTCATAAATAACCCTCATCCCTCAGTGTTCGACCATAATTACTTTACTAAATTAGTTTAATTTACGCTTTAAATGTTCGAACGCATGCCTTTGTTTGATATGGGTATAGATGTCTTCTGCAACCGCTGTACTTTGCTTAAGCTTTGTTAATTTCTCACCCTTACCGGTGAATTCATCGGTAGTTATTGGTGAACGATTCTTGTAAACATTTAAACATATCATTAGTCTGTGCCAAAGTGTAATTATTTCTATTAAACTATTTTTTATATAAATTGGTATTTTTTTAACGTCGGTCTATTTCCGCGACTACGGCCTATCACCGACGCCAGAGGGCAGCTTTACCTCAGTATTATCAAAACTTTGCTGAACCCCTGCCTTTCCGTAAGGAACGTAGGGTTCTTTAACGTGCCCAACATCGCATGGATACGGGACCGACGGCTTAACGCCTTCTCCGAAGGGTGGAACGTGCAGATATTCAACTTAATCAAATACGATGCCACAACCTCGGTTGATGTTAATGTTACAGTTTGTACTGAAAAAGTGAAAGGAGAACCCTGAGATCGAACCCAGTACCCTTCGGTACATATGCACTCGTTGTTACCACTCAACCACCGAGGAATTTATAAATAGGAAATGAAATAAGTTTCTCTTCGTTCCAACTAGCTGTGAAATTTGTTACATAGCAAAATATGTATTTTGCTCTAGGTTCGAAATAATAATTATTTTGTATCAAATTATTTTAATCGTTCAATTATAGTAATTTGAGTCTATACGTCGAGTGGTTTAATCAAAATTAACCGCTGCTTAGTTTGAATTCTCAGAACATTCGCCGTATTTGGTTATGGTTCCGCTTCCTTGTTATCGTCTCTTTTATTATAATGAAGTACTTTAATATTCAGAAACAACTGACGAATAGATTTCACGTAATAAATTTATTAACGTTCGATTTGGCCATCTTATTAGCCAGCTTCCGGAAAATACAGTTGTTGTGGTTAAATCGCATTGACTTACGAGGTTTAACATTTAATTAAAGTAACTAATAAAGTTATATTAGTCCAGAAAGAGGATGGAATGACAAATTGTATTGGTATTTTAAAAATACATTCTGAAACTCCAAATTTCATGAATTTGTTGTTACCTAAGCTTTAAAGAGGCCACTGAAACCAAAATTAGGTCCAAGCGCGCATGAGCAAATAAAAATTAAAATTATGCTTACTCTGTAATCATATTCATTTTCAGCGAGCACTATTTATCAACTCCTGAACACCAGATCTCTGTTGTCTTTTCAATCAAGTTTTTTCTTTCCACCTATTGCCAGATTTTCTTTATAAATGTGGTGGTTATTATCCCAAATATGTTGTGCCACGCATGACTTGTCTACACTACCGTATCTCAACTGTGCCAGATGTTCACGAAATCTAGTCTCAATGCTTATCTTAGTCTGCCCAACGTATTTCAGATTACAATCTATTACATTCCAAATGTCTCACATCATACGTTTGCCCATAAACGGCTGGTTTAAATTTCTTAGTAAATAGATTAATAAAATTTCTCGTAGGTAAAAGTAGATGTAGTATAAAATTTGAGTACATTAAAACGTGGCCAAATATAACAGATATTCGGATTGCTTAGTGGAAAACTTAATTTATAGACACAGAACAAAGAAAATGTTAGCGGAATGCCCGACATTCAGTAAAGATAAAATAAAAAAAAAAATTGTTTTCCCACCTTTTCAACCGCGTATCACAAGGGGTCTCGAGAGCATTTTTAAGAAAGCCGATTTGCAGCTAACTTTGAGACTATATTTCGTGAATATCTGGTACAGCTGAGATACGGTAGTGTAGATAAGTAATGCGTGGCACATCATAATATTTGGTATAATAACCACATTGATAAAGAAAATCTGAAACTAATCAAAAATGTTAGAGAGCCTGCAAAGCTAGATGCGTACGAAAGTATTTATATTTCTGGGCAATAAAAAACAAAAGTTCCTTAAACCGAGCTCTGTCACTGATTTGTAGTCTTCTGTTTGTGCTCTGTCTTTGATGCAGATAAACATTCAGAAACCTGTCAGGTAAAGTGTTAATGGGAGTTCAAAAACCACGTCCGGCAACTAAAATACAATACATTGAAAAATTTGCCTGCGATTTAGTCTCCCTTTCGGTACCGTTCTTTATCTACGATTCAGCATAAAGGTGTTAGTAGTAAGTAGTTCGAATTTTTCTTCCTCTGATAACGCTAACTTTGTTAGTGAAACGATCGTCAGGTCTTTAAAAAGACGTGTTGTGGTGATTTGGGTTCTCCAAACTACGTGACACATGTTGCCTTTATAGACACTATTATGTACTGAATAAGAAGTATTTAAGGTTAATTGGGGTGTAAGGCTAGATGCATTCTCACCATAATTAGAAACGCAGACCGGTTTAGGTCTGATCAGAGCTCTTCAGTGCGCCATACTAATGTCAGCGAGGATACACCTAAAGTAATACAGCTAAAGTAGCCAGCCTCCTAGAACATTATGTGATGTCCGACAGGGTCGCTGTAATTAGTATAGCGCACTGGCAAGCTCTAATAATAACGAAATCGGTATGCGTTTCTAATTATGGTGAGAATGCGTCACTCCCCAGAGATATCCGCCATCTCCAGGCTCCTCTCCTCTTAGACAGGCAAAAGTTACATTGGGCCTATTCTTTTAGTAAGTCCGCGGACCCACATGAAATTCGTTTTTCATATGTACAATAAATCTCACAATATTTATTTTTTCAGTTTTTTATTGACATCCATCAATGCATTGTCCTTTTCCTCTTGACTGGTTACTTTATCTTGTAAATATTTAATACAAACTTTATCAGTCACCTTATCTTCAGGTTGATATGATGTCCTGTCTGTTTAACAAAAAGTTTCTATTAAATATCTACAAGATGAAGTAACCAGTCAAGAGGAAAAGATTTATGAATTGGGGATATCAATAATAATAATAAGTTTATTTGCATCCATATTAACTATACATGTAAAATATAAAGTGTTTACAATAAAATTATAACAAATAAATCAAACAATATCCACTAAAGCAGAGCTTGTGTGTGGATTATGGGTTTCTTCCATCATTTTCAAGTCTTCTATAAAAAAAAAATATTCTCAATTTCTAATTTTGAATCAGCACAACGGATAATCGGGTATCACATAAGATTAAAATCAAATTTTCCACGGCATCAAGATAAGTGAAACCTAGAAGTCCCCCCATTAGATTCATAACACTGCGAAACAAACCGACTCGGTACATCCCACGCCAGCTTTAATCCCATAATATCACCATCATAAACTTTTCGCTCTCCATACACACCAAACATTTCACAACACATACACACTCGTGCACACACACGCACTCACATTCATTGTTTATATATTCAGTCAATCAAGTCTGATATCCATGCACAAGTCGGTGAATTGGATCCGCAGATGCAAGTACCCATTTTCTTAAATTTCGTTTGATTAAATTTCTCGAAGTGATACTCTTTATATCGTCTGGCAGTTTATTATATAAACGGGTAGAATATTAGCCGTAGCTATGTTGTCCCACTGTCTTATTTGGTCTATTAGTTTTCAGGCCATAGTGTCCTCTTCGTAAGCCATATGTAATGGCAATGGCACAAGATTCATCGTCGTTAGTAGATCGTCTCATATGCAGAATAACTTTGTATGCAAATAATTGTTCCAGGTTCATTATATTAGCTTCAGGAAACAGTAATCTGTGGTTTCACAAGTATTGTTCTCAGGAACCATTTTTGAACAACGTTCACATCTCTAAGATGACAAGCAGCAGCTCCTCCCCATGAAACTACTCCATACCGAAGGTGCGATTCTACAAGGCAGTAATATATTAATTTTAATTGCTCAAAAGTTAGAAAACTCTTCGGGTATTTCAACCTATGTATTAAATGTCTTTGTTTTCCTATAATCAGCAGCGCATGCTTGTCCCATCTCAGATGTTGATCCAATACAACTCCCAAATGTCTGTGTGAATAAACTGGCTTGATCTCTAATTCCTTGGATACGTTTAGCGATGTATATTGTGACGGATTATTACCATAATTCGAGAAAGTTATGTAATGTGTTTTCTCTACATTTATCACTAAGTTATTACAATCAAACCACTTTTTGATTCCATGCAAATCTTGCTCTACTTTTAGTTTCAACGATTTCCATGAGTCATCATCGTAAAATAGTGCGGTGTCATCGGCAAAGCTCACAATTTTGCCTTTTGTTTGCTGTAGAAATAAGGAATCCAAATAAATTATAAAGAGCAACGGTCCCAAAACACTTCCCTGTGGCACACCGCAAGTAACTTCCTCAAAATCACTAAGAACGCCATCAATGTTGACACACTGCATTCTCTGCTCCAAATAACTTTCCAGCAGTTTGTGAGCTTTACCCTTTATTCCTATATTATATAACTTATACAACAGTACCCTATGATTCACAGTATTAAATGCCTTTTCCAAGTCAAGGAAAGGGGTTAAGGAGTCGCGGGCCAAAGGACTCCAGGGGGCAAGCTGAGGAAGTGGAAATAACAACATAAACTCCCGATGAAGCTTTCCCCAAGACCGTCATGCGCGGTAAAAATCCGCATCCTGCACGAGGTGACCCTGCTAATAACTAAACATGACGGATCTAGACAAGGAGGTCGAACTAAACTCCCCCAATCTACGGTGTCACGTGACCCGTGCCTATGGATGGATGGCACCAGGGAGATGGTGTCGTGAACGGAACCTCTGGAGTACCAGGCAACCCTCCAGAGTAACCCGCCTTGCACCACACAGGGGGTTCTGATGGTGTGGACAGTATTTCCCCCATTCTCGTGGGAACAACATGAAGATTATAAATACATATAAAACCAAAACCAATGAGGCTCGAGGAGTGGCTCCGGCTACAGACTTGAGCCTTGAGTCTATCCCGGAAACGGAGACGAGCCAGGGGGCGGCAGCGGACTCTGGAGGTCCCACGACCGGCGTAGATACGGGGGATCAGGGGGTAGCTTCGGCCAGAGACCTGTCCCCGACACCCAAGCTGGAGGCTGGGTCCCACCGGAGGGCGGCGAGCTCCGCGGACTCCGGGGGCCCCTCCACCAGTGAGGACTCTACTGTTAGAGTAGAGGGACTGCCCCGGCAGTCCAAGCGTCTTTCCGGGGCGCAAAGAAAGAAGCTCCGGAGGGCGCAAAAAATGGCGGCCGGGACCTGGACGGTCGAGAAACCTGTAAAGGCGCAAGAGGGGAGTGCGGGTCAGAAGAGGACGCGCTCGAACTCTAGCACGCCCACTACAGACAGACGTTCCAAAAGGGCCAGGGTGCCTGTAAAGGCGCAAGAGGAGAGTGCGAGTCGGAAGACGCCGCGCTCTGGCTCTAGCACGCCTACTACAGACAGACCTCCCAAAGGAACTAAGGCCGGAACACCGGCGCAGACTGGCTCTTACAGGGAGGCTGCGGAGGGCCTCGGGATGGCGGTGATTGACAGACGCCATCCTGAGGTCACGCTAGACCAGAGGAAGGCGGACCTGATCCAGGCTGCGGTGGTAGCTGCAGTGGACTCTCTTCAGGAAGGGGAGAGCCCGCCTCAGTTCCACCGGACGCGCCTGACGGGGGGCATCCTCTGGACAACCTGTGCCGGCCCGCAGTCGCGGGACTGGCTGCGGAAAACGATCGGGGGCCTCGGTCAGATTTGGGAGGGGGCGGACTTGACAGCCGTCGAGCCCAAGGAACTCCCAAAGAGACGCAAGGTCCTCGTACGGATCCCTGACACCGTCCCGCAGGAGACGGTGATCAGCAGACTTAAAATCCAGAACCCTGAACTGGGGACGCAACACTGGTCGGTTCTAAGCAGGAAGGCAGAGGAGAAAGGACAGACGCTCGCCTTCTCGATCGACCCGACATCTTACAGAGCCCTTGAAGGAACCTCCTTCAAGGCATTCTGGGGCATGGGAAGGGTTAGCTTCCGCCCACTGGGGAAGCAATTAAGGGTTAATGGGACTTAGGTTCCTTCAGGTCAACCTCCAACACAGTAGGGCAGCCACGGCCGGACTACTAATGGCTCTGAGGAACACGGATGTGGCCCTCATCCAGGAACCGTACTCCTACAAAGGAGAGATCAAGGGACTCGGCGGAGCTACTGGAAAGCTCATCTACAGCAGGTCCAGCGAGAATCCGAGGGCCTGCATTTTTGTCAGGGAAGGGATAGAGTTTCTCCCTCTAATGAATTTCTGTTCCAGGGACCTGGCAACGATCAAAATCCGATGTGGAGGAGCGGATGGGCTGAGGGACATTACTGTCGCGTCAGCCTATCTGCCAGGGGACAGCACGGACCCTCCTCCACCCAACGAATTGGAGCAGCTGATGGTGGGTAGCAGAGCAGGTGGATGGCAGACCATCATCGGCATGGATGCGAATGCGCACCATGAGTTGTGGGGTAGCTCGGACACAAACTCTAGGGGTGAGGCACTTTTACAATTCTTTATGAAATTTAATTTAGACATATTGAATAGAGGTAATAAACCGACATTCGTCACAACACGGCGTGAGGAAGTTTTAGACCTAACAGTTTCCACCCAGTTTCTGGGTGACTTTGTTAAAAGCTGGGCTGTGTCTGGGGAAGTGAGTAGCTCAGACCACAGATACATCCGGTTTGAAATCGCCAAGGTCGAAAGAGAAACGGTATGGTACCGGGACCCCCGCAAGGCGGACTGGGAAGCCTACAGGGCAGACCTAGCTGTGGAACTGCGGGGGGTTGAGAGTGCCATAAGGGATTCAATAGACCTCGAGATTGCAGCAGTCCAATTGCGAGACGCAATTACCTCGGCCTATAACGCCAACTGCCCCCTGAAAATGAGGGTGTCCACCAGGAACGTCCCATGGTGGAACGAGGACCTCAGGCAAAGGAGGACGCAGGTTCGTAAGCTGTTTAACGCGGCCAAAAGGTCGGGAGCATGGGATGAATATAGACAGGCCCTATCGACCTATAACAAAAGACTGAGGGACGCCAAGAAGGAGTCGTGGAGGAGGCACTGCGAAGAAGTGGAAAACACGTCCGAGAGTGCTCGACTACACAAGATCCTGTCTAAGGGCCCTCAGACTAACATAGGCTCCCTTAGAACACCCACGGGAGGCTTTACAAGCTCGGGGGAGGAAACTATGGAAATTTTACTCCAGACGCACTTCCCCGGCTGTAACATAATAAACCAATCACCTCCGGACTGGGAACACTCAGAAATAGAGGCGCCTTATAGGCGGGCATCTAGAGTAGACTGGACAGTCGCTAAAGAGGTGGTTACCTGGAGCAAAATCAGATGGGCCATTAACAGCTTTAAGCCATACAAATCGCCGGGATTTGATGGAATAATGCCCATCATGCTCCAACAGGGGATAGATATACTGGCGCCGGTGCTTACCCTCATTATGAGGGCCAGCCTGGCTCTGGGGTACATTCCGAGGGCATGGAGACTGGCCAGGGTTGTATTTATTCCTAAACCTGGGCGTCCAACAGACCAGGCAAAGTCCCTGAGGCCAATAAGTCTCATGTCCTTCTTGCTGAAAACAGTGGAAAAACTGCTCGACCGGCACATTAGGGGCGGTGTACTGGAAGCATATCCTCTACACTGCGGACAATATGCATACAGAGCAGGATTCTCAACAGAAACAGCACTGCACCAACTGGTGCTGAAACTGGAGAATACGCTGGAGAACAAGGAGGTGGCGCTGGGGGCCTTCCTAGACATAGAGGGGGCCTTTAGCAACACCTCGTTCGGATCGGTTCTGGCAGCTGCCCGGGAGCGTGGAATAGAGGAGACCTGCTGCAGGTGGATCGGTTCCATGCTCAGGGACAGGGCGGTGTTCACCTCACTCGCGGGAGGGACTCTGCTGGCGGGGGTCGCGGCGGGGTGTCCGCAGGGGAGCGTTCTGTCTCCCTTGCTCTGGTGTCTAGTCGTGGACGGCCTGCTGGGGAGGCTCTCGGGAGGGGGGTATGAGGTACAGGGCTATGCGGACGACATTGTCATCATAGTCCGAGGAAAGGTCACACAGGCAGTGTGGGAGCGTATGCAGACTGCACTGAAAGTGGTGGAAGGGTGGACGGTTGATCAAGGGCTCGGGGTGAGCCCCGAGAAAGCAACCGTCGTGCCGTTTACGAGGAGGAGGAAGTGTGAAAGCCACAGAACTCTCACTCTATACGGTAGGAGCGTTCCAATGGCCAGGGAGGTAAAATATCTTGGGGTCGTATTGGACTCTAAGCTAACCTGGAATGGTCACATTGGAAAAATACTGCGTAAGGCAGTCATGACCTTAGCCGTCACTAGGCGGCTATATGGAAAAACGTGGGGACTAAGACCTAGTATGGCCCACTGGCTGTACACAAGGGTGGTCAGACCATCGTTAACATATGCGGCACTGGTCTGGTGGCCTAAGGTGACACAATCCAGTGCCAAACAAAAACTAGGCAAGATCCAAAGGATGGCTTGCCTAGGCATTACAGGGGCCATGTCTTCAACCCCAACAGCCGCCATGGAGGTGTTGCTGGATCTACCCCCCCTACACTTAGTTATTATGGGAGAGGCCAGGCTAGGACTATACAGACTAGCCTGCAATGGTAGACTGAAGATCAACCCAGGCTTCAGGGGCCACTGCAAAATTCAGGAGATCGTGAAGGAACCCATGCTTGAAATGAGGTCAGACTTCGCGAGCCCGCGAATGTGCAGGGAAAACAACTTCACAGTGGAAATCCCTGATCGCGGGGCATGGCGGGAGGAGACGCCGGGCATACCACGGGACGCGCTCGTCTGGTTCACGGACGGATCTGGCGGGGAGCGTGGGACGTGGGCAGGTGTTTACTCGGAAGGACCGAGGGTAAGTCACAGTATTTCCCTCGGAGCCCATGCAACGGTGTTTCAGGCCGAGATGTACGCCATCCTGCACTGTGTGCGGGAGAACAAGAGGAGGGGCTACACCAACAAGCGGATCCTCATAGCCACAGACAGCCAGGCAGCCCTTAAGGCACTAAGTAGCCCACGGGTAAATTCCTGGCTGGTGAGTGAGTGCCGAGACGAGACGAGCGACCTGGCTGGGCAGAATGAGGTGACCCTCATCTGGGTGCCGGGTCACTCGGGGGTCAAAGGCAATGAAGAAGCTGACAGTCTCGCGAAGAGAGGGTCAGCAGAACCATTTATGGGACCAGAACCGGCTCTGGGCGTGTCAAAGAGCACTGCCAGGGGAGCCATTAAGTCCTGGGTCAGAAACCAACACAAGGTGTACTGGGCGGACTGTCCAGGGCTCAGACATGGGAAGTCAATAATTGACGGACCCAGTTCAAAGAGAGCTGTGGAGCTGCTAAACCTTAGCAGAGGACAGCTCAGAAACACAACAGGTCTCTTGACGGGACACATGGCCGTCAAGAAACACCTACATAAAATGGGGCGGTTCGAAGGGGACCTCGCATGCAGACTCTGCGGCGAGGGGGAGGAATCAGCCCAGCACATCTTGTGCGAGTGTATAGCTCTGGACCGGAAAAGACAACTGATCTACGGTCACTCTAGACCGGAGACAGAGCAATATAAAACTTCACCCTACCAATCGCTGTGCAGACTAGTTCAAGGCACAGTGATTTTGGAATGGGTGGAGTAAGACTAGGGGTATGCACAATCAACCAAGGGTTGCGGTGCTATCGGGGCGGCAAGGCCGCGGACGAGCCCTGAGGGAACAAAAAAAAAAAAATTCAAGGAAAATGCACAGGCTACATTTATTTGTATCTAGCACCTTATAAATTAATTTCGTTATAGTGATCAGAGCGTCTTCTGTGCTTCTACCTTCTCTAAAACCATATCGGTTTCAGCCAATATTTGACACCTCTTCAAAAAACTATTTATTTTTTCTTTAATAATATTTTCCAATATTTTAGAAATATTAGATATCAGCGAAATTGATCGGTAGTATACAATATCTATTTTTTTCTTCCTTCTTATATATATATATATATATATATATATATATATATATATATATATATATATATATATATATATATATATATATATATATATATACATAGGTTTACAACACCAACCTTAAATATTTTTGGTACTTCACCATATTCCAGGCATTTATTTAAGATAAAGTGAAAGGCCCAACAATCAGTTCCGCATTTTCTTTTAGTGTTTCAGACTTTATATTGTCTATTCCTGGGGTTTTTGTGGCCTCTAGTGATCTTATCAGTTTTAACACCTCTTCTTTCGTCGCTACTGTCATGTATACAGAGTTTATGCTTCCCTTCTTTCTAGACGACTGTACATCATGTCCAAATCTTCCTACCATTTGTTTTCCCACATTTACATAATGGCAATTAAAAGCATCTGCAATTTCTTTCTTCTCAGTTAGTACACGTGATCCCACAATTGGCTGATAGTTTTACATACATTGTCCCTGTATTGGGGAAGAAAGTCCCAGGGTTGACAATTTAGAAAATTGTTGTGCACAGTCTCTATTTATAACATTTTATGCTTATTAGAGCTGCTGCGACAACATACGACCTGGTTACGCACCGAGATTGCGACCCCATCGTACATGTTACAATCTTAATTGGGGTATTAGAATTTGAAATATGTTGATGAAATTTCGCTTCTAAACGCACATGTTGCCTCCAGACTATGTAAATACCTTGTCAAATAAAACCCGATATTTAATTGTCACGCCTCGTATATCGTGGCCGCCCCGCAAAGGTGTTCGTTTTGAAGTTTATTAAACCGCAAAAAGTAAATGAACCTCGGAAACGGATATACCAAAATAACTTGTACATCTTCTCTCCTCTTAGATTTCTTGGTGAAATGGGGTTGTCACGTTAACTGCCTTCTTTTTCGGACATCTATTGAACCATTCAGTGTATTCTTTGGCGAAACAAACTGATTAATTGATATAGATACTGCTTTGTATCGACATTGTTGCCAAAATTGCTGTTTTCGTGCAAAAATTGGAATTTATGTTTTTGTTCGATCTTTGCGTTCCGCCTTAGAGTATCTTTTTACTTTTATTATTCATTTTATTATCATTAAAGTGTTCCCTGTGTCGCAATTAATTAGGCTAATATTGTAACCTGTGATGAGCACTGATAAGTACACTCGGAGAACCACAATACATCTTTTAAAGACCCGACAATCGTTTTACTAACAAGTTTAACGTCATCAGAGGATAACAATTTCCAAGTCACTTTACTACCACACATTCTATTTATATTAAGTGTTAGGTAAAATACGGATACCCTAGAGAGAGAGGAATCAGGCAGGCAAATTCTCTACTTTTATATTTTATTGTATAAGCGGATTTAAAGGTGACTTGCGGGGTTCCGCAGGGCACAGTGCTTGGCCCACTGTTGTTCTTGATATATCTTTCCGGAGATAAAATACCCCTCCATTCGGATCTCCGGGAGAGGGGTGTGCAGGGGGCGCCGGCATCAAGATTTAATATATCATTCTCGAATATATGTGGCATAAATTCTAACCTGAACTCCGTCCACCATTCCCTCCAGGCTAATAGGCCCCAACTCCGCTTCCTCACCCAAACCAAAATCAGTGCCAAAACAACCAGTAATCACCTTAATTTCCCGGGTATGAGCTCGTTACTTACTTTAAATTGCATTGACGCGTGTGCGCATACGTCCGTAGCAATCTACCCTGCAACAGACTCCCCAATTTAGAAGCTGGAAGTAAAGACATACTTTGGATAAAACTCTCTCTCAGGGCTGCAACTAAATTCATCTGTTGCATTTACCGGTCACCTTCTGACAACAACTTTGTCCAGCTCTTTGACTACCTTTCTGAAAGAAACCGACCATCTGATTTCTGAATATCCTTCCTCCGAGGTTACTATTCCTGGTGACTTCAATGTACATAATAAGGAATGACTAGTATCTTCAAAAACCGATCCACAAGGGAGAGCAGCGGAGGCCTTTGCAGTTAGCAATTCTTTAGGCAATATGGTTCAGCAATATACTTACTTCCCTCGCATCCCAACACACAGCTCAAATCCCTTGAATATCTACGCTGCTTAATAAACTTCCGGCCTATGGCCTACCACCAAAACTCTGTACCTGGACAACAAATTTTCTCTCCAACCGGAGCATTTCGGTCGTGGATGGCCATTCATCTAAACTGTATCCAATTAATGCAGGAGTCCCTCAAGGTCCAGCTTTAGCCCCTACTTTGTTTCTTCTCCACATCAATGACCTCCTCTCTAGCACACCCAACTCAGTTCACGGTTACGCGGACGACAGCACCCTCAGTCTAGCTTTCTATCTCATAAGAGATACACCATCCCTAGACCCATCACAATGAAATACCAAGTTATTCAAAGTGATGAGTCCTTTTCACTTGTTGGCATTTCTGTGGATCTGAATCTCAATCGGCACCAGAATGTCACATCAATTGCAGAAGCGGCTGCTAAGAATTTAGATTTCCTCTTCCGGGCTCGCAAATACTTTGCACCAGCTAATCTCCATACCTTATATACTTCACAAATAAGGCCAAACCTCGAATACTGCTCCCACATCTGGTGTGCCGCTGCCGCTTCTACACTCGCTATCCTGGACTCCATTCACACACATATATAACATACTATATATATATATATATATATATATATATATATATATATATATATATATATATATATATATATATACTTATAAAAATTGAAAGTGACCCCGGATATGGGTTCTAGGGGTACTAGTCCCTGCTCATTTGAAGAATTTTTTTCAAAATTCAAAAGTCGGGATCTCCCCATTAGTGAATCTTTTCTAAGAAAATTCACTAAAATTTCGTAAAGTCTACTATAAATCGATGTTCGTAAAGTCTGCTGATTTTTTGTAACGTTTGCTTAAAGACGGAGAACAATCTATTCAATTGAGTATTATAGTGGAGAAGCTTCTTAGAAGATCCAAAGGGATCCAGTTTAGCGCCTTCGCTATTTTTGATATTTACTGTCTGGTATAATAAGCTGCTTTTGTCTAATCTTTGGGCTGATTTTTCACTTCACTTAATGATCAATTTTTCAATCTGTAGGTTGTACCAAGTAAAGATTGGTACCTGTGATGAGCACAGTACACTTGGAGAACCCAGTACACCACAACACATCTTTTAAAGACCTACTAGAATTTTTCATCCTCTGATGACGCTAACTTTGTTAGTGAAACGATCGTCATGTCTTTAAAAAATGCGTTTGGGTTCTCCAAGTGTACTTATCTGTAGGTTGTAATTAAAAGCAAAGACTTTGAATGTATTCTTGAAGATATAATCCTGATCTTCATAAAAGTGGAGAATATTTGAGTGTATTGTTCTATGAAGTATCATGTAATTTACTTTTTATTATGTAACTATCATTTAAAATAATTAATTTATTAAATTAGCTAATCCATTATATATTTTTTGTTACAGGTAAGACCCATTTACAATCAGTTTGTAAGTAATATGACAATACGAGTAAGTACATTTTAGTAAAACTCTTTTCACCACACCTAACTATTGTTTCAACAAGAAAGTTAACTTGATCAGAAGATGAAACAGATAGTCTATCAATTCTAGAAAAATGTTTTTTATAGGACCTACATTTTTGATTTAATGTTTTGCATTTGTCTTTTTTTATTCGAACTAATTTTCAAAACTGATAGACTAATCTTATATAACTTGATTGTTTACTGCCAAAATTATCAGTAAGACCAAAGTGACGTTTCAACAAAAATAGTGATTATTATTATTATTATCATCATCATCATCATCATCATCATCATCATCATCATTATTATTATTATTATTATTATTATTATTATTATTATTATTATTATTATTATTACAAGATAATAAGCGTAAAGATATAAATCTATAACAACTCGTAACGTAAAAACAAAATTGCATACTGAGAACAACAAAGAAAAGCAGAAAAAGACATAAAACAGTATAATTCTAAATAAGTGTCAGAGTCAGAGCAAGGGTGTCCAGGGGGGTAAAATATCTTGGGGTCGTATTGGACTCTAAGCTAACCTGGAATAGGCACGTTGAAAAATTACTGCGTAAGGCAGTCATGTATGGAAAAACGTGGGGACTAAGACCTAGTATGGCCCACTGGCTGTACACAAGGGTGGTCAGACCATCGTTAACATACGCGGCACTGGTCTGGTGGCCTAAGGTGACACAATCCAGTCCCAAACAAAAACTAGGCAAGTTCCAAAGGATGGCTTGCCTAGCATCACAGGGGCCTTGTCATGAACCCCAACAGCCGCGATGGAGGTGTTGCTGGATCTCCCCCCCCCCCCTACACTTAGTTATTATGGGGGAGGCCAGGCTATGACTATACAGACTAGCCTGCAAGATCAACCCAGGCTTCAGGGGCCACTGCAAAATTCAGGAGATCATGAAGGAGCCCATGCGGGAAATGAGGTCAGACTTCTCGAGCCCGCGAATCTGCAGGGAAAACAACTTTACAGTGGAAATCCCCGATCGCGAGGCATGGCGGGATTAGACACCAGGCATACCACGGGACTCGCTCGTTTGGTTCACGGATGGATCCGGCGGGGAGCGTGGGACGGGGGCAGGTGTTTATTCAGAAGGACCGAAGGTAAGTCATAGTATTTTCCTCGGAGCCCATGCAACGGTCTTTCAGGCCGAAATGTACGCCATTCTGCACTGTGTGCGGGAGAACAAGAGGAGGGGCTACACCAACAAGCGGATCCTCATAGCCACAGACAGCCAGGCAGCTCTTAAGGCACTAAGTAGCCCACGGGTAAATTCCTGGCTGGTGAGTGAGTGCCGAGCCGAGACGAGCGACCTGGCGGCGCAGAATGAGGTCACCATCGTCTGGGTGCCGGGTCACTCGGGGGTCAAAGGCAATGAAGAAAGCGACAGTCTCGCGAAGAGAGGGTCAGCAGAACCATTTATGGGACAAATAATACCGCCAGAGGAGCCATTAAGTCCTGGGCCAGACACCAAAACAAGGTGTACTGGCCAGACTGTCCAGGGCTCAGACATGGAAAGTCAGTAATTGACGAACCCAGTTCAAAGAGAGCTGTGGAGCTGCTAAATCTTAGTAGATGACAGCTCAGAAACATAACAGGTCTCTTGACGGGACACATGGCCGTCAAGAAACACCTGCATAAAATGGGGCGGTTCGAGGAGGACCTCGCATGCAGACTCTGCGGCGAGGGGGAGGAATCAGCCCAGCACATCTTGTGCGAGTGTAAAGCTCTGGACCGCAAAAGACAACTGATCTACGGTCAGTCTAGACCGTAGACAGAGCATTATAAAACTTCACCCTACCAATCGCTGTGCAGACTAGTTCAAGGCACAGTGATTTTGGGATGGGTGGGGTAAAAAGACTAAGGGCATGCACAATAAACCAAAGGTTGCAGTGCTATCGGGGCGGCAAAGCCGCGGACTAGCCCTGAGGGAGAAAAAAAAAGGGTGAGCCGACATGTGTCATCAAGGTTACACTACATGGGTACTAGGATGACATGAGAGAATCAAGTTGATTCTTAAATGAGTTAACACTTTGGGCGGATATGATAGATTCTGGAAGAGAATTCCAGCTGGCAAAGACGTGTTACGAAATGATGTTTGGAAGGATTATTTCTTGCGTTCTATGATAGCCCCGCAGCTGGGGCTTGGAGCTTAGCTGGAACAGGTGGGAGGGATGGGTGTTCAGGAACCCACGGAGTATCCTAAAGATAAAAATCCGGTCTCCTCTGGTGCGCCGCTATTCAAAAGTTGTCAACCGGGCGAGCATCAGCCTGACCTCATAGTTGAGACGGGTGAGGCTGTAATGGAGACGGGTGGCTGTTCGCTGAATAGACTTCAGCAGAAGATCATATCTGACGAGGACAGGGCTCCAAGAAACGCCAGCATACTCTAGGATGGGTCTCACATAGGTTTTTGTAGAGTATAGTGAAAGTCTCTAGAGAGCAACTCCTAAATTCGTTATTCCCTAAATGAAGCATTTTGTTAGCTTTGAATGTTTTTGAAGCTATGTGTGCGGCCCAGGATAGAATTTTCGTAACCAGCAGCCCAAGGTCGTTGTGCGTTGTAAACTCTTTAACGGTCTCACTACAGATACTGTAGGTGAAGCAGGGGTTGTTATATCCCAAATGTAGCACGCGCCATTTCTGGATATTTAATGGAAGTAGTCAATCTTTACTCCAGTTATAAATTGTTAGTAGGTCAGAAGAGATGTCGTCCGGGTGTGTGTCCGGGTTATGGATGATTTTAGGGTCGTTGGCAAACATGACGCACTCTGATTTAAGTAGTCAAGGCAAGTCGGTAGTGTACAGAAGAAAGAGCAAAGGGCCGAGAACATACCCCTGCGGTACACCGCTCAGAACTCTTTGACATGTAGATCTTGTTTCACCAACTCTTACGAAAAATTTTCCTGGAAATTTTGTTACCTCCCGGATTTTTTTTTTACATTCGAAAATAACAAAGGCATTTTAATGCAATTTGGCATAATAGGCATTGCCTTTATAAAGACCCACAAAATTTTAAGTTCTTAGCTTTAAGAGAAATTGAATTGAGATGATTTGAAAGATATTGTATGAAAATTTGTTACCATAAGGCTTTTGCTCCGTCCAAACTTTCTTTGTTGAAAAAGTATACGTTGCGCTGAGATGGTGAACGCAGAACTTCTACACGCTACACAGCGCGCAAATGCTTCATCCGCTTACCTACTGTTACCGCGGTTGGTCATGATAATCTTTGTTTTCTTTTTTATCGTAGGGTGTTCTGACAGCAGCATGTTTTCGCATCGCTCGAAACTCATTTTGATCTCATGCATATGTGGCTCCAGAATGTATAATATATCAATATGCTTTAATCTCGAAAGCTTCAAGTATGAAACTGAACCATTTAATGGAGAGTTAATCATAAAAGGTCGTTAAAAGTTTTATGGTTAAGTCTGATCTTCAGTGAGAGTGAAAGGCTTTTTATTAATGAGTTATTTGAACGATTTAGCTTCGGTTCGTAAGTTTATATGGAACATTCCATTACGGATTTTGCTAAAGCGGTGATAAATAAGTTCAAGCAGACGCTAATCGACCCTTGTGTATGCTTAAGAAAATCGATAAGAAAAAAGAGAACAGTCTCCGAGGAACAGCTACACTACAGAGCTATAAATATTGAAGTATCATTAGAAGACTATTATTGAACTGGTTTACAGTCATTTTGTTTTCTTTTTACTGAAATTTTGTGACCAAGTTTTTGGTTATCACTGTCGTAAAATCGCGTAATGTGTCTTATAATGTAACACCTTAATTCAATATAAAAGATGTGCCCGAAAACCGGCTTTAAGTTTTTTTTACAAAATCCGTATTTATTTGAATTGTAAAGTTGTTTTTATTTTGATATAGAATATGTATATGGAGGTTTTCTGTGGAGCACAATAACCAACAAAAATGCCAGCCTGGACTCTGTTACCAAACGTTAACTCTTCACGAAATTTCGAATTGCATTTTAGCATAATTGCAAACAAATTTCGTCAATAACTTGTCGCATTTTCGTCTTGAGCTCCGAATGGTCTGCGGATTATTTGTATATATCTCCCTCTTCAGAAAATAACAAAAATCGTGTCAAATCGTGTGATCTTGGAGGCCATTTCATTTCTCCAGAGCGGTAGATAACATACGAAACATCGTCTGTAATAATGGGTCGCTTCGTCTTGTTGAAACCAAATGTCATCCACATTGATTACGTCCAATTTATGCCATTAAAAGTTAGTTTTCGAATTATGCGATATAGCGATAACGAAAACCATTGGCGGTAATTGCATTGCCTACTTCATTTTCCAAGAAATACTGGTCAATAACTCCGCCAGCTCAAAATCCACACCACTCACTTCACTGTCGTAAAATCTCATAATGTGTCTTATAATACAACACCTTAATTCAATAAATATTACTTCTAACAGATGTGTCCGCAGATCGGCTTTAATTTTTTTAAATAAAACTCATATTCATTTGAATTGTAACGTGGTTTTTATTTTAATATAGAGTATGTATATGGAGGTTTTGAATGCAACACAATATTCGACAAAGTCCTAGACTCTGTTAGCAAACGTTAACTCTTGACAAATAATTTTTCATCCTCTGATGACGCTAACTTGGTTAGTGAAACGATCGTCACATTTTAGTAGCGACAGTGCAAAGACCTTGTCCGGCGATAAAAATACAATACACTGCAGAATTTGCCTGCGACTAGTTTCCCATCTCAGTTCGGTCTCTTTACGTAAGATCCGGTATATAAGGTGATGTTAGTTTTCAAAGTAGTTAGAATTTTTCATCCTCTGATGACGCTAACTTGGTTAGTGAAACGATCGTCAGGTCTTTCAAAATGTGTTGTGGTGATTTGGGTTCTCCAAGTGTACTTATCTTGACGAAGTTTTGAATTGCATTTTGGCATAATTGCAGCTAAATTTCGTCAATAACTTGTAAAATTTTCGGCTTGAGCTCCAAATGATGTCCGGTTTATTTGTATATACCTTCCTGTTCAGAAAACCCCAAAAATCGTGTCACATCGCATGATCTTCGACGCGATTTCATTCCTCCAGAGCGGTAGATAACACACGAAACATCGACTGTAATAACAGGTCGCTTCTTCTTGTTGAAACCAAATGTCATCCACATTCATTCCGTCTAATTTGCGCCATAAAGAGTTAGTTGGCAAATTATACGATTGCGATAACGAAAACTATTGGCGGTAATTGCATTGCCTACTTTATTTCCCAAGAAATACGGGCCAATGACTCCGCCCGCTCAGAATCCACACCGCACAGTATCTCGAGGTGGATTGCTGATGGATCATTCGTGGATTTTGGCTCCTGCAAATTATGTTTATTGACTTATCTATCACGTTGAAAATGGCATCATCGCTGAAGATGACCTTCTTCGACGAATCACCAATCACTGGATACTCCAATATCCAAGTGGCGACTACCCGGCGCTGTCCATGGTCCCATGGTCTGCTGACTTCAGATGTTGTGTCAACTGACTCTTTTGTGTAGATGTAGGTCTGCAGTCAAAATTGGTTGCACGAAGCTTCTTGAGATGTTTATTTGTTGAAGACGATGACAAATCGACGTGGATGGACGTTGGTTTACACTTTACAAATTGCTGCAATATTTTTTATTTTTTTATTTCAACAACACACCACGAGGGCTCACAGCCTAAATACTATCGTACAGTGGGTGTCGACAAGGAGGAAAGAGGCAACTTGTTACTTCTGGACTTGGAGGTTCGGAGGAGAAGTAAAAACATGTGCCGGCAAGGAATTCCACAACTTGGAAGTCCTCGGGACAAAAGAGCGGGCATAACAAGATGTTCTATGTCTGGTGACCTTGATAGTAAAAGGGTGCATTTGCTCTGTTCCCGTGGTAGATTTGTTGGGGGCAGCAGGTGGAGGAACTATGGAAGAAAGCTCCTCTGAGCAGTGCCCGTGCAGATATCTATAGAAGAGAGAGAGAGAGAGAGAGAGAGAGAGAGGTCACCAAGGGCACGTCGGTGGGCAAGAGATGGCAGCCTTTGGGTGAGGGTAGGGTCGCCGATGAGACGTATAGCTCTCTTCTGAATGGAGTCCAGGATAGCGAGTGTAGAAGCGGCAGCGGCACCCCAGATGTGGGAGCAGTATTCGAGGTTTGGCCTTATTTGTGAAGTATATAAGGTATAGAGATTAGCTGGTGAAAAGTATTTGCGAGCCCGTAAGAAGAAACCTAATACCTAGCAGCTGCCTCTGCAATTGATGTGACATGTTGGTGCCAATTGAGATTTTGATCCACAGAAATGCCAACAAGTGAAAAGGGCTCATTACATTGAATAACTTTGTTGTTCATTGTGATGGGTCTAGGGCTGGTGTATTTCTTATGAGATAGAAAGCAATACTGTGATTTGGTGGGGTTGAATTGTACAAGATTTCTACTTCCCCAGTCTAATATTTTAATTGGGCTAAAGAGACAGGCTTATAATATTGTATATTTGAGTGGAGGGTGCTGTCCTCCGCGTAACTTTGAACTGGGTTGGATACGCTAGAGATGAGGTCATCGATGTGGTGAAGAAGCAAAGTATCGGCTAAAGCTGAACCTTGAGGGACTCCTGCATTAATTTGATACAGTTTAGAGGAATGGACACCCACAACAACAGAAATGCTCCGGTTGGAGAGGAAATTTGCTGTCCAGGTACAGAGTTTTGAGGGTAGGCCATAGGCTGGAAGTTTATTAAGCACCGCTGCGTGTCAGACCTGTTCGAATGCTTTGGATATGTCCAGAGCGACAATCTGGGATTTACCGTGTAGTTGCATATCCCAACAGTGAACCCAGAGAAGTACTCTCCAAGTCTGTATGTAGTATGGATCAGCTTCACCAAGTAAGGGCAACAACTATAAACGAACACAATTTTTATGATTCTGATTTAAACCATGAGCCTCAATTTATTGAATAAGTTCACCACAGTCAGACCCAGATGGTGCGTAATAAATACCGAAACATAAGCGGTATTTTCGAATCGTCCTTGCAAAATAGATAGTTGCCTCCTTTACATCACCACCACTCCCCTCTCCATGCATCTACAACCCCTCCCCTCTCCATGCCTCTACAACCCCTCTCAATGCACAAATCACATGAAACATTTCTTCGGAACAGCCCCCAAGAAAGTTACGGGTGAATGCGAAGTGGACAGGGTTTAAAGGAGGTATGGCTGCAAAATGTGAAAAGGTAGCTTTTAGTGGGCCGACTAAGATGTTATATTCGAATTTTTCACTCATATTTTCTTTATATTTTCCCTACCCAGCACTCCTGGTCCCGCAACTTTCTTGGGGGTTGTTTGCAAGAAATTTTTCTTGTGATTTGTGCATCCAGGGGCGGTTCTAAGCATGTTTCTGAAAATGTTTTTCTATAAACCCCCCGGGAGGTAATCTGCGAATTTACCGAAATCGTAGACACAAAAATATTTCAGATACGCTCAAACACATTCCAGATCCGCCTTCGCCATATTACGTAGCTTACAAATAAACTCTTTGTGTCTAATTTAACTGACTTTGTGTTTCTTACAGTTTCCCATATCTAAATTGTCCGTCGAAAGCGGATTTGAAATATGTTTGATGGTTTCCGAATATCCTGAAAAAAACTGAAGATCACGATTTTCCTTCCGTCGCTATAGGAGACAAAAAATCATGACAAATTTATGTTTTTATTAATCTTAAAATAAAATATGTGTTGTATTTATTTAATCTCGCATTCTTTAAGAAATGGCCCCAACATAATATTCGTGAATAAACTGACACCACGTACAACATGGCCTTGAAAGAATAATGACTTTTCAAATATTTTTATGCCTGTGGAAATTACAAAACTACTGGTATGTATTGAGGTATGTTCTTAATTAGAGTTTAAAAGAGTTCACTCGGAGCTTTAGGCTATTCTTTGGAAATCAGTGAATTGTTACTATCATTTTATGTTCTCGTTAACATCCGGTGTTTCTAAAAGTCACTCCCATTGTCCTATTCGGTCAAACAGTAGTGTATCCAACTAATCCAACCAATCACTAAATTTATTAAACCCGTCAACTTATTCTGAAACTAAAAATATATCGGACACGAAACAGCTCTTCGTTTGGTTTCACACTAAGTGACCTTAAGAACTAACATAGATATAATAGTTGCATAGCTGGATAAGGCAGGTGTTTGTTTTTTAATGAATTTTCTTGAAAAAAAAAAGAATTAATGAGGAAATCGCGACTTTTGTATTTTGAAAAAATTTCTTCAAATGAGCGCAAACTAGGACCCCTAGAACCCATATCCCGGGTCAGTTTCAATTATATATATATATATATATATATATATATATATATATATATATATATATATATATATATATATATATATATATATATATATATATATATATATATATTTGTGTGTGTGTGTATGTATCTATCACATCGATAACTCAAAAAATTATGAACCAATTTCGATCAAATTTGGTGAGTACCTTCCTTTTGCAAATGGCTTGGATAAGTTCGTTAGCCAGGAGAATCGGCCCAGTTTTTCCCGGAAAATGTTGTGTTTTCTTTCGGAAAATTTTTATATCTCTGGAAGTAACAAAGTTAGGGCAACCAAATTTGGTACGCAGGTACACCTTAAAAAGTCAACCAAAATTTAGGTGTCACTGATGACCAGAAAAACGCACAAAAACAAAATATTTTGTGTGGATAACAAAATCTATTCTATATTGCAGACATATATTAAGTTTATTTAGCGCAAAAAGTCCAAGAAATGCCAGAAAAGTTACTTTGAAAATGTTATAGTTCTTCCTCTTAGGACGTCAAAGTCACGATTTGAAACATTAAAACTGGCTACTTTTAGGCAAAGACCCTGAAACAAATACAGGTTATGTAGAGAAAATGTCACGAGAAGTGTGTGTGTGAAAATGTGTCAAAATCTGCTGACCTGTTCTTTGGCATTTCATAAGCGTTTGATGCGGTCAACCATACCCGTTTACTGCAAAAATTGAATCATTATGTAATAAGAGGAAACGCATATTTTTGGCTGGAAATCTAGTTTTCTGAGATGAGACAAGCTGTCAGGGTACGTCAAGCAGGTAAGAACTATATATCTAGTTTTTCAAGCGTGTCAAGTGGCGTGCCGCAGGGCAGCATATTGGGCCCTGTTTTGTTTACCATTTTTGTTAACGACATTGTTTATAATCTCCCACAACACCACTTAACTTTGTACGCGCATGACACGACTGTTGCAATCTCAGGGGAAAGTTTCGAGGAGCCTGGTGTCGGACTGCCTTTTTTTCTCTCTCAGGGCTCGTCCGCGGCTTTGCTGCCCCGATAGCACTGCAGCCCTTGGCCTATTGTGCATGCCCTTAGTCTCTTCACTCCACCCATTCCAAAATCACTGTACCTTGAACCAGTCTGCACAGCTATTGGTAGGGTGAAGTTTTATAATGCTTTGTCTCTGCTCTAGACTGACCGTAGATCAGTTGTCTTTTGCGGCCCAGAGCTTTACACTCGCACAATATGTGCTAAGCTGATTCCTCCCCCTCGCCGCAGAGTCTGCATGCGAGGTCCCCCTCGAACAGACCCATTTTATGCAGGTATTTCTTGGCGGCCGTGTGTCCCGTCAAGAGAACTGTTATATTTCTGAGCTGTCCTCTGCTAAGGTTTAGCAGCTCCACGGCCCTCTTTGAACTGGACTTAGTGGCTCCTGTGGGACAGTGCTCTTTGTCACCGACCAGAGCCGGTTCTGGTCCCTTAAATGGTTCTGCTAACCCTCTCTTCGCGAGACTGTCAGCTTCTTCATTGCCTCTGACCCCCGAGTGACCCGGCACCTAGATGAGGGTGACCTCTTTCTGCCGAGCCAGGTCGCTCGTCTCGGCACTCACTCACCAGCCAGGAATTTACCCGTGGGCTACTTAGGGCCTTAAGGGCTGCCTGGCTGTCTGTGGTTATGAGAATCCGCTTGTTGGTGTAGCCCCTCCTCTTGTTCTCCCGCACACAGTGCAGGATGGCGTAAATTTCGGCCTGAAAGACCGTTGCATGGGCTCCGAGGGAAATACTAGGACTTGCCCTCGGTCCTTCTGAATAAACACCTGCCTCTGTCCCACGCTCACCGCCGGATCCGTCGGTAAACCAGACGAGCGCGTCCCGTGGTATGCCCGGCGTCTCCTCCCGCCATGCCTCGCGGTCGGGGATTTCCACTGTAAAGTTGTTTTCCCTGCATATTCACGGGCTCGCGAAGTCTGACCTCAGTTGAGGCATGGGCTCCTTCACGATCTCTTGAATTTTGCAGTGGCCCTTGAAGTCTACCATTGCAGGCTAGTCTGTATAGTTCTAACCTGGCCTCCCCAATGATAGCTAATTGTAGGGGGGCAGCTCCAGCAACACCACCATGGCGGCTGCTGGGGTTGAAGACATGGCCCCTGTGATGCCTAGGCAAGCGATCCTTTGGATCTTGCCTAGTTTTTGTTTGGCACTGAATTGTATCACCTTAGGCCACCAGACCAGTGGCGCGTATGTTAACGATGGTCTGACCACCCTTGTGTACAGCCAGTGGGCCATACTAGGTCTTAGTCCCTACGTTGATGTCTGACTGGTCTGGTACTTAACACACAAAAAATTGAAATGCATTTTTTCTCCAGTGGGTCTACAGTTCTCAATAAGACAGGAATAGTCTGTGAAGTTTGTGGGCCCCCATCTGGATTCTAACTTATCGTGGGGTGTCCATCTTGTGCTCTTCTTGCATCCGGGAATTATGCATTGCGGTTGAGGGATTCTTCAAGTGTTCAGGTCTTGTTGACATGATACTATGGTAGTGTCATCTCTGTTCTCCTGGTGTATGGTTTGCTCTATTCGGGCAGTTGTGCGCATCTGGGGAAGGTTTTGTTAATGCAGAAGTTAACTATCTGGACCATGTTTGCCGTGCCGGTTTTCCGATCATCTAGACCATTTTTTATGAAATGTGCCATAATAACAGTGACGTGCCTATATATGCTTGAGGTACTTTGTTATGTTACAAAAAATATGGTAACCTTTACTACCTGCGGTAATATTACTGCGTATGAAACAAGACATGCTAACAATTTATATGTTTCTCCTTACATACTTGAACAAATTGATCAGGCGCCTCGCAACAATGCACTTCACTTGTATAATCATTTACCTGATAGCATTAAAAAAACAATAGCATTTTGTTATATGTTTTAAAATCTGTAGCCACTGTGATCCGGAATGTTGTAAAACACACGGTATATAATATAAAGAAGATTAAAAGTATCAGCTGTCAGAAACCACGATAACCTTTGCGTGTGATCGTGGCAATTATCTTCAGGAGTGTGTTGAAAAATAATTCCAAACCTGACAGTATTCTTATGGCTTCTTAACAACATGCAAGAGTTCAGGAGTCATTTTTTACCCTTATCAACTTGAATTAGACTGTAATTGAGACGACAGTGTGGTGCTGCACTTCATTCGAGTTGCTTAAACAGTAGGAGAAGGAAACAGCATAGAAATTCATTTCTCGAAACCTGAAATTGTGACAGTTCCAACCAGGTATATTCACGTGATATGTTTTATAGTACTTTTGACTCATTTTTATTAGATTAAGAGAACATAGATAATATAAAACGTAACTAAATTTATATCAGTGGATATTGGAGGCTATTGGTCTAATTGGTGGACTAAACTTCTTTAGTCGCTAAAAATAGCCCTGGGATGGTAAAGAAGTAGGTAGTTCTTAACTTCTAGGTTACCATAAAATAAGAGTGATACATTAGCATAGTGCCTATATACTTTTATATATCAAGCTAACCACAAAAGTAAACGCAGTCTCATCTAAATTCAATTCGTTAATTGTATTAAGCAATCTCATTCCTTTAGTAAACTGTATATCTCATGATATTTTAATTGACAAGCTACAATTCGATGGCTTCGATACCAACAGTCTCACTTTTTAAAGTCATACCTGCGAGACCGATCACAGTTCGTGTCAGATAATGGTGAAAAATCACACATCTAAAATATGGTGTATCACAGGGCTCGGTCCTTGGGCCTATTTTATTTTTGATATATATCAACGACCTATCAAAATCAACAGATTCAACGATAAAATAGACATGTCCGAACGTTTTTCTTCAAAAAATTAAATAACGCATTTATGAAAACTTTATCATCACACTGTAGTCATGTAGTCGCATTATTTGTTTTTTATTCGTTTCTTTTTCATGTAAATTTTATTTGAATGCATACTATATATTGACTTGTGTAAAGGCACCAATAAACAATTATTATTATTATTATTATTATAGACTTTAGCCTGAAGGGCTTTCACACTCCCTCAAAGGGGAACATTCACTCATCCCAGGTATCTCAGATACCAAAGGGTCTGAGCTCAGATGGAGCCCTCTCCAAGTTATCGGGCCCTAAACGACAACGCGATACATCCTCATTCTCCAGGAATCTCCGCACGGTGTGGGCAGTTGAAACTATTACCGTCTTCTTCACAACCTTATAAAGATGCTCTCCAAGACCCAGTCTCTTAAGGTTATCTCGAAGATTCTTAGGAACTACACGAGTTGACGACGTGATTGGAATCACTCGGACACTATCTACCCTTCACTGTCTCTGTGGCGGTAGATGGTGATTCTGTTTCATTAGAAACGGGGTTGATAACCTTGGGATGCCATCAGGCCCGGGTGCCTTCCAATTATTAAGTTCTTTAACAACGTTGGAGACTTCATCTGTGGTAAACGGTGCATGATGCACCTGTTCATAACTTTGACAAGCTCGGTGTTCTTCTTTAACCCAACTGGCGCCAATATTGCAGGAGGCTGTTGTGGCTAGTTGACTTTTCCAGAACTCATCAATTTGTTCCTTATTTGGAAAAGTATCAGAGGGTGCCATTCGCAGCTAAATTAAGCTGACGGTAGAAAGTCCTTGCAGAGCGTTCCAACATTGTATTGTGTCACTTCCTATTGTTTTTCCTCCCTCAGGGCTCGTCCGCGGCCTCGCTGCCCCGACAGCACCGCAACCTTTGGTTTATTGTGCATCTTCCTATTATTGCTCGCTTTATATCTCCTCAAGCGTTCTGCATATACAGAAAGCTTCTGTTTCAAGGAGTCCAAACATTATTTTGCAACGTGGTTGACTGAATCTTGTGCTGAGTGTTGTCGAACGCGGCCTATTATTTCTTCTACTCGTTTCTGCAATTTTCTTGTCTACTCCCCCAATGTATTGCGTCAGTTGTCCAATTTCTTTTCGAAATGTTTCCAATCTATTTATGAACCTTTTTTCCCACGGGGACACTCTTTGACTCTCTGTGATTGGACTTTCGATCAGAAACCTTAATGCCTAGAGTTTTAATTGCTGCAGTTGTTGCACAGTAAATCAGCGTGTGCATGTGCTACAATGTGTTGATTTCTAGAAGGTGCGATGGCAAAATTATTCTGTTCAAAAATTCCAATATAATTGCCAGCTTTCTAGATGATCTAAGCCTAGGTAACGGTGGTCTACTAAGAGGATTTGTTGCTTCAGACACCGCGACTGCACGTTTCATTTCTGTGGGCAATTTGTCGATGAGTTCCTCATTTTCTTGCGCACTCTCGATGCGTTCTTCTTGCTCAATATGTACAGGTTTCAGATTACTACCATCAAACAGCATCTCGTTATTTTCCGTAACCGCTATGTTAGTAATTTCACATTCAACTTCCTGTTTGATGGTATTCAGTCTCGTTTGTGAAATAAGGTGAGTCCTAAATATTGCACGATACTGATCCGCTACTCTCTATTGTGTCATCTGTATGTGTGGGTACATTCTAAGAAATTCTGTGTGAAGTTGTTGCCTTAATTTGGTCGTCTGTTGTCCGGGTTGTGTTACTCTGTAGTAAATGCGCATAATTGTTTCGTTCATATCCCTAGTCCATTTCATGCGCCGTTTTGTGATCCCACCTGGGTGAGCGCTGACTGATTTTCCTGCGCAGTGGAAAGTGAGTGGAGCTCTTGGTCCTACTAGGCTCCCCTGCTGTTGATTTTGGGCTGTAATTTCTTCCATGACAGGAGCCCGCCTCATCAGCACCCCGCCACCGACGTCCCGCATGCTGTCATGTCCAGCGCCGGCTAGAGACATGCCCTCGCGAACCCCAGGCAGCGGCATTTTAGCTACATTTATACGGGTGTGCCACCAATTTACCCTGGTGGTCCAGGTAGGGATGGAGCAAGGAGTGAGGTAATATGGTTAAGGAAAATAGGATAAATAGAACAGCGGACAACGGGCGTCGCTGGCTGTACCATCTACGTCGTTACGAGTAGAGGTAAGTATACTGCTAGAAGCAGTACACCCACCGACCAGGCAGACTTGTGACCATATCCACGGGTCCTCACAGGGTGCTACCGTCCGGGCCAGATGCATCCTGGTTTTTTACAGCACGCTACTGACTCTGATCTTTCTTGTGTGTTATATGTCTAAAATTGTACGTGACGCCTGCGTGTTCAGATTCTATTGGTTGGTATAAAGTTGTTTGATTGGTTGTGTTTTCAGTCTGTTTCCTGTTTTCATTATTCATAACAGGACAGCGATACGATCGACACAGACTGAAAACACAACTGTAAACCAACCAATAGAAGATGAACACGCAGGCGTCACTTACAACTTTAGACATAGAACACACAGGAACGATCAGAGTCAGTAGCATGTTGATGATGAACCAGATAGGTTCGAAACTGTAGTCCACGTAAACAAATAAAAAATCACAGAAAGTACAGCAAATAAATAAAGTGTATATTTAAAAGTGATTACAGTGTAGTGCAACATAACAATATATATATATATATATATATATATATATATATATATATATATATATATATATATATATATATATATATATATATATATATATATATATATATATATACAGGGTGTTTCAAAAATGATGGTCTATGTTACAGGAGCACATTCAGCACAAAAAATTAGACTATTTTTTCATATAAACATGGGTCCGCAAATGCTTATTTTTTACTTACAGCGTGTTAAAGTTATTTGTTTTTGTCAGTTTTTCATGAATAAGTCTAAATCAAATTAAAATCTTGGCGTGAAAGTTGGCATGCGGGAGTTTTTGGGGGTATTGTTAATAACACTGCTGGTAGAGGGCGCCACCTGTAAGACTATGCTTGCATTCAATTGGCTATAATTGACACCCAGTAATATCGACCTACCGTATAGCTACATTGTAGCCCTTATCAATTGTAAGCAAAAAAATGTATATCTGATCCAAATCTCTCAGACACACCATTTTCGAGATCTTTCAATTTTTGTATGTTGATGTCGCTCAAAAATTAATTTTTCTCAAGTAATTAATTGTATTGTCTGCAAATTTTAATAAGTAAAAAAATTTATAACATTTTATGATACCTGACTACAATAAATGTTCAAAATGGCCACCCACCACTTCAATACACTTTCGTATTCTGCGGAGCATACAACGTCGTACTCTGTGAAATATTTCTGGTGTATTTCTAATTTGTTCGCATCCAAGTACAATTCTTTGCTGCAGATCATCAACATTTTCAACATTTGCTTCATAAACAATACTTTTGAGATGCCCCCATAAATAAAAGTTCATAGGATTTAAATCAGGGATCGAGCCGGCCATGGCTGAGGTCCACCGCGTCCGATCCATCTGCGTCCAAAAGTATTGCTTAGGTAATTTCTGACATTTATGGCGAAATGTGGGGGGGCTCCGTCATGCATAAACCACAGGTTGTCTTATGTCAAGAGATACATTTTCTGATAACCCATTTAGTTGGTTTTGCAGGAATTCAAGATAAGTTGTGGCATTGAGTCTGTGAAGTAAAAAAATTGGTCCTATCAAATTACAGCCTACAATTCCACCCCATACATTTAAGAAAAATTGCAGTTGATGATGCCTTTCAAAAATTGCGTGGGAATTTTCGTCAGCCCAAATATGGCTGTTACTAAAATTGAAGATCCCGTCGCGCCTAAATCCAGATTCGTCAGTGAACAATACACAATTCAACAAGTGCTCTACATTATTATGTTGAAGAAACCATTGGCAAAATTGTAGGCGAAGTATAAAATCTCTTTCACACGATAGTGCCTGCGCACGTTGGATGTGATATGGACGCAATTGTTGCTCGTGGAGAACTCGCCATATCGTTGCATTGGATGCTCCCAGATGATTGGCCATTTCTCTAGTACTTATTTTTGGATTTTGTTCAATTTCGTCCAGAACAGCCTCTTCAAAATCAGGATTTCGTGGTCTGCCTCTATTAGCAGTAACTTTATTAAGGGTACCTGGTAAAAAAATATATATTCGAAAGAGACAGAGCGATGTATTAGATAATGTAAGTATGTACCTCGCAGACGGATGTCAATCCGTTGAATCATCCTTCTGTCTGGAATTCTCCGATTTGGGAAGGCTTCTTCATACAATCGTTTCGCCTCATAACAGTTACCAAAAGCCCGTGAATACATAACATGCATGTCTGTTAGTTCATTGTTGGTAAAGATTTCCATATTTAATTTGAAAAATTACGGACAATACAATTAATTACTTAAAAATAGTGAGTCGTCTCAAACGTAAAAGTCAAATGTAGTATATGTCACGACGAAAACGCAAAAGTCAAGTCCCGTAACGATGGAAACCACTATGTTAAATGGTTTGTTCAAAGTTTGTTATCATGGCTTTTTATTTTATCTTCATGGTTGTGTCTTGTCAGTTCATTTTCTGGTAAGATTTTAATTTTTAACTAGAGAATAAGAAAATTAAGTTTATACATACTGATAGCAATTAAAAGGTGGAAAATGTATTCCTATTTGTCGCAGAATTAATTTTTGAGCGACATCGACATACAAAAATTGAAATATCTCGAAAATGATGTGTCTGAGAGATTTAAATCAAGTATACATTTTTTTGGATTACAATTGATAAGGGCTGCAATCTAGCTATACTGTAGGTCGATATTACTGGGTATCAAAAAATTATAGCCGATTGAATACAAGGCATGTCTTATAGGTGGCGCCCTCTGCCAGCAGTGTTATTAACAATAACATATTTAAATTTCTTGCCCTCGAAAACCCCCACATGCCAGTTTTCACGTCAAAATTTTAATTTGACTCGGACTTATTAGTGAAAAACTGACAAAAACAAATAACTTTAACAGGCTGTATTTAAAAAACAAAGCATTTCCGGACCCATGTTTATATGGAAAAATAGTCTTATTATTTTGCTGAATGTGCACCTGTAACATAGACCATTATTTTTGAAACATCCCTGCTTATATATATGTATATATATATATATATATATATATATATATATATATATATATATATATATATATATAACTTGAATATTTGATAGGTGCGTTTTTGCCGAGGAAATAATTTCCCTATAAGATAATTTAATCTAATAATACATTCCTACTTTTATTGCTAAACCAAAAATTAATTATACTCCTCCATATCTCCTTTTGCCTGGAATAAATATATTTATGTGGCTGTTGTGAAGGAGAAAATAGACAGTAAAGAAAATGTTCTGTATTTTGTATTGATTTATTTGAAAGGTTCCAATTGTGATGCGAATTGTGGAAGAATGGCCTGATGGGGGAAATGAATTATTTATACCAAAACTCTGTTTGTGGTAAAAAGGCTGAAGTTGGTTTAGGCAGCTATTTATTAAACGTGTCTGTCGTTCAGAAAAAGGGGTTTTAAATATTCACCGGATAACTTCTTTTATAAATGATTCTGTAAGGAATGGACGCGTCGAAATGGTTTATTCGCTTGTCCCTTTCATAATTTAATGAGAAAAACGGTTATTTAATTTTCAGCTGTTTAGTCGTGACAGGAGATTTTCAGTATTGATGAATGACAGAATCATACCGATTTCATTTAGGGTCAGAGGTCGTGTTAACGGCTTAACTTCACAATTATTTTTTATCTCAAGAGTTAATTAAAGCGATTTTATCAAACATGCATTAGCGATTTGTGTTAACAAAAGATGTCATTAGCGTTTTGTTAAATAATCTCATAAAGAAAAGTGAATTTTCACCTTACTCTTATATCTTACGTATATCTCACCCGTATCGATAATGGTCGCGAGACTGAAACACTGTGTCTGAATGAAGATGAAAGTGTGCGACTCGTGGTTATTTTTTATTTGAAAACCTTTAACACGTTCACTGCTCACGCGTGTTTGTAGGAACACCCCACGGGCTAAGGGTTGATTTTTTCTCAGGTGTCTTTTCAGAATTACCACATAGCACCACAAGGTGTATTTGGCCAAACAAGTGCAAAGTATACTAAAACACGTGATGACGCAAAATCGCGTCACGAGCATTACGCAATAAACTTTGCAATGCTCATGACTCGATTTCGCGTCATGTGTGTGTTGCTTCAAAAGTAATTATATTGATTACAAAACAAATACAAAATATCACATGTAAATGAAAAAAATAATTTTATTACTTAAATTCACAAAAAAAAACACAAATAGAATATGCAAAATAAGAAAACAAGAATAATAACTGAATAAAATTGTTTTTCTTATAAATGTAAGAAAACGAACAAAAACATGTGTAAATAAAAATAACAAAGTTTCTTTGGCACACAAAATAAACAAAATTAAATAAAATAAGGTAACTTATTTATTACAGGTCCGCATGCCATTCGTCGAAACAGTTTCCATCCAAACACAAAGATGGCTTCGAAGGGCATGCTGGGCAAAAGTAAATTGTGTCTTTTCGCACTTTATTTTTATAACAATTTTGGCATCTTCTGCGCGGCCGATATTTGGAATTCGGCGTTATAGGATTTTTTTCCGCCCTGTGCTGGAATGAAATAGATCTCTCTGGTGGAACTTCCTTTGGTGGTACAAGTTCTTCAATCACTCGCAGTCGGAAATCATACAACGAAACTCGACTTCTTTCATATTTCTTATACAAAAAGTATGAGTTCAAAAGCAGCAATTGCAGAACGTGAGTGCCTTGTACCATCGAAGCGATTTCCTAGAGCATGAGTAATCAGACAACATTTGATCCTGCCACCCATGTTTTTATTATACATAAACATACATACATCTTGGTCCCTTTTGTTTCTGTATTGGACGAAATCATGAGAAAATTCAGTGAAAATGTACGATACATCGCGCTTGTCACGCCACTTTCCGACCATTACATCATTGGAGTAGCGAGCAATAATGTCGCCCACCTTCAGCTTTGCATTTTTACCTCAAGAGGATTGTCTTTTCGGTGAAGCCGTAGAGTTCCGGTGCAGTAGGTCCCTCTTTCTAATAGTTGGCGAGCCAAAGAATAACTGTTGTAGAAGTTGTCCATGAATAAAGAGTGCCCTGCGTCCAACCTTTCTTCCATTAGATGGAGAACTACATTGGCAGCATGGCCTTTGCCACCAAAATCATCTAGCACACCGGTATAAATGGAGAACTTCAGAATAGTTTCATCTGGCTCGGTCAACATGTACAGCTTTACTCCGTACTTATGGAGCTTATTTTTTATATACTGTCTAAAAACCAATCTGCCGCGCCACAAGACCATTCATCAAGAGAAAGATTTTGGTTTGGGGAATAGACATCCACCATTTTATTATTAAAGTAATCTATCAGAGGTCGAATTTTTAATAGCTTGTCTTGGGGTTTTGGTTCGTTTTGTTTTGGGTTTTCTGGAAAATGCAAGCATCGCATAATCATCATAAAGCCATCTCTGCTCATGTGGGTCGAAAAAAATGGAAGATTGAAAAGTCTGTCTTTCTTCCAAAAGTCTTGCATTCGACTGAGTTGAATTGTCCCCATGTGCAGAAACAATCCAAAAAGAGACGCATTTCAGGTATCGAAGTTTCGCGCCAACGAGTAGTTCTGGAAAATTCGCCCACATTGGGAGACTGGAATACCTCGACTGCATAGCGATTCGTTTCCTCAACAACAAGGTTCAAAAATCTGTCGTCAACCAATAAATTGAAATAATCAATTGGTCTATTCCCTGTAATTAAAAATTATTTATTCAATAAAAAATGTGTGAATTATCGTAAAGTATATAGTCTCACCGTCTGGTAGTATTTGTAGCTCTTGTTTTCCTGTAAAAGCTAGCCTTTTCTTGCTGGGTGTTTGGGTCCAGTTCACAGTTTCATCATCGGACCTTGGAACAGTAACTTGCTGAAGAGTAGTGCCTAAATCAGTTTCTCTCTCAACAAGAACGTCTATTTTCTTCGATATCTGAATCACTTTTTTCAAATTCTGAATCCAAATAATCTGGATCCTCAAAATCATCCTCGGAGTCCAGTAAAATGCGTTCTATCTCAGCGTCAGAAAGTGGTTTACGAAGTTTGTACTTATTTTTGGTCGTTTCACTCCGGATGTCCCTGCCCCATCTAATCGATTGCGAACTCAAACCAGCACAAATTAACGATACCTCGATGTGTGTTGAACAGGCTCACAATACATCACACGCGTACAACGGCGACTTACATACTGAAAACGGTATGTGCATTAGTGATGGGTCGTTATTTAACTGTCAGCTATTTTTAAGCCGTTACCGAGCCGTAGCGGTAACCACCAGTTATCGATTTATAAAAATAACGGCTTAAAAAGTAACGCTTTTTACACTAACCTAGAATTCGGAGTCGTGTCTGTTTCAATTCTACTGCAACTAGGTTCGATGAATAAACATCCGTTTTCATCGGCAACGGCAACTGTTATTTAACCATTTAACAGGATGAATAGCCTTGGGATTGGGAATGCTCGCTCTCGCTCACAGCTTTAGGGACGTACGATCTTCGGTACAATAAAACGGTCGGTTTAATTTTAATTTTAACTTTAACCGGTTGTTGATGAGGATACGGCATACGGACACTACTACACAGAGTTATTCTGTTAAACTGAGAAGCTGTTATTTTTGAAACAGTTGAATTTCCCACTAGTATGTAAAGCCAAATATTTAATAATCAAAAATGTTGGGTAAAAAGATGAATTTCTGTAAAAACGTGTTATTACTTTCACTATAGACAACGCAAAATAGGGTTATTTCACGTGAAATTAAAGTACTTATTTATTTAAATTTATATACATTACCTAAGAAAACAGTTAACACGTCATTTTCGTTTGTCTGATAATAGTTATCAAATTGATTAAAAAAATATAATGATACAACATTTTTTATTATCTATATACCTACATTTCAATATAAAAAATTAAATGAATATATATATATATATATATATATATATATATATATATATATATATATATATATACAAGGATGTTTCCAAATTGATGCGAAAAATTTTACAGGGTGATTCTTTGGCGAAAAATAAGGGGTGTCTTTTTATTAAGTTTTTCTTAAAACCCCTTCTCCTCCAAGTTACAGCCCTTTGAAATTTTTGAAACTAATTTTAAAACAACGAATATTAAAATAAGTGAATAAACAATTAATACTATATATCTTCCAATTTTTTTTAAAACTCAAACTCAATTTTTTATACTGTTTCTTTACCGAAATTTTATTAGCTGCGTTATGTTATGGAGTTTTTAGAATCACTCCCTGTGTAGCAATAAAAGTTCTAACGTCTAACGTCCCAAGGCGTGATAAATATTTATTGATTCTTGCTGTGGCATTGACATTTACGTAAAGACCCTGAAAAAATAAATTTGTGAGAAATGACTAGTTTATAATTCCTAAAACATCTAAGTAAATTCTTATAGAAGACTCCTTTCTGATTTCTAAAAGTTTCACTTCAGAGTGGCAAAAGATTTACGACACGCTTATTATAATTTCTTAACCCTTTGTTTCCTTTTAATATCGACAAAATTTGAGATTTATACACTACGTGAAATAACGGGGTAAAAATACAATGCATTTATACTAGTGTGCTCGCTCTCGCTCACAGCTTTGGGAATGTAGGATACTATCGATCGACTATCCAGTTTAAAATAACTGAAGCCGTTATTTTCAGCGGTTATTATTAAATAACGTTAACGGCTTCAACTGTTAACAGAAAATAACTGTTTTTCCCATCACTAATGTGCATGCCCGCTGTAATGACTCAAAATCGCGCCATGAGCGTCCGTGGCGCAGCACGTAAGACGTGATTTCGCGTCATGCGCACTGGACGGGTTAAAAAACAATGTAATATACGAGGTAAGCGCCAACATTTCCTGGTCTGACATAGTTCCAGGGTATCGCAGCGTGTCAAAATTTGGTAATACGTTGGTTCAAACGTTCCGAGCCTTGGAAAAAACAAATATGGATTTTATGTTATTTCCTTATAACGGACACTTGTTCATCCGATGTCAGAGGTCATGAAAATTGAGTATAGAGCTGTTTTTAAATTCCTTGCTCGAGAAGGCCTTCCACCTCAAAGCATCAAAGATCGGCGGGATGGAGTGTACGGGGAAAATTATCCGTCTTATTCTGTAGTAAAAGATTCGTCAAAACGGTCTCGAATCGTGCAGAAATGCTTAGAAGATGACGCAAGAACGGAAAGGACGGTGGAAGTGGTGACGGACAAGGTTGTGCTTGTTTAGTAACCCTTTAATGACCACACCTAGTTTTTTTTAATTTGTTGTTTTTTTTGCTGAAACTTATTATATACATACCGTAGGTTTGCGAGGCTGGCTACCATAGCCGTATTACTTTACAGGTGTATTTTCGCTGCAATTAGTATGCCGTACTGACGAGCTCTAATTAGAGCGAAACCGGTCTACGGTTCTAATTGTGGTAAGAATACATCCAGTCTTACAATACTTTGTCCCTATATTGGGGAAGAAATGGGCGAGGGCTGACAATTTACTAAATTGTTAGTTGGTTGTATACAGTCTCTATTTTTTGACATTCTGTGTTATCTGAAGCTGCCGTGACAACATACTACTTGGTTCCCCAACGAGATGGCGACACGTGTAAAAAGCGGGTCTTACATCTCACTTTAAAACGTCAAAATTGGCAACATTTAGGCAAAGAACTTGAATCTAATTCGGGCTATGGAAATCAAATGTCTCAAGAAGGATGTTTTACAAACCCTGAAGTCTTAGTTTCAACCGTCATTGTCCTTCATTTTACTAAAATGTTTCCAGAAAATTCGTTTCAAATAGACCCTTTCTCTGATGCATTGGCAGTAGTCTTAGCTATATATTTTATCGTTTAATGGTATATAATTTGTCGAATTTTCGTACAAAATCAATAAAGCCCAATATATCCGTTATTATACAAGATATGAAAAAATTTGAATAATTGATTATAGGGTGTCTTACGTCTTAAAAATTCTTTCTACAATTGATACAAATTTTCTTTTTTCTTTTAGTCGAACACGCCTTATGTTATTGCATTTTTGCAATTTTTTTAGTCGAACACGCCTTATGTTATTGCATCTTTGCATTTTCCATTGACATATAATGCATGTTTGTAAGAAAATAAATTCTGGACGCAGCAAGTGCGTTATGGTAGCGAATTTTGATTAAATGCTTCATATTTGAAAAGCTCAATTTGCTATTAACCTATAAGGTTGACCAAGAAACGGGTTGTTTCGGGGGGACAGTTTAAGTTTACTTTCGGAAATTGTTGTACATTTTCAAACAATAAAGTTATTTTGATTAAACATGGCACATTGTTTTAACTATATAGGTTATACTGGTAACCAAAATGTCTGCTTTCTTTAAAAAACACACATATTTGCTATTAAAAACATTTTAATGAAAATTCACTACCATAACGCACTTGCTGCGTCCAGACTTTTTTGTTGCTGAATAAGTGCATTGATTGAAAAATCAAATTTAATTGTGAGTCTACGCCGTTTCTTTTGTAACCAGACCCGGGAAGTTCTGGCGCTTACCTCGTAATATGTAGCTTTATCATCACTAATGTAACTTTTTAATTAGCGTGTTTGTTTTGTTTTTACTAATGGCATTGCTACATGCAGTTAATAATGGCATTGCTACAATTATCACTACATAAGTAACGGCACACGTTTTGTAAATTCACAAGGGCCAAATATTTTTGATCATTCGTTATATAACATATGTTGTTGTGGAAACTGGACCCTGTAAATTTTTCACTGCTTTTAACTCGACATTTCACTCCACAAAGCTAACCCTTAGAAGATGTTCCTTGTGTTTTGCTGCTGTAAACTTCATTAATGCACGTCATATCGAAATCTTAGGCCTAGCTGAAATAGGCATTCTACAAGGCTCGGTATTTAGCTTCTGCTGAGATGGAGAACCGCAATACCATTTTCGGGTGAGTGCGTCCCTGATTTATAACGGTCAGGGTTCAAAGGTGACCGTCTCAATTCACAAGATCCCGCCAGAACCTCGTACACCACAAGCTAACTGACATGGTTTGTGGTTTTATGAAATACCAGCTCTAATTCCTCTGTTCCACTCTCTGAAGATATTGTTATTATTGTTATTATTATTCTGTCAGTATACAGTGTGCCCGAAATTGGTGATGCATGTATTGCGATCACCGAAACTGTTAGCGATAGGAAAGCGGTTAAAATGGGGAAAGTTTTAGACAATTCTGTTTGTAATTGAATGCCGTTTAGTTTACGATTTTATCTCTTTTGGTTTATACGATATTTGAAAAAAAAAACTAAAATGACGCATTTTCGAAAATACCCTGTATTTTCTTTAGTTATGAAAACTTCTGTAATCTGTAGCAACTTTTTACGTAGGAAACGGGTGTGTAGTCAGATTTCATTTCCAACGTTTCGATAGTTTGGAACCATCACCAACTTTGTTTTTTCATATGCGCGCCATATTGGATTTTCACGTCTTTAAAAAGCCCATGTTTTTGCCTTTATAAATATGTATCACCTTAGTGAAAAAAGTTAGGTTATGGGTTGAAAAACGAAAAAATATGATTTTGTTACGAATTTGGCAACGTCGCACGATGAAACACTCACACTTAAGGTGATTCTACTGCATTTAATCGCATAACTACATTTTATAACAACATATCCTTATAAGTAATAGTTTTGCCTATGTGAAAATCTTTTGAAAACATAGAAATTACCCTTTTTGAAATTTTAACACAAAAAAGAAAGGAAAAAACAATAATGTGTCAAATGACATAATAATTACCAAAATAAAATGTCTAATTTAACGTTCAAAAATGCGACCCATTTGGTTCTATAAATTTCTCAATTTTTTTTTATCACCGATTTGGTAACTCGATTAATTGTCTTACAGTTAACATTGTTTATGATATGTCACACTCGTACCGTCCAACAGAAAATAATGTCAAAAAAGCCACAACTTTTGAGGAATACATGAACGAATTGAATTATTATTTCTCAGAACACCAATATGACCCAAAAATCATTTAAATATTCGGAATAATCAAAAGTTCAGTAAATAATTTGATGAAATATGTTTATCCGTAATACATTAATGCTCTAGTAGACTTTGGATTTTAGACGAATGAAAATTTTTAAATCTGTCACGACTTCTGTCAGAACTGTGAACGCTTGTCTTTATTTAAACACGGTTTATGTCTTGACAAAACTGTAAGTTTCAATGCAAATCAGATGTAAAGTATAAATAAGATTGATCTCGGAACTGAACCCTGAGGCACTCCACAGCGCACAATATAACAAGAGGTTTTGGTTTTTTTCATCAACGTTGACGTTATAGGTTTTCAAGTAATCGGAAGACGAAGACCATCATCTCTCTTATTTAAACAATCGGGACGTTTTTCGATCTCGATCGCTTCGCGGATAATTCTGGTTTTGAAATTGTAAATTGGGGCTATTGTTTTGGCATTCTTGAAATCCATTTTGTGTCCTGTATGAATATGATGAATGGCCAGCGCCGATGAGAGGTCGGACTTTCTAACTGCGAGGGTGTGTTCATATATTCTATTGTGGATCCGTCTATTTGTTTGCCCTACATAAGTTTGGGAACAGTCGGAACAAGGAATTTCGTAAACTCCATCTGTTCCCGAACTTTTAAGAAATATAGAAGAAGATTAGGCGTTTTGGGAAAAGTAAAAAGAATATATTATTGTAATAGGAATATTTTGAGATAACAGCCTTCAAAAAGTTTAATCTGAAAAAGCGCCATCAAAAATACTTACAAAGCATGCTGGTTTTATTTGTGGCCGCTGAAAAAAGTGATAATCGCACAACCCCAACCCTTTTGGTTGCCATAGCTTTGTTATTTTTGGAGATGCAAACATTTCCGGAGGGAGACTTCAAAACTTTTCGTGAAGAACTGGTCCGATTTTCCTTACTAACGAACTTATCCAAGCCATTTACAAAAGAAAGGGACTTGCCAAATTTGCTCATCGACCCATTATTTTTTGAGTTATGTGTATAATATATATATATATATATATATATATATATATATATATATATATATATATATATATATATATATATATATATATATATATATATATACATATACTTATACATATACATATACATATACTTATACATATACATATATACAGTGTGTCCCAAACTGGATGGGAATGTATTGCTATCTCCGTTATTATTAGAGATAGGGAGACGGTTAAATTAGCAATGTTTTGTAGAATTTCATGCTCGTTCCAAATATGACTTGTATTTTGCCCTGACTATTTTCGTTTTCGAGTTATTTTGAAAAAACAAAATTTGTCGATTTCTTTTTTTCTTAATATCTAAGTAGGCGTTAATCTGACATGTCTAAGACTTGCACATTATCTTGACACTTTTGCAGAGCAATCTTTTTGTGCTATTCTCAACTTTGGATTATCATTTGTTTTTGAGCTACAAGTATCAACGTTTGTTTTTATTATGGCAGCCATATTGGATTTTTTGCTCATGTGATAGCCTGTGAAAAGAGCTTTCCAATGATGTACAACATGCTTGAGAAATCTTGTAATTGCACTGACAATTTTCAGAAAAACCGTTTTGAGGATAGTAGGCTATGAAATCCAATACCAGAAAACAAATGACAAAAAAAAGTGTTCAAAAAGCAGTATGCCATGGAGTCCAACAATAGACTTCTACTTTTAACACAATTTTCCGTAATTGTTATAATTTAATTAAATAGGTAAACCTAGTAAATAACTAAATTTACTAATAGAACACAATAAAAAGCAGATTAATGATTTACGAAGATGCCTTTGAAAATTGTTTGATTTTTAAACGTAAGTCAACTGAAAAACAACAGAAGAAAGGTTGCTATGGATATAAAACTATCGCGACAATCAAGAATACTGTCATTCTTAATTATATGAAAAATTTGAGGCTTAAAATTTTGTACTAAATAGTTTGTTTCCTGTTTATTTTAAATATTATTCAACAATATGTTTAGTAATGAAGAATATTTTGACATGTTGGAATGTTATATTCATTCTAACCGAAATACTGAGGCAGCTGCGAATTCATACCAAAACAACTATCCAGAAAAACGAACCAAACACCAAAATATTTTGGAGGATAGTGACCAATCTATTGAACGACGGTAGCTTCCACGCAAAGAAACTACCAATGCAAAAAGTGTCCTGATAATGTGTAAGTCTTAGACGTGTCAGATCAATGCCTACTTAGATATTGAAGAAAAATAAATCGACAAATTTTGGTTTTTTCAAAATAACTCGAGAACGAAAAGAGGCAGGGCAAAATACAAGTCATATTTGGAACTAGCATGCATTCTACAAAACATTGCTAATTTAACCGTCTCCCTATCTCTAATAATAACGGAGATAGCAATACATTCCCATCTAGTTTGGCACACACTACACACACACACATATATATATATATATATATATATATATATATATATATATATATATATATATATATATATATATATATAAATACATAGATACATACATACATAAAGAAATTGAAACTGACCCCGTAGGGGAGACTCGGGCAAGAAGGGTATAGTGGGCAAGAAGAGTCACTTAAATATATATCTCCAGAAATACGAAGCGAGACGGCAAGAACGCTTTTCAGTAAAGTGCAGTAGAACTCTAATGGCGGCTAGGTAATGCAGCATTGTACTGCACTAAGACGAATTTTCTTTGCATTTTAAGTGTTTTAGAAGTTGTAAAATGGAATAAATAGCCATCTGTTGGTTTCGATTGTTTTGTCACACTGCATTTTACCAAGCAATTACAAATATATTTGGAAACACCGGACTTTAAGGTAAGACCTAACCTCAAAATATGTTGTTTTAGTTAGACTATATTCGTTTGATGTTTAGATATGTTAATTGTTGCCACTTCGGGCAAAACGGTTCGGGCAAAAGGAATCATGACCCTTTTTGCCCGGGATGCTGAATTTTGTTTCCACTCATTTGTAAACTAAAATAAAAGAAAAAAGGTAAATTGATAACATTATTAAAGTAAAATTTCTCTGATCTAGATGGTTTACAAATACAAAAGGAAGTCCGATAGAGCCACCAGTTGGTCTGAAGCAGATATGATAAGGGCTGTTGATGCCGTAAACAGCGGAATGTCTATTCGACGGGCATCCGCCCAATTTGAAATAAAATTTTCTACTTTGCAAAGACATGTAAAAAGTAATAGAACAGATAAAACCTTGGGAAGGTACAAACCAGTCTTTTCCATGCTAGAAGAAGCCGAGTTTGTGGAATATATAAAAGAGCTCGACAGCCGTTTTTATGGGCTAACGAGAAGGGATTTATGCGAACTAGCATACCAATATGCTGAAAAAAATAATATATTGCACCCATTTCGAAATAACATGGCAGGGGAGCAATGGTATCAAAATTTCATGCACCGCCACTCTGAACTAAAACTACGCCAGCCGGAACCCACGAGTATAGCCAGAGCCCGAGGGTTCAATAGACCCCAGGTCGAATTGTTTTTTAAAAATTTAGAAGCTACTATAAATAAATATAAAATAACCTTGGATAACATCTATAACGTAGATGAGACAGGGATTCAAACCTCCGCCAAAAAACCACCAAAAGTGATATCATTAATCGGAAAAAAACAAGTCGGAAGCATCTCATCTGCAGAGCGAGGTAGTCTTATTACAGCATTAGTTTGTTGCTCTGCAACAGGAAAATACATCCCGCCCGCACTTGTCTTCCCCAGGAAGAAAAAAAATCCGCGATATTTAAATGGTTGCCCTCCAGGAACACTTCAGTTGGTGACAGATTCTGGTTGGATAAGTACAGACTCTTTTGTAGAATGGCTCGTTTTTTTTTGTACAAAGCGTAAGACCATCAGTTGACAACAAATGCTTATTAATACTGGACAACCATTCTTCACATAGAGCTATCACAGTTTTGGATTATGCTTATGAAAATAACGTGGTCCTATTAACCGTACCGCCACACACCACACATAAATTGCAACCACTTGATGTAGCGGTTTATGGTCCATTTGGTAAACATTTTCAATATGCTATAGATAGGTGGCAGAAAGCTCACCCATCACAGCACGTAACTTTTTTTGACATAGGTGAAATATTTTGTGAGGCTTACTTAAAAGCTGCCACTCCTGCAAACGCAATCAGTGGGTTCAAAAAAACCGGCATATCAGACTGTGATATAGGCGTCTTCACAGATGTAGATTTTTTGCCCTCCCAAGTTACAGAGGTTGACGATTTTCTAGAGGGGCAAAATAAAAATTTAGAAAATGACAGTGCATGTGCTAATACACCAATTAATTTGAATCTAAATGATGGAGAGATAGCCACAACATCTCGATTTGCTGGGGGTATCCAGGATAATTCTTCCACTTATTCCATTCAGAATATCGGTGACTCAGCTTCTAAACAGACTAATGATGATAATAGAGCCACAACATCTGGAATTGTGCAATGCGATCACAATGGCCTCAATGGCGATGAAAACGCATCATCAACCTCCGGCATCTCAAATCCCAATGAAGTTACGAGTGTTAAGGAGAAGAAAAAAATTCGAATAGAAGATTTGCGTGCCATACCAAAATGTCAAAATAGGAATAAGAAAATTACCAAAAGAAAAACCCAAAAATCCGAAATTCTTACCTCAACCCCAGTAAAAGAAGAAATTCGAACTCAAGCTCAAAGTAACACTAAAAAAAATCAAGTGAAACGCAAAATTTCAAGCTGCAGCCAACCTCCAGCATTGAAAATGCCAAAAAAACCAAAAGAAATTTTCTCTCCAGAGGAAGAAAATGTACCTTGTTTATTATGTGGAGATATTTTTGGAAACTCTGTGCCAGGTGAAAAATGGATCCAATGCAACATATGCCAACAGTGGGCACACAGCTTGTGCACCGACTACAAATGTGGTGTTTTTATTTGCGACAACTGTCGACAGCAAGTTGTGGCAAAACTAAAGGTCTCTAACAAAGACAAATAAAATGTAAACAAATTTGTATTTTAAGTAAATTTCTAGTTTATGTTAAAATAATTACTTAGGCGTTTTTCTTTGTAAAATTTTTATAGAAGGTATTTTGTTTTACTGTATAAGAGGGTTTATACCCGTTTATATTTTTATAAATAAACGTTATTCCTACATTTTGAAAACGCCCTGTTTTTAATTTCTCTTTGAAATTCCTCTTGCCCTATAGCTGATTCTTTTTGCCCTGTTGCTGACTCCTTTTGCCCTATTATTGTACCCCTTATGCCCGGTAGCATAGGGCAAGAGGGGTCAAATGCACTAGTTGATATTTTTCTCATTAAAAAAATAACCAAGGCATATTTATAAAAAAATATTGGGGTAATCAAAAAGAGAAATCCCATTGTTTAACAGGAAGTATCGAAAATACATTTGGCTATCATATGTTCTAAAATATATGCATTTTATTTAAAGTGACCCTTGTTGCCCGAGTCTCCCCTATATGGGTTCTAAGGTCATAGTTCGCGTTCATTTAAAGAATGTTTTTTCAAATTCAAAAAAGGATTAGTAGCGAATTTTTTCTACAATTCTCCTAAACAATAAATATTTATTAAATTCTATAAATATCTTTAAATATTAATAACTCATTTTGTTTGATGTCGCCGTCGATTGTCTGGAGGAATTTATGCGTGACCTGAAGTAGTATTGCATGTAAATTGCTATGTAACATATTGTTTGGTCTCCAAGGTTTATAACAAGAGTATTGATTTAGTGTTTACTCAACATTACACGCTGACGTGAATCAGATTCACGTCATGCAGGATTCTGGGCAACCATAATCACTGTCGACCTTTAATTTATTGTAAACCAGATAAGATATCCAATATCCAATTACATATGTACTGGCTTCTACGAGTTGTATCATACAGTAAACACGGTTCTGATGTAAACAGTGGTTCTTGCTAATTTTATTGCTCCATGATTAATCATTTGCAGTGACAGTCAATTCCGTGATTAGTTGGTGATTTACTGCCTCTTTTAGTGTTTTGCATATTTTTCTCTTACGGCAAAGGTAAGGTGCTCTAGCGTATATCGTTAAAAAATTGCAATTTGTTACAAATTCTCCCGCAAAATAAAATATCTCCTCGTGTGATTGTAACACACAACATAAAATTAGATTAGAAATTTAAATCAGAGTTGAATTTTACAACATTAGACCCGAAAAAATGTAAAAATTTCGAGACGCAGCCAGTGCGTTATAGTAACGAATTTTTATCAGAATTGTATACAATTATTATACGGCATATTAGTATAGTTAATAAGGCTAGATGCATTCTCACTACAATTAGAACCGTAGACCGGTTTCGCTCTAATTAGAGCTCGTCAGTACGGCATACTAATTGCTGCGAAAATACACATATAAAGCAATACGGCTATGGTAGCCAGCCTTTCAACACTGAGTGGTGAACGTGTCACCACCTAGTTGCGGAACCAAGTAGTATGTTGTCACGCCAGCTCCAAATAACACAAAGTGTTAAAAAATAGAGGCTATATACAACCAACTAATAATTTAGTAAATTGTCTGCCCTGGCCCATTTCTATCCTAATATAGGGACAAAGTATGTAAGGCTAGATGCATTCTCACAACAATTAGAACCTTTGTGTTATTTGGAGTTGGCGTGACAATATACTACTTGGTTCCGCGACTAGGTGGCGACACGTGCACCACTCACTTAGTGTTGGGAGACTGGCTACCATAGCCGTATTGCTTTATAGGTGTATTTTCGTAACAATTAGTATGCCGTACTGAAGAGCTCTAATGAGAGCGAAACCGGTCTACTGTTCTAATTGTTGTGAGAATGCATCTGGCCTCACATACTTTGTCCCTATATTAGGGTAGAAATGGGCCAAGGCTGACAATTTACTAAATTGTTAGTTGGTTGTATACAGTCTCTATTTTTGAACACTTTGTGTTATTAAACCTATGTTGTAAATTTTAAGTAATTTGGTACACAATATTTAGAGTTTTTTCCAAATTAAAAATAAAAAGACATGCGTTGAGACGACGTAGTGGTTAAAGTCCAATGCCTGACAGGCAGAGTAGTTAACTGCCACGCGTAGATTGATTCATTCAACAGGTATAAACCATACATCAACGGTAACCAAACTAAATATATACCAGGCATAACACATACTACCCGAATCAATAATCGTGAAATCTTTGCCGCAAGTATGGAAAATGACAGACGACATGAAATTAAAAATTTGCCAAGTAATTGATATTTTACTAGTGGATTCAATCAATTATTAAAAGACACTCTATTTGTAGCTTTACAAACGGCCGCAAATACAGTTTTAGCGCAGCATAGATACATTATGCTGTCGCATAATATAGTACGGATGTAAACAAAATCAAGCCAAGTCTGTATGAAAATGATTCTAATATAGTTTTTTTTATCTTTAAACTTAAACATAAGACGTCTTATATGACCGAAACAGTCGTGATATGTGTTTCAATGGTAATTCTACTAATTGTTACGTATACTTTGAATATAATATCCCGGGCATGAAGTCGATATAATGTATCACCTAAACAAAACCTTTTTTGACGTATATCCAGATGGCTCAGAGACGTCCCGCTTTGCCTCATAAGCCGAAGGTTACGCGATCGAATCCAGTTCGATAAATGTATGTTTTTTTATGTTTTATTTTGACGTTTGGAGAAACAATAGCCCACAGATTTCATACATTTTGAACAACATCTCATTTTTGTTTAAAACGCCTGAATAAGTTTATCACCTTTGAGTCCGAAATTATAATTTTGTTATTGTTGATATTGAAAAAAACCGGTTTAATTAGGTTAACTAAAAAGGAAAAATAACTGCTACGTTTATACTTTAGCATATACTTTACTTTTCTAAATATGATAGATCTCATTTTTGTTTATAACGCCTAAATAAGTTTGTCACCTTTGAGTCTAAAATTATATTTTTGTTATTGTTGATATTGAAAAAAACGGTTTGATTAGGTTGACTAAAACGAAATCATACTGGCGATTAATAAGGAAAAATAACTGCAACGTTTGTCATTTGGCAGATACTTTACTTTTCTAAATATGAATTAAGTTTCCTTTTGTAAATCTTCTGTATAACTTCTATGAAATTTGTAATACAAGTTTCTTTTAAAGAGACTTACACTATCTACAGATACAGCAAAATTTAGTTATTTAGCTTCATAGAAAATCAAGTTTTGGGCATTTTTCTCAAAAGAAGTTAAAACTCAAGATTTTTTTTTGATAATGGAGACAAAGCGATGGTTACACTTTCGAAAGACTTCCTCAAATGTGCGCGTACTAGGACCTCTAAAATCGATCTTCAAGCTTTCTGTAAGCTTAAAGTATTAACTTTAGTAATCTGCCGTATAATAATAGTGTACAATTCTTATGAAAATTCGCTACTATAACGCATTTGCTGCGTCCCGAATTTTTAAAATTTTAGCGATTTTTTTTTTATTCGCTATGGAGGAGATCTGTGTTATATATATATATATATATATATATATATATATATATATATATATATATATATATATATATATATATATATCCGACCGATAACTCAAAAAATAATGGACCAATCTTGATCAAATTTGGTGAATTCCTTTCTTTTGCAAGTGGCTTGGATAAGTTCGTTAGCCAGGAAAATCGGACGAGGTTTTCTCGGAAAATTTTGTTTTTCTTTCTAAAAGAATTCATATCTCCGGAAATAACAAAGTAAGGGCAACCAAATTTAGTACCCGTATTTGTATTTATAAAGAGTGAACCGTGCACCAAAATTTATGTCTCTAGCTTTGAAGACAAAAAAGTTATAGGCAGTTAAAGATATAAATTTTGTAGTTTTCCTGAAAACGTCAAACTCGCAATTTTAAACGTCAAAATTGGTAATGTTTAGGCAAAGAACGTGAAACAAATACGAATTTTGAAAAGAAAATGTTGCAAGAAGAGTGTTCTGCAAACCCTTAAGTTTCAGATTCAACCGTAATTGCCCTTCATTTTACTAAAATATTTACAAAAAATTCATTTCAAATAGACCTTTTCTCTGATGCTTTGGCTGTCGGTTTAGTTAAGTTGATGCTTTCGCTGTAGGTTTAGTGAAGTTTATGGTTTAACGGTCTATAATTTTTTTTAAGCTAATTTTCGTAGAACAAATTCGTTAATGCATTTTGCATTTTTTATCAGAATGTGATGCGGGCGATATGCGTTTGTAAAAAAAAATCTGGACGCAGTAAGTGCGTTTTGGTAGCGAATTTTCGGTAAATTTGCTGTTTAGCTCCCGAACTCTTTCCAAAAAACTGTTTTCAGAAACCTGCCTAGCCCCCCCCCTGGATCCACAAACCCCAAGAAAAATTTCTTGTTCACAGCCCCCCAAGGAAGTTACGGGACCAGGAGTGAGTAGAGGTGCTGGGCGGGGTAGGTAGTAAAAAGGAAATATAAGCAGAAAATGCGAAGAGAACGGGCTTGATAGCTGTCTTTTTCACATCTTAAGCCATATCCCCTTAAACCCTGCCTACCCCGCACAGAACCCCTATTCCCCCAGGTGCCGTAACTTCCTTGGCGTGTATGAACGAGACATTTTTCTTGTGGTTTATGCAACGAGGGCGGTTGTATGCACGCTAGGGGGGAGGAAAATCCCCACGACGAAGCAGACACACACCAACCCCCCACCCCTGCCACAAGTCGAACGGGGGGGGGGTGCTTCGTCGTAGGCATTCCCCCTCGTGTGCATACAACCACCCTCGTTGCATAAACCACAGGAAAAACTTCTTATTTATACCTCCCAAGGAAGTTACGTGACCTGGGGCAAATAGGGGTGCTGTGCGGGGTAGGCAGGATTTAATGGGGATATGGGTTCCAATAGACAGCTTTCAAGCAGTTTTTTTCGCATTTTCTGCTCATATTTCCTTTTTACTACGTACCCCGCCCAGCACCCCTATTCACTCCCAGTCCCGTAAATTCCCTGGGGGTGTGAACAAGAAATTTTTCTTGTGGTTTGTGCATCCAGGTGGTGTCCTAGTAATGTTTCCGAAAACAATATTTTTTAAAGCGTTCGGGAGATAATCTGCAAACGAATTTTCATAAAATCCTTCAAATTTCAATAACTCAATTTGCTTAACGTAAGCTTTGTTGATTAGGAAATCAACACTTAAGTTTATTTTCGGAAAATTTGTGTATATTTTCAAACCATAAGTAATTTTGATAAAATATAGTAGTTTCTACTACATAGGCTATACCGGTAATCAGATTGATGCCTGCTCGCATTTTCTATTAAAAACATTTTAATGAAAATTCACTTCCATAAAACACTTGCTGCAGCCAGACTTTTGAAAAATCTTTATATTTTTTCAAACAATAAAGTTATTTCGATGAAATATGGTACATTGTTTCTACTATATAGGCAACCAAGTTTGATGCCTGCTTTCATCAAAGAAAGACATTTGCGATTAAAAATATTTTTAAAAAAATTCGCTACCATAACGCCCTTGCTGCGTCTTTTATGTTCTTATTATTAAGAATGAACCGTGGCATCAATTTTTAGTGTGTTGTGGCGAAGATCGTCAATCAAATGAATTTTTTACTGTAAATTTTTTCAATAAATTCTAAAACTGCACCTAGCATTTTTAAATAGATACTAAAGAGATATTTCAAATAAGGTATCACAAACCTCTATTCACTATTTAAAAATTTGGTAATGTCACTGTAGCGGAGAATATCGCGTAGCGCCATCTTTGGGTTTACATATTTTCTAAGAGATAGGTAGACAGAAAAAAATCTTATAAGATAAACTTCCACAAATTTACTTTATTCTGATTTAAGTTACAATTTATTTACTTGACTTCTCAGTGTAATCTCGTTCTTTTAACGGCTGTATATATGTTTTTCCAATGAAGACATAAATCCATACAAATCCGGAGACTTAGTACTTCTAACTCGGATCGCATTTGTTAACGCTGTCTTGAACTTCTACTCTTCCCGACATTATAAATCTCTATCGATTGTTTTTGAATAGCAAATCTCAACTCCAATGTTCTCCTATTCCCTTTAGCCCACTAGATAGTCTACTAACACAAAAATAATCATCAGCGTGACATGAAAAGCTCTAATCAAATGGAGATGATGTTCTGAGGGTTAATGTACTTTCCGATATTGGATTTTAAAGGGATAAAGAGCGTAGGGAAAACAGAAACAAAGAGCAGAGCCAGGAAGATATTGTAAATTTACATTACAAACACGCTTCTTTTAATGGCCCAATGGGTGTGTTAATATTGACGTGACTTTTTAGTAGTTCAGTTCCACGCGGGTTGATCATTGTTCTCATGTATTATTCACTCCGATACATAGATAAGCGTTAAAATGAGATTGAAGATAATATGACTGTAATTACAAGAGAGTTTTATATGCCATTTTGATATTTCATCATCTTCACAGCATAAAAGCTATGTCGCAACCACAATTCTCTGTCACCAGCAGCTTTTTTCGTGTCACTGTACCCTTTGCACTTCATCAACTGGGCCAGGATTTATATTTATAACATATGATAGTCGAAGAGACCCTGTGTCGCTTATGATAAAACGGTCATGCTTGTCTTTTTCAACTTCGGCGCCAAAATACAAAATGCTGTAATGTGATTGTTATGGTTTCATGGCTTCTCGCGTTAATGTTTTGAAACCTGCAGAACTGTATGTGGTGATTTTTAAAAAATCTATCTCATAATCTTGTTTTATAGATACAACGTGTCATTCAAATATATAGGATGGCGCTTTGAAAACGAAACAGACCGATTTGCGTCCAGAGAACAGCACACCACGAGGACTCACAGCCTAAATACTATCGTACCGTGGGTGTCGACAAGGAGGAAAGAGGCAACTTGTTAATTCTGGACTTGAAGGTTTGGAGGTTCGGAGGAGAAGGAAAAACATGTGCCGACAAGAAATTCCACAACTTGGAAGTCCTCGGGACAAAAGAGCGGGCATAACAAGATATTCTATGTCTGGTGACCTGGACAGTAAGAAGGTGCATTCGCTCTGTTCCCCTGGTAGATCTGTTCGGGGCAGCAGGTGGAGGAACTATGGAAGAAAGCTCCTCTGAGCAGTGCCCGTGCAGTTATCTATAAAAGAGAGAGAGAGGTCACCAACGGCACGTCGGTGGGCAAGGGATGGCAGCCTTTGGGTGGGGGTAGGGTTACCGATGAGACGTATAGCTCTCTGCTAAATGGAGTCCAGCATAGCGAGTGTAGAAGCGGCAGCGGCACCCAAGATGTGGGAGCAGTATTCAAGGTTTGGCCTTATTTGTGAAGTATATAAAGTATAGAGATTAGCTGGTGAAAAGTATTTGCGAGCGTGGAAGAGGAAACCTAATTTCTTAGCAGCCGCTTCTGCAATTGATATGACATGTTGGTGCCAATTGAGATTTCGATCCACAGAAATGCCAACAAGTGAAAAGGACTCATTACTTTGAATAACTTGGTTGTTCATTGTGATGGGTCTAGGGCTGGTGTATCTCTTATGAGAAAGAAAGCAAGACTGAGATTTGGTGGGGTTGAATTGTACAAGATTTATACTTCTCCAGTCTAATATTTTTTGGAGATCCACGGAGACAGAACTCCCCATGAGTCTGCGATCCTCATGTAATTGGGCTAAAGATACAGGCTTAGAATATTGTATATTTGAGTGGATGGTGCTGTCGTCCGCGTAACTGTGAACTGGGTTGGATCTGCTAGAGAAGAGGTCATTGATGTGGAGAAGAAACAAAGTAGGGGCTAAAGCTGAACCTTGAGGGACTCCTGCATTAACTAGATACAGTTTAGAGGAACGGCCATTCACAACAGCAGAAATGCTCCGGTTTGAGAGGAAATTTGCTGTCCGGGTACAGAGTTTTGGTGGTAGGCCATAGGCCGGAAGTTTATTAATCAGCGCTGCGTGCCGACCTGGTCGAATGCTTTGGATATGTCTAGAGCGACAATCTGGGATTCACCGTGTAGTTCCATAGACTTGTATCAAGAATGGGTGACATGGGAAAGGAGGTCGGCAGTTGGTCTGCGCTGACGGAATCCATACCGCGTGGATTAGACTGTGTTTTCAAGAAATTTTAGTAATTCGGTGTTTATATACTTTTCCATCACTTTAGAGACGACTGAAATGAGAGAAATAGGCCCCTAATTCCATGCCAGCTTGGATAATTTCGGTGACGTTTTGTGAGATGTCAGAGGGGTCAGGATAAGAGGGGCAGACAGACGCCCATGGAAATGAGGAAAAGTAATCCCGCATTTCATCCCAGTTTGCGGAGTTGTAGTGCCAAACGATACGTGGGTGTGATGACTATGTGACATCGGGTTGCATTACGCAGGAGGCAGTGACCATGCCGTGGTATCAGCGACCAAGGGGGCGGTGACTGATATCTTATAGCATTCAGGTTTTGTAGTAAGAAGGAGATCCAAAGGATTTGAGCTGTTTATTGGGATGCGAGGAAAGTAAGTAGGTTGCTGAACCATATTGGCTAAAGAATTGCGGACTGCAAATGCCTCCGCTGCTCTCCCTTGTGGATCGGTTTTTGAAGATCTTCGCTATTACTTATTATGGACATTGAAGTCACCGAGAATAGTGACCTCGGCGGAAGGATATTCAAAAATCAGATGGTCAATTTTTTCAGAAAGGTAGTCAAAGAGCTGGACAAAGTTGTTGTCAGAAGGTGACCGGTAAATGCAACAGATGAATTTAGTTGCAGCCCTGAGAGATATTTTTATCCATAGTAAGTCTTTTCTTCCAGCTTCTAAATTGGGGAATCTGGTGCAGGGTAGATTGCTACGGACGTATGCGCACACACCTCCATGCAATCTAAAGGAAGTAAGGAGCTCAGACACAGGGAAATTAAGGTGATTAGTGGCTGTTTTGTCACTGATTTGGGTTTCGGTGAGGAGGAGTGGGGGCCTATTAGCCTGCAGGAAATGGTGAACGGAGTTCAGATTAGAATTTAGGCCACATATATTCGAGAAGGATATGTATTCTCTGCATAAGGATATAAACCTAATAAAAAATGAATTTTTATGGGTTTTATAAAGACAGTTTACACCCCTTCCCTATCTGAAGATATTTGATGGAAGTGGACAAAAATTCAACCAGCATCCATCCAGCATTTTCCATTTGCCTACATGTACACTGGCTTAATTTTCAACCACCATAAAAAAAGATAGCGTACTTTTCTGCTACCGAAACTTCCTATAAGTGTTTCAAGGAATGAAGTTCATGCTTCTATGACAAAAAATATGGATCTTTCAGCTGGTGGATATTTGCCCTATAAAGGGCTAAATAACATATAACAAAGTCTAGTATTATCTGTCAATTCCGCTTGCAATAGACCAAGGTATTTATACACCGGCTTGGTAGGACTTAATGAACGCACCAATCTCTGTTCTGAACACATCAGACTTAAGATAAAGTTAATTTAGTACTTGTGAAATCTTAGCCTTGAAGTTAAGAATATAAACTTACTCATTAAATATTTCTTGCCGTGGCCTCAACTGCCTCTTATCGAAGCGTGATCTGAGCACACTCATGGTGGTGGCTGTTGCATTAAAGGAAAATACTCCAGGTCGTTTGACTGCGAGATCTCTTACTATTTCTGGAAGGGATACTAATTTTTGATAAGTTATCTCCAATAACTTTTTGCATGTACCCACTCCGAGCGTATAAGGCGCCTTCTCCGCAGATGTATTCGAAAAAAGAAGGATCTTCAAAACGAGACTTAAGAATAGGCCCAGGTTTAGGTATTTTAGCATGAACAAACGGAACAATCGCTATTGACAGAACCAAATTCACTCGGTGTCAGAAACATACGAATTCGGTTATGCGCATGTGGTGCACATTGTGCAGAATGAATGCGTATAAGTCGCCTTCTCCGCAGAGGTATTCGAAGAAAGAAGGATCTTCAAAACGAGACTTAAGAATAGGCCCAGGTTTAGGTATTTTAGCATGAACAAACGGAACAATCGCTACTGACAGAACCAAATTCACTCGGTGTCAGAAACATACGAATTCGGTTATGCGCATGTGGTGCACATTGTGCAGAATGAATGCGTATAAGTCGCCTTCTCCGCAGAGGTATTCGAAGAAAGAAGGATCTTCAAAACGAGACTTAAGAATAGGCCCAGGTTTAGGTATTTTAGCATGAACAAACGGAACAATCGCTACTGACAGAACCAAATTCACTCGGTGTCAGAAACATACGAATTCGGTTATGCGCATGTGGTGCACATTGTGCAGAATGAATGCGTATAAGTCGCCTTCTCCGCAGAGGTATTCGAAGAAAGAAGGATCTTCAAAACGATACTTAAGAGTGAGCCCAGGTTTAAGTATTTTAGCATGAACCAACGGAACAATCGCTATTGATAGAACCAAATTCACTCGATGACAGAGACATACGAATTCGGTTGTGCGCATATGGTGCGCATTGTGCGGAATGAATGCCCTTATCTAGTTGGGACAACTCCCGTGTTTTTCTTCACCAGAAAAGAGTTACTGAGGACTAAAATGTCAAACACATTGGTAACGGTAATTTTTTGGGCCCTGGCAGTTTTAGATTTTGCTATAACTATGATGCTTGAGCAGTGTATTTGTCATAATGTTCTTTTTTGTTTCAGATACGCTGGCGTGGTGCGTTGTCTGTGTAGTGTAAGTCCAACAGCGTCATAACCTGCCACCGTACATATCACCAGGTGGCGCTCGTGTATCCCAGCGTGTCATTAAAGATGGTGTGAACGGTGACAGCTACCCCCTGTAACCAAGGGGCAATATTGGCATGGGAGTCTCTCCGGCAGAGGATGCTTATACCATCCCGCTATTTGCCAGATTGCTACACTCACTGCCACATCTCAATGTCAGCTTCAAAGAGGTTGATAGCACCTTCAATCCACATTCGGCTGTATACCTAGAGGTAGGAGCTTCGGTGTCTATAGTTGCTTTTTTAAAGGGTAATAAAAAACACGATATCATTTAAAATACACTCAGAAATATTGATTCCTTAATCTGATAAAAAAGTACGTAGCTGTACTGATATTCAGTTTTGATATAATTTTTTGAATCTATGCTCAAAACATTGCAGAAAGTACTTTATATATATATATATATATATATATATATATATATATATATATATATATATATATATATATATATATATATATATATATATATATTTCAACAACCCACCACGAGGGCTTACAACCTAAATACTGTCGTACCGTGGGTGTCGACAAGGAGGAAAGAGGCAACTTGTTAATTCTGGACTTGAAGGTTCGGAGGTTCGGAGGAGAAGGAAAAACATGTACCGGCAAGGAATTCCACGACTTGGAAGTCCTTGGGACAAAAGAGCGGCATAACAAGATGTTCTATGTCTGGTGAGCTGGACGGTAAAAGGGTACATTCGCTCTGATCCCCTGGCAGATCTGGTGGGGGCAGCAGGTGGAGGAACTATGGAAGAAAGCTCCTCTGAGCAGTGCCCGTGCAGATATCTATAAAAGTCAGAGAGGTCACCAAGGACACGTCGGTGGGCAAGGAATGACAGCCTTTGGGTGGGGATAGGGTCACCGATGAGACGTATAGCTCTCTTCTGAGTGAAGTCCAGGATAGCGAGTGTAGAAGCGGCAGTTGCGCCCCAGACGTGGGAGCAGTATTCGAGGTTTGGCCTTATTTGTGAAGTATATAAGGTATAGAGATTAGCTGATGAAAAGTATTTGCGAGCACGGAAGAGGAAACCTAATTTCTTAGCATCCGCTTCTGCAATTGATGTGACATGTTGGTGCCAATTGAGATTTTGATCCACAGCAATGCCAACAAGTGAAAAGGACTCATTACTTTGAATAACTTGGTTGTTCATTTTGATGGGTCTAGGGCTGGTGTATCTCTTATGAGAAAGAAAGCAAGACTGAGATTTGATGAGGTTGAATCGTACAAGATTTCTACTTCCCCAGTATAATATTTTTTGGAGATCCACGGAGACAGAACCCTGCATGAGTCTGCGATCCTCATCTAATTGGGCTAAAGAGACAGGCTTCGAATATTCTATATTTGAGGAACTCCTGCATTAACTGGATACAGTTTAGAGAAATTGCCATCCACGACAACAGAAATGCTCCGGTTGGAGATGAAATTTGCTGTCCAGGTACAGAGTTTTGGTGGTAGGCCATAGGCCGGAAGTTTATTAAGCAGCGCTGCGTGCCAGATCTGGTCGAATGCTTTGGATATGTCTAGAACGACAATCTGGGATTCACCGTGTAGTTCCATAGACTTGTTCCAAGAATGGGTGACAAAGGAAAGTAGGTCGGCAGTCGATCTGTGCTGACAAAATCCATAGTGCCTGTCGTGGATTGGACTGCGTTTTTTTCAAGAAATTTTAGTAATTCGGTGTTTATATACTTTTCCATCACTTTAGAGACGATTGAAAGGAGATAAATAGGCCTGTAGTTGCTAGGAAGCGCGTTGGATCCTTTCTTGGGGACGGGTTGTACTCGAGCAGTTTTCCAGTTACTAGGGAATATGCCGCTATTTTAAGATATCTGAAACAGACGAGTCAAGACAGGAGCAAGCTGGTGCGCATTTTTTGAGAACAATTGCTGGGATCTCGTCAAGGCCAGAGGATTTCCTGGTATTAAGAGAAGAGAGCATTTTTCGTACCTTTTTAGTTTTGAAAGTGATATCCATAATTTTATGCGCGATATTGGCGACTGTTGGTGGTTGAACATTTGGAGGTGGGTTGAGAGTAGAGTTGCCGGCGACCAACGAGGTAAAAAGTTCAGCCTTGCCTAGGACGGTAGAAACAATTTCATCCCCGGAGACAAGAGGTGGGAACGCACTCTTGCAGAAATTATTCACAATAGATTTTCTAAGAGTCCAGAAGGGTTTGCTGCCGTTGGAGCTTAAGAGGACTTTGTTTTTGATGTGGTTATTAAACGAGTTTTTTGCCTCGGAAAGAATGCGGATATAGCGGTTTCTTGCGTCGTTAAATGCTTGACGGTTTACTTGACTGGGATTGTGGTGAAGCGTTCTGTGAGGTTTGACCTTTTCAAGTCTGGCCTAGTCACAGGATTTAGAGAACCAGGGCTTTTGAGTGGCTGAAGAGGTTTTCTGTGTACGTGGAATAAATAATTCCATGCCAGCTTGGATAATTTCGGTGACGTTTTGTGAGATATCAGAGGGGTCAAGATGAGGGAAGCAGACAGACGCAGACCTCTTCCGTTTATCCGCTAAAATGCATCCTTTTCGATAACGTTTTAAGAAAAATGCTCATGCTTATCGGGTATAAGGTCTGGTGACAAAGCCGGTCACGCAATCATATCTCGCTTACCAATCCATCGTTCCGGAAAAACTTGATCCAGATAACACGTTAATCTCATAATGCGGTGGGACCCCATTTTGCTGATATCATAGTCGTTCTTCAGATGTTACGGGATATGTTGTGTACAAGACATGATTATGTTGTAGTATAAGTAATTTTAGACACATGACAAGTATTTGTCACGTATATGTCCATTTTTTAACAGTGTTCATATTTATTTAATTAAAGAATCTCTTCCACGGTTTTCACCTTTGTCAGTTACACAAACGCTGAATTAACTTATATGGTGCGTTTATAAGGTCTTGCTGACGGTAACTGTGACGAGGCAAAACTTATTTACATTTAGGGACTTCCAGACCATCAAGCCCGTAACTATCAGACAATTAGCTACATTTTTCAACGTCTTATTGAAATAGCGTCTTTGCAGACGGCTTCCATTGAAGAAAGACCATTAACCGCTAGAATACCTGCACGAGAATAAACAGTTTTAGACGCACTCGAAGAAGACCCACGAAATATTGCTGACGGTAACTCTGACGAGGCAAAACTTATTTACATTTAAAGACTTCCAGACAATCAAGCCCGTAACCATCAGACAATTAGCTACATTTTTCAACGTCTTATTGAAATAGCGTCTTTGCAGACGGCTTCCATTGAAGAAAGACCATTAACCGCTAGAATACCTGCACGAGAATAAACAGTTTTAGACGCACTCGAAGAAGACCCACGAAATATTGCTGACGGTAACTGTGACTAGGCAAAACTTATTTACATTTAAAGACTTCCAGACAATCAAGCCCGTAACCATCAGACAATTAGCTACATTTTTCAACGTCTTATTGAAATAGCGTCTTTGCAGACGGCTTCCATTGAAGAAAGACCATTAACCGCTAGAATACCTGCACGAGAATAAACAGTTTTAGACGCACTCGAAGAAGACCCACGAAATATTGCTGACGGTAACTGTGACGAGGCAAAACTTATTTACATTTAAAGACTTCCAGACAATCAAGCCCGTAACCATCAGACAATTAGCTACATTTTTCAACGTCTTATTGAAATAGCGTCTTTGCAGACGGCTTCCATTGAAGAAAGACCATAACCACTAGAATACCTGCACGAGAATAAACAGTTTTAGACGCACTCGAAGAAGACCCACGAAATATTGCTGACGGTAACTGTGACGAGGCAAAACTTATTTACATTTAAAGACTTCCAGACAATCAAGCCCGTAACCATCAGACAATTAGCTACATTTTTCAACGTCTTATTGAAATGGCGTCTTTGCAGACGGCTTCCATTGAAGAAAGACCATTAACCGCTAGAATACCTGCACGAGAATAAACAGTTTTAGACGCACTCGAAGAAGACCCACGAAATATTGCTGACGGTAACTGTGACGAGGCAAAACTTATTTACATTTAAAGACTTCCAGACAATCAAGCCCGTAACCATCAGACAATTAGCTACATTTTTCAACGTCTTATTGAAATAGCGTCTTTGCAGACGGCTTCCATTGAAGAAAGACCATTAACCGCTAGAATACCTGCACGAGAATAAACAGTTTTAGACGCACTCGAAGAAGACCCACGAAATATTGCTGACGGTAACTGTGACGAGGCAAAACTTATTTACATTTAAAGACTTCCAGACAATCAAGCCCGTAACCATCAGACAATTAGCTACATTTTTCAACGTCTTATTGAAATAGCGTCTTTGCAGACGGCTTCCATTGAAGAAAGACCATTAACCGCTAGAATACCTGCACGAGAATAAACAGTTTTAGACGCACTCGAAGAAGACCCACGAAATATTGCTGACGGTAACTGTGACGAGGCAAAACTTATTTACATTTAAAGACTTCCAGACAATCAAGCCCGTAACCATCAGACAATTAGCTACATTTTTCAACGTCTTATTGAAATAGCGTCTTTGCAGACGGCTTCCATTGAAGAAAGACCATTAACCGCTAGAATACCTGCACGAGAATAAACAGTTTTAGACGCACTCGAAGAAGACCCACGAAATATTGCTGCTAATCTTTGTCAAGAGCTTTCAAATGATTTAACACTCGACACATGTTCCCTATTTAAAATATAAGGGTTGTTATCACCACCCTTAAGGGGTTGATATGACAAAGTTGAGTTTTATGTCACAACATGTCCCTCTCAATATCAAAATGAAGTGTTTCAGCGTTTCTTAAAAAAAAATTCTCTGGACGCAAGTCGGTGCCTTTCGTTTTGAATGCGCCACCCTATATAAATATATATATATATATATATATATATATATATATATATATATATATATATATATATATATATATATATATATATATATATATATATATATATATATATATAAATTCTAACTGACCCTGGATATGTGTTCCAGAGGACCTAATTAGCACTCATTTGAAGATTTTTTCAAAATTCAAAAGTCGGGATTTCCTCATTAGTGAATTTTTAATAGAAAATTCACTAATAGATCCTTGTGAAACTCGGCATCGGTATTTTCCTAACAATAATTTTTTTGGGGACAGTCCTAAAGTTTTACGCTAGTTCACATATCTCGTGGCACTGTATTTTGTCTTAGCAGTGCCAATTCCGTTATTTTCCATCATATCGATTTACCATAAACAAAAAAATTGGCAAAGTATCCAAATTAGCGTCCAAATTACTAGTGAGATAAAGAAAACAAAACCAATGACTCCGTCCAAGTTAGTCATGACATTTGGCATCGTCTTGTTCTTGCACGGTAAATAAGAACTTTAAACACGAGCGGTACAAGTGTCCCAAAGGCATGATGTATGAGATTATATAGAAGATATGGAGAGAAAACAGATATTTTAACTTCACATTTCTAACTCGAAACTAACACAACTCAGTGGTTTGAAGTAATAAAAGTGTCTCCATGTCGAGATTTGCAGACAGTCACAACTTTAAATCGCGTCGAAGTTGTGCCCGTTCGGGGACTACTAGCTCGTTCAAGTTCTCGATTAATAATTTGTGCTGTGAGCAAGAATTTTCCGTTTGAAGGCAATTCTTATTGGCAGGTAATGGGCGTTGAAAACTATTTGAGAGGATTTTTCGTCGGATAACGTTAACTTCTAAAAATTTAATTAGTTTACAGTTGACAGCAGTTTTTGATCAGTTGTTCAGTGAAATTCGATAGCACCATATACAGACATAACACAGTACAGGGGTGTATTGAAAAGTATTTAGCTTACAATTTAAAATGATTTTTAGTTAATTTTTATTCAAAAAAAAATCACTAATAGAGAGGTATCGATGGTGAGACTTTGCAAAAACTTTTTTTAAATGAGCGCGAACTAGGACCCCTAGAACCCATATCCGGGGTCAGTTTCAATTTATATATATATATATATATATATATATATATATATATATATATATATATATATATATATATATATATATATATATATATATATATATATATATATATATATATATATATATATATATATATATATATATATATTTGTACAACCAGCTGCCTTGTTCTCTGAGGGACACAAATTGTACAAAAAATTTTTGAAAACAACTGAAGGTTGCTTTAATTACTCATAGTTTTTATAGTTTGAGTGAATTTTGTGAAGCTGTACTGTGAACGTATGTTTTTTGTTGTAATGTGAAGCTCGTTAGATTTTAGATTTTTGGCCACGTACCCTCGTGATAAGTTGTGATAGGTTTTTTATCTTTTTTATCTTGTAACTTTTTGACTTGTCGGATTTACAATAATTAAATGACCAAATAAATATTATTATTATTATTATTATATATATATATATATATATATATATATATATATATATATATATATATATATATCCAACCGATAACTCGAATAATTAACCGATTTGGATGAAACTCGGCAAGTACCTTTCTTTTATTAATGACTTGGATGAGTTCGTTAGTCAGGAAAATCGGACAAGGTTTTTCCAGAAAATTTTGAGTTTTCTTTCGAAAATTTTTTTTTCTTACAGTTATGTTAATAAAGTTTGGCGGATATGTTTCATTGCGAAGGATCTTACTACATACCAAAATTCAACTTTCAAAGTTTATAGAAAATTGAGTTATTCAAATTTGAAGCATTTAATGAAAATTCACTACCATAACGCACTTGCTGCGTCCCGAACTTTCATTTATTCGACATAATCTCCTCTGAGACTTAAACAAAATTCTTTATCGTGTTCAAACCACTTCCTGAACGGCTCATAATATGGCTTCGTTGTTTATCGAAAATCACTTACCTTTCAAATGTTTTTTGAGCTTTGGGGATAAATAATAGGGTGATTGTGCCAAATCTGAAGAATATAGTGGGTGGTCGACCAATTTAAAACCATTTTTACCAAATATTTGCTGTGCAATCAACAACTTGGTTGTTTTGCAAAAAGATCACATCTGTCGTCAGTTTTCGGCGACGGTATTCCATAGTTTTCTCGCATATTAGTGAATTTTCATTAAGAAAATTAGTCTCCTTGGGGAAATTGCATAAATTGGGCTACGAATTGCGCCCTCATCCCCCCTATTCTCCGGATTTAGCCCCGAGTGACTATTTCTTGTTTCCAAACTTAAAGAAATGGCTCAGCGGAAAGAGATTTGACTCCAATGATGAAATCATCTCACAAACAAATACCTATTTTGAGAACCTCGACAAATTTTATTTCTTGAAAAAGTCACGGACTTATTGACCCGCCCTCGTATATCAATATACACTCGGATTTCCTCTATTTTTAGTGAATTTTCTTAAAAAAAATTAGTGATTTTTTTTAAGAAAAGGAGGGGATCCCGACTTTTGAAAAAAATGTCTTCAAACGAGCGCTAATTAGGCCCTCCAGAGATATCCGGGGTCAGTTTTAATCTATATATATATATATATATATATATATATATATATATATATATATATATATATATATATATATATATATATATATATATATATATATATATATGTATTGTATAAATGTGTGTATCACACCGATAACTCAAAAAATAATGGATCAATTTTGATTAAATTTGGTGAGTACATTCCTTTTGCAAATGGCTTGGATAAGTTCGTTAGCCAAGAAAATCGCTCCAGGTTTTCCCGGAAATTTTTGAATTTTCTTTCGAAAAAAAAATTATATCTTCGGAATTAACAAAGTAGGAGCAACCAAATTTGGTACGCGGGTTTATGTCCTTATAGGTTAGGTTACATACCAAAATCTAGCTCTGTAGGCCAAAATACAAAAAAGTTATAGGCATTTAAAGAAAAATAAATTGGGGTTTTCCCCAACACGTCAAAGTTGCGAGTTAAAACGTCATAATTGGCAACACTTAGGCAAAGAAGTCGAATCTACTACGGGCTATGGAAATAAAATGTCGGAAGAAGAATGTTTTACAAACCCTAAAGTCTTAGTTTCAACCGTCACTGTCCTTCACTTTACTAAAATATTTTCAGAAAATTCATTTCAAATAGACCCTTTCTCTGATGCTTGGCAGTAGTCTTAGCTATAGAGTTTATCGTTTAATGGTATATAATTTTTGTCGAATTTTCGTAAAAAATCAATAAAGCTCAATATATCCGTTATTATACAAGATATGACAAAAAATTGTATATATTAATTATAGGGTGTCTTGAGCTACATCTTAACAAATTATTTCTACAATCACAGGGTGGCCCATAAGTCGTTGGTGATTCAAATTTTCTGGACGCAGCAAGTGCGTTATGGGAGTGAATTTTGATCAAATGCTTCATATTTGAATAGCTTAATTTGCTATTAACTTATAAGGTTGACCAAGAAACGAGTTTTTTCGGGAACACTTTAAGTTTACTTTTGGAAATTTTTGTATATTTTCAAACAATAAAGTCATTTTGATGAAACATGGCAAATTGTTTTTACTATATAGGTTATACTGGTAACCAAATTTGATGTCTGCTTTCCTTAAAAAAAACACACATATTTGCTATTAAAAACATTTTTTTGAAAATTCACTACCATAACGCACTTGCTGCGTCCAGACTTTTTTATGTGTGATGTTACTCTACAAATCTCTTAAACTATTCAAATGTAGTCAAAAATCAATATATCAGAATATATTAGTCGCGTAATAATTCTAAAGGGATGAATATAGAGCTTAATGTCTTAATAAACATTGAAAACTCCAATAAAAATTCACTAGTCTCTGGATGTCTTCTGTTTTTGTATACTGTGTTGTATATATGTCTCATTCAACGTCGGAAGATTTTTCTCCACATCTCTTGTAATCGTGGATATGTATTTGGCCACCCTTGTAATGTGCGGCTTCTTATGATATATTGTCATGTTTTTCCATTGTATTTCCTTTCTGTAGTTTCCTCTCGTGTCATAGGGCAATTTTTCTTTGTCGCTTTTGGAACTCTACGTGCTTCTCATATTTTCTTATGACTCTATTGAAGTGCTGTAATATTTGATCTCGTGTTTTTTGTTGAAGAATGTTTTCATGTTTTTTCAGCACCAGAATGCGTTCCTCAACGATTTAAAGGGGATGGTTTACTAGCTATCCAATTAGTTTAATGTAATAACATTTTCAAGTCCAAAAAAAAATGTGGCGTAGCAAGTGCGATATGGTAGCGAATTTTCATTAAATGCTCCAAATTTCAATTCTCTATTAACCTAGAAAGTTGAATTTTAGCAAATAAAAAATTCTCCGTCATGGCAACATATCTGTCATATTTCATTAAAATAACTTTTTTGTTGTTGAGATACAATCTTTTTTTCATTGTGTTTTAAAACTTGTCCTGTCTGGCTGGCTAACAAACTCGTCCAAGCCATTAATAAAAGAAAGACACGTGCAGAGCGTTCTTCAATGATTTAAAGGGAATGGTGTACTATATATCTAATTAATTTAATGTAATACCGTTTTCAAGCCGAAAAAAAAATCGGGGCGCAGCAAGTGCATTATGGTAGCGAATTTTCATTAAACACTTCAAATGTCTATTATTCAATTTGCTATTAACCTAGAAAGTTAAAAATGATAGTACATTTTTAGTACAGCAATTGTTCTCAAACAAGCGGAACAATATTGTTGTAAATGGAATTGATCACGTTGAATATGACGGAAAGGATTTGAGAGAATTCATTGTTAAAAAAAATTGAGGGTCAACTTGATATCGAACTGGGCTTACAGGCCGTCGATGGGGTGCACATTGTTGGCAAAAGAGATAGCGCGAATAGGCCCATAATAGTGGAGTTTACGTTGTCTTCTTATAAGAAATTAGTGTTTGCTAACATCAAGAAGTTGAAAAATTCTAGAGTATATATAAGCAACGATCTAACATCGAGTCAACAGAGGGAACAATACATCCTCAGAAGCCACTTACGACTGGCAAGGTCTAAAGGGTTTAAAGCCTACATAAAGCGGGGTTCACTATACGTTAACGATAGTGTATATAAACCTGGTGAGCTCGAGGACATAGAGAGAGAGGAGAAGTCGGCTGTGGAACAGACTCAATCAAGTAGCGCGCCATCAACACCGATCGTCGCAAGACAGGCCATACAGGTGGCTGGGGGTTCATCGAGGGATAGGACACCCACTGCAACTAAGAAGGTGATTACCAGAGCCACCTACAAGACAGGTGTCCGGGCTCTTTCCCAAAGTTCCTCTTTAGACAAGAAACTGAAGAAATAGGAGATATATGTGTTGTTTTTTTTTTTGTTCACTTTTTCTACTTTGGCTCTATCATGTGAATGGTTGCTAGTTTTGGATTCGGGACTATCTGGTAGCTAATCCTACATACATAGTTGTTAGATTTGTTGATTTTTATCGTCTGTGGTTAAATTTTAAGACACTTTAATCGTTTCTATCGCGGTATGCGTTCTGATTTGTGTCCGTATATTTGTGTATGACATTTTATAAGTCTATTTTATATTCTGATAGAAGGAGATAGAGTAATACATTTTTAAGTATATCTGACAGATTTTAAGTGCATTATATATGTGTATAACATTTTGTGAGTCTACTTTTATATTCTGATTATAGAAGGTGATAGAGTAATACATTTTTAAGTATATCTGATCGATTTTAAGTACATTTTTAAAATTTGTGCGCATCATTATAGCTAATATTGGTTTTATTTTATTAATCTAGAGACAATTTAGGGTAGATATTATATAAGTTGCTCTTGAGCAAAATTTTGTGACTTGTACGGCGTGGCTGCTGGTCGTGTTGGGGGTTTCTTGTCTTGGCTTTTCTTGTTTCTGACTTTTGTGTTGGTTTGGGATTCTGTTTCCTTGTCTTTTGTTTCTCTTGCTGTGTATTTGTTGTGTATGACTGTTGAGTGAGTGGGGAATATTTGTTGAACTACGGTTTCTGAAATCCTGTGAGAGGAAGAGAGGAGAAAGGAGGGATCTGCCATGGATGAATATATAAGAGATTATGGTGCAAATGTTGTGAGTACACAGTCTGTTGAAGATTTTAACGAATTGAATAGGAAAGTGTGCGGTGGAAGATTTGACCTGAGCATTTTTCACAATAACATTCGTAGCCTCGATAAGAATATTGATGAATTGTCTATTATGCTTGCGAATATAAGTTGCAAGTTTGATATCATAGTACTTACAGAAACGTGGCGAATTACAGATGTTAACGCTTATAAGCTGCGAGATTACGACATGGTTTATAACAATGGTGCTTTAAACCAAAATGATGGTGTGGTTATATACGTTAGAGACACGTTGAAATACACTCATAGAATTATACCCCTAGGGTGTACCAACTTACTGAGAGTGGACATAAATTGCAAAAGCCAAACTGTGAGTATAATTGGCTGTTACAGGTCACCAGCTACAGACGCCACCACTTTTGTTTCAGATCTTTACGGTTTTTTTTGCACTGATCACTTGGGCACACGAAACATCAGTATGTTTGTGGGTGACATCAACATCGATATACTGGACACTGACGATATATCAAATGTGTATTTGAACACACTCTATGAGTTTGGATACGTGTCCTATGTGAACACCATTACCAGGGTACGGGGGAACTCGAGTTCATGCCTGGACCACATATTCATCGGGTGTCCCGCTGCGGAGTGTGACATAGAGTCTGTTGTTTTTGAAAACCTGATAACCGATCATTATCCCGTGATGGCCTTTTTAGAGTTAAAAAATTCAGATATGAGGACACCACAAGAATGTGAAGCAAATTATGTGAAGATAATAGATTATAAGAAACTTAAAGCGGATTTAATCAAGGAGGAGTGGACCGATATGCGTCAGCATATCAGTGCCGACGACGCGGCCAAATCATTTGTGGACCAGCTGCGGTTGCGCATTGCTAGATGTACGATTATGAGACGGAAAACTCGAAAAACCTATTCAAGGAATCCTTGGATAACTAAGGCTCTGATAAAGTCAATCCAGACTAAGAACGAGATGTACAGGATGACAAAGAAGAGTCGCGACGACGTGGAGTTACAGGAGAGATACAAAGAATACAGAAACTCCTTGACGGGGATTATCAGAGCGGCAAAAGCTTCCTATTATAGACAGGCAATACGGAACAGTGCCAACAGTTCAAAAGCTGTCTGGAGGACAGTGGATGATTTTTGTGGATCCAAGGAGAGGACGCGAAACCGGATAGAGGTGATCACGGTAGATGGTCAGCGATACTGTGACCAAAAGTTTATCGCCAACGCATTTAATGGGTACTACAGAGAAGTGGGTGGAAGACTGGCAGCCGAAGTTTCCAAACAGAGCCTATTTGCTGTTCAGACAAATGAACGTACAATCGAGAACAGCATGTATATCGATGAGATAACAGAGAGCGAAGTGAAAGAGAAGATACTTGAACTGAAGGAAAAAAGGGCACCGGGTTACGATGGACTGGAGGCTAGAGTGCTGAGGACAATCTGCGATGAGATAACCCGACCACTTACTTACCTGTTCAACAAGTGTATATGCGAAGGGACATTTCCAGAAAAGTTCAAAATCGGTATCATTTCCCCCATTTTTAAGAGGGGTGATCCCACTGAAATGGGCAATTATAGGCCGATAACATTTATATCTAATATAGCAAAGATATTCGAAAAAGTATTAAAATTTAGAATAGTGTCTTTTATTACAAAATATGAATTGTTATCCGATCGCCAGTTTGGATTCCGCGAGGGACGATCTACTGAGGATGCCATGGCATTTCTTACTTCAAAACTCTATGACAGTCTGGATAAGAGCCGGCCAACCTTATGTGTATTTCTGGACCTAGCGAAGGCGTTCGATACGGTGTCCCACCCAAAATTGCTAGCTAAACTGCATAGAACTGGATTTCGGGGGAAAATATTTGATTTGCTTAAGAGCTACATAACCGACCGCAAACAATGTGTGAAAATAGGAAATAGCTTTAGCTGCTATGAACGGGTGGAGTGTGGAGTTCCACAGGGCACGGTGTTGGGGCCTTTACTGTTCAACATGTACATGAATGACATGCTTCTCTTACCGTCAAAAGGAGAGATCGTCAGTTATGCTGACGATACGGCTATTTTGTACACCGCCTCGGATTGGTTATCTCTGAAACAGGAAGCAGAGACAGATTTAAAAACATTAAAAACATGGTTTAACCAGAACCTATTGTCCATAAACTGGGACAAAACTAAGTACATGCCATTCAGTTCATATGTCAGTGGAATGCCAAGACTGGGGAACTTGTCTGTAGAATCTGATCAGATAGGTGAAGCAAGGAATATACAATATCTGGGCTTGAATATTGACTGTCATCTGAGATGGGACAGGCAGACAAATCAAGTAATACAGAAACTGAGGAGCTTCCTTTCGAAGTTTAAGAGACTGAGGCAATTTCTGGAAGTCACTTACCTTAAGACTATTTACTTTGCTCTCATTCAGTCGCAGCTTTTATACGGCATATTAGCGTGGGGAAGCGCATCAGAAACATACTTGAGAAAGATAGGAACAACTCAGAGGTGGATATTAAAAATTATATATGGCAGAAACATCACCTACCCCAGTGATGCGCTATACTCGGAGGCTGGAGTAATGGATGTGCGGAAACTGTACTGTCGTGCTATCTTACTGTATATTTATAGACACAAAGGTGCTGTTAATTTTGCAGAACATGCATACTCTACGAGGTACAAAAATATTGTCACGAAAAAGTACAGGGCGGAGAAAAGGATTGGCCAGCGTAGTTTTGTGTATGTTGGTTTGAGACTCTTTGATACCCTGCCCCTTGATATAAGATCTACGAATTCTTATAGGCTTTATAAAAAAAGGATTCAACTATGGCTGCTTAATACACCGAGGAGTGTTATCGGTCGGGTGGTTGCCTTCTCTTAATTGTCGACCCTTCTAGTAGATCTTGATTTTAATCGATCATTGTGTGCATGTGTGCTAGTATGGATGTGTCTGAGACTACGTGTGTGTGTGCGTGTGTGTAGGTGTGCGTGTGTGTGTGAGAAGGAAGGTGTGAAGTTCACGAACGAGCGCGCACGAGCAAGTATGTATGTGAATGGATGAAATATAACTGAGTGAGTCTGTATTTCTGGGTTTTTAAAGTATCTATACCTGATAATTATGATAATTATTGCTGCTATTTTCTGTCTCTCTTTTTGCGGAGGGAGTCGTTGAGTTTTGTGGCGATGTCGATTGATCAATGGTCGGGGATGGCCGGATGCAGCTTTAAAATGTTGGGTTATTATGGTTGTGTTGTTGTTGTTTTTTTCGAGGGTATTTTATCTCCGGACTGTCAATTACTCTGGGTTTTACTTCCTTGACAGTCATAATTCTGTTGTGTGTTGTGTTTTGTATGCTGTGGGCATGTGGAGTTGGTTTTGCTGTTTTTCACTTCTATTAATTGTAGAACGCGGCCACAAAGTGTTTAATTTATGATACTCTACACTAATATTAAGATAGTTTTTTGTGTTGTATTTTTCAGTTTGATTATCATGTCGCATAGACATTTTCGCTAACAAGCAAGTTTGCTTCTGTGAAGATGTCTAAGGCTTATAACTATTAAGATCATTGTTAACTGATTACTTTTGAATGTACGACATCCGCGTTTATTGATTTGGTGATTACTTCTTTGTATTGAATGTTAATTCTATATTTTTATATTGTGTATATTTATTTGGTAACCTTTTGTATTTGATTGTAAATGTTTGTAACAACCTATCAATAAACCTTATTATTATTATTATTATTATTATTATTATTATTATTATAATGCGCCCCAGAGCTTGCTCCTGTCCTGACTCATCTGTTTCAGACATCTTACAATAGAGACATATTCCCTAGTAACTGGAAAGCTGCTCAAGTACAACCCGTCCCCAAGAAAGGATCCAAAACGCTTCCTAGCAACTACATGCCTATTTCTCTCCTTTGAGTCATCTCTTAAATGATGGAAAAGTATATAAACACCGAATTACTAAAATTTCTTGAAAAACACAGTCTAATCCACGACAGGCAGTATGGATTCCGTCAGCGCAGATCAACTGCCGACCTCCTTTTCTTTGTCACCCATTCTTGGAACAAGTCTATGGAACTACACGGTGAATCCCAGATTGTCGCTCTAGACATATCCAAAGCATTCGACCAGGTCTGTCACGCAGCGCTGCTTAATAAACTACCGGCCTATGGCCTACCACCAAAACTCTGTACGTGGATGGCCATTCCTCTAAACTGTATCAAATTAATGCAGGAGTTCCTCAAGGTTCAGCTTTAGTCCCTACTTTGTTTCTTCTCCACATCAATGACCCCCTCTCTAGCACATCGAACCCAGTTCACAGTTACGCGGACGACAGCACCCTCCACTCCAATATACAATATTCTAAGCCTGTCTCTTTAGCCCAACTAGATGAGGATCACAGACTCATGGAGGGTTCTATCTCCGTGGATCTCCAAAAATATTATACTGGGGAAGTAGAAATCTTGTACAATTCAACCCTACCAAATCACAGTCTTGCTTTCTTTCTCATAAGAGATACACCAGCCCTAGACCCATCACAAAAAACAACTAAGTTATTCAAAGTAATGAGTCCTTTTCACTTGTTGGCATCTCTGTGGATCGAAATCTCAATTGGCACCAACATGTCACATCAATTGCAGAAGCGACTGCTAAGAAATTAGGTTTCCTCTTCCGGGCTCGCAAATACTTTTCACCAGCTAATCTCTATACTTTATATACTTCACAAATAAGACCAAACCTCGAATACTGCTCCCACATCTGGGGTGCTACTGCCGCTTCTACACTCGCTATCCTGGACTCCACTCAGAAGAGAGCTATACGTCTCATCGGTGACCCTACCCTCACCCAAAGGCTGTCGTCCCTTGCCCATTGATGTGCAGTTGGTGACCTCTCTCTCTCTCTCTCTCTCTCTCTCTCTCTCTCTCTCTCTCTCTCTTTTATAGATATCTGCACGGGCACTGCTCAGAGGAGGTTTCTTCCCCCAACAGATCTACCAGGGGAACAGAGCGAATGCACCCTTTTACTGTCCAGGTCACTAGACATAGAACATCTTGTTATGCCCGCGCTTTTGTCCCGAGGACTTCCAAGTTGTGGAACTCCTTGCCGGCACATCTTTTTCCTTCTCCCCCGAACCTCCAAACCTTCAAGTCCAGAATTAACAAGTTGCCTCTTTCCTCCTTGTCGACACCCACGGTACGATAATATTTAGGCTGTAAGCCCTCGTGGTGTGTTGTTAAAATAAAAAAACCGACTACATTCTGCCATGGCAACATATCTGTCAATTTCATTCGAATAACTTTGTTCTTTTTTGACATACATTTTGTCTTAAATGGTGGATCTGACTGGCGAACGAACTCATCCAAGCTATTATTAAAAGAAAACACGAGTTTCATCAAAATCAGTAAATGTAAATGAGTTATCTTTGGACACACACGCGCAGGCACCCACGCACAATTAAAACAACATTTGTAGGTTTGAGTAAACGACGTTTTGCCGCCGCATGCGCGGATTCCTCATGTTTTTTTTTCTATTAAGAACAAAGTGTAAAAACAGTACATTCTACATTTATCTTGAGAACTGTGTGCGTCACACCATCACCCAACTATATTCGTTAGAATATACAGGGTGGCGAATTGAAAACGAAACTATTTGCGTCCAGAGAATTTTTTTAATGAAACGCTGAAACACGTCAATTTTAATATTGAGGGGGACATGTTTTGACATAAAACTCAACTTTGTCACATCAACCACTTAAGGGTGGTGATAACAACCCTTATATTTTAAATAGGGAATATGAGTCGAGTGTTGCATCATTTGAAAGCACTTTCTTTTCTGACTTCAGCACACTAATTTTTTTGGAAGTTTTATCAACTCGTTTAAAAATTATTCACAGTTGGAGTTGCAAGAACGTATTTCAGTAATTGTGATAAGAAATGCACTAATTAGTCAATTTTTCGTTAAAAAAAACTAAAAAACAAAACAAACGTTCAAATATGTTTATTCAGTTAAGTAAGTGTTCACCAGCTTCCATACAAAAGTACAAATTTTGATCAAAACGAGCCCTGGCAGTCTGGAGCATTTGTGGAGTTATTAGACGGCATTCTTCAACAATGCGTCGTCGTAATTCTTCCAGAAACTCCGGTTCTGTTGCGTAAATTCTACTCTTTAAATGGCCTCATAAGAAGAAGTCTAAAGGAGTTAAATCCGGTGATCTAGGGGGCCACTCAATGGCACCTCTACGCCCAATCCATTGCTCTGGAAACTCTCTGTTCAAAAACTCCCTAACACGTGAAAAATGCGGAGAACCTCCATCTTGTTGAAACACTAATTGATTTTCTTGATAGCGATTATCATTTTCAATAATGTCAATTAGTAGAGGGTAAACGATATCTTCTAGTAACTCCAAATCGTTTCGTCACTCAAATTGCCATCAAGAAAAATTGGTCCGATTAAACGGTCTCCAAAAATGCCAGTCCAGACATACAATATATGTGGAGTTTGAGTGGTGACTTCGTGAAAATTTCTTGGATTATTATCTGCCCAATAACGACAATTATGACGATTGACTGTAGAGTTTTATAAAAACGTACACTCGTCTGAAAACAGATATTGAATAGAAAGTTCCCGTTATCAGCTATTCGTGCAGTCATAACTTCACAAAACTCCAGCCGCCGATCAAAATCATCTTCATTTGGTTGTTGTACAAGATTAATTTTATACGGGTGAAATTTATGATGCTTCAATATTCGCTGAATAGTTCTTCTTTTGATGTTTGAAACAGTGTCCAATTTTCTCGTGCTCAAAGTTGGGTCTGCAGCAATTTGTCCTAAAACTTCAATCTCAGTAGTCTCATTTCTAACCGGAAATTCACGCTCTGGATCCCGTTTTTTGTTGGCTACTGAACCACTTTGTCGAAACTTTGCAACTAACTCCAAAATGTATTTTCTGTTAACATGTCTGTTCAGATGTCGTTCATTAAAAAAATTTGCGGTACGGTTGGCACAGTTAGCGTTTTTGAAAAAAAGAGTATTTATTTCAACTTTTTATTCTACAGAATACTTCATTGTGAAATTAATTTTCGGTAGTACTATCAAGTATCAAACCGACCGATAAACTGAAATAATAAACCGCATTTCTCTCATTCCGATAAGAAATGTTCTGATAGTCAATTTTATGTTTACAAACCAACAAAACATTGACTATCAGCACATTTCTTATCGGAATGAGTGAAATGCGTTTTTGCATCTTCAACTGTGAATAATTTTTAAACGAGTTGATAAAACTTCCAAAAAAAAAGTGTGCTGAATTCAGAAAAGAAAGAGCTTTCAAATGATGCAACACTCGACCCATGTTCCCTATTTAAAGTATAAGGGTTGTTATCACCGCCCTTAAAGGGTTGATGTGACAAAGTTGAGTTTTATGTCAAAACATGTTCCCCTCAATATTAAAATTAACGTGTTTCAGCGTTTCTTAAAAAAAATATTCTCTGGACGCAAATCGGTCTGTTTCGTTTTCAATGCGCCTGCCTATATATTATGTATGCAAAATACATTTATTATTAGAACTAATGGGAATACATTATTATTTACATATTATGTAATATACCTGTTAAGGAGTTCCATATAGGGACCTTCCTTCAACAGGAAGAACTCGCTGAATTCAATTGTTTGTTTCCTGTACATCTGCCCTGCATACTGATTTAAGGATTGGACCGCTTCTCAATAGAATACTTAACAATACATGTGTGTGTGTGTGTTAAGGCGCACACGTATTCATTCCTTTTCCCCCTGTTTAACTTGTTTATTTGTTGATTGCATTTTTGTTTGAATTTTTCTGTCAACAAATACCTTATACTTTCTGCACATAAGACAGCAGATGCAACTGTGTAGTAACCTTCGTTTTTAAGAATGGAATTGTTGTATAGAAGCAAATGGAAATGATAATGAAGACTGCTTTGTGTTTTTATACGCATTTTAACGCATAATTTATGAGTACAGGTGATTCGTATATATTTTCAACCTCTAACTTCTAAATTTTACATTCTGTCAAGGCTCATTCAACCACAATTGTATTTCCCCTCAATTTATCCGTTAGTAGTCTTAAATCTTTCATTCCAACATCATTTTTGGTTTTTCTAAACTTTATAATATAACATACCCAACTTTACACTCATACAGCACAGCTTCGACTAGTACGCTGTTACTTGCAGCGACTTAAATTATTTAGATGTACATTCAGTGGTCATATCTTTTAGCACCTTTTACTACCACCATTTCTACCCTATATTATCACCGTCTTTCGAAAACAGTCTTCCTAAATATTTAAATTCCTTTTCTTTCTTTATCAAACACCATAAGCTCTGCCTTCGCTATATTCACACGTAAATCCATTTTATTTGCTACTTTCGTCGCTTTTTCTAGCACTTGCTACGTTTCACCTTCGGATTCACTGGTTAGTATAACATACAGTAAAATTTTAACTTTTAGGGAATCAGTTTTCACACATGTCTCCAGGCACATTTCGGTCATACATGGATCCATGCATATGTGGAACAACTATAGAAATATAAGACAACTTGTAAACAATTGTTCGATTGTAAAAATAGTTGATAGGCTTTCAATTAGTTTTCGCCGATCAGTTTTTGTTTGCCTACAGTATCTATATGCTTTTTTAACAGCATGGTTTCCTAACTGGTCGCTTTACCGTTACGAATCTTCTGCACGTCATCAATGACTTAATAAAACTGTTACTGACAAACCTGTTGATCTAGTCTAGTTAGCTATCAGCAAGGTGTTCGATTAGGTTACGTCCCACCTGTTTAAGGCAGACCTTGAAGATTTTGGCATTCGGTCGTGACCTTCTTAAATGGATAAAAACTTTTATCACAAACCGTAGTTCCCGTCAACGTTGATGAGAAAAACAGCTTGTTATGTTGTGCGCTGTGGAGTGCCTCAGGGTTCAGTTCCGAGATCAATCTTATTTATACTTTACATCTGATTTGCATTGAAACTTACAGTTTTGTACATTGTGGATTTGCTGATGACCTTAAATTTTTGGGCTGTCCATTCAACCTGGTGAGATGCGGATACAGAATTCTCACAACTTAGTTATTCGCTGGTGCAAGTCTTAACACATTTCTCTTAATATCAATAAGTGCTGTGTTTTACATCTGTTTTTCATCCGCAGCTGAGGTACGGTTTTGCGACGTAGTAGATTCGTTGTTTGGAAAAGTCTTGCCTTATTCCACAGTCATTTCAAATAATACTTTTAATATTACCTCTGTTCCAGAGGACGATGTACTTACTGTTCTGAGAGGATTCAGACCTGCCGTGACTGCGGGCCCAGATGAGATCCCCTCCTTTATTTTGCGCGACTGTGCTTCTGTTGATTTTTTTTTGTTCCCTCAAGGCTCGTCCGCGGCCTTGCCGCCCCGATAGCACCGCAACCCTTGTCCAGCTTCTTCTGTTGATGCCTACCCTCTTACTTTAATCTTTAATATTCAACATTCAACAAGCCAAATACCTGTCTCTTTGGAAGAGATCTAAATCGTGTCCTATCGGTAAGGGTGGTAGTAGGACAAGTATTCTTGAAGACAGGCAGGTCATTATCTCGAATAACTGTGGTAAGCTTTTTGAATCGGTACTGCATCCCTTAATGTATAATCACGTAAAGGCGATGATCGATCCTGCCCGACACGGTTTCATACCTGGTCGATCTACTGTAACAAATTTATTTTCTTTCACCCAATACGTTTCGACATCTTTTCAGCATATATCTCAGGTGGATGTCATATACACGGATATTTCTAAAGATTTCGACCGGCTTGGCCATGACATCCTATTGCATAAACTTAAATCTTTTGGTTTCTCTAATCATTTGATAGAACTGTTTGGATCATACCTGAGTAATAGGAGTCAGTATGTTGTGGTGGGAGGTGTTACATCATCAGAGTTCATGCCTACATCTGAAGTCCCTAAGGATCTATTTTGTGTCCCTTATTATTTAATATCTTAATAAATGATGTGGTGGTGGACAATGCTGTTAATTATTTGCTCTATGCTGACGACCTTAAAAATTTTTTGGAAGTGAATAACTTGCCTGATTGTCATAGAATTCAAGCAGCTCTTGATGCTGTGGTAAAGTGGAGTTATGAAAACCGGCTCTTACTGAATGTTCACAAGTGCTGTGTCATGACGTTCACTCTAAGGAAACTTCCAGTGCGGTTTGGGTATAGCATGCATATAGTTCGTATCTACCAAGAAAGGAGCTGATTACTGATATGTGGATTACTTTTGATACCAAATTGTCGTTTGCTCCAGATATTTTGAGTATAACATCGGATGCTTATAGAATGTTAGGATTTGTTATAAGAACTTCAAAAGACTTTGAGTCAAACAAAACCATGGTAATTATATTTAATGCGTTTGTCCGGTCGAAACTAGAATATGCTTGTGTCATATGGTGCCCAAACTATTCTGTGTACATTGATTGTTTAGAGCGAGTACAGAGGCGATTCATAAAATTTCTTGTATTTAAGGAGGATGGCATCTACCCTGCACAACATGTTTCTAATTCGTGCCTACTCTCAATATTTTCTGCCAATAGCTTGCAACAAAGACCTAATTACACTTTCATTATGTTTTTATATAAAATAATTTTGAATGAGATTGACTGCTCTGATATCCTGGGTGGGTTAAACTTATTAGTACCCACGTTTAATGCTAGAAACACTTTGACTTTCTACTTACCCACTGCAATGCTCAATGTGGTACAGTCCTCACCACTGTATACAATGTGTAGTTTATATAATCAACTGAGTGACATTTTTCACTGCACGGCTGCTGAGGTCAAGCAACTGATGTTACGCTAAATTGTTCTTTCATTCTTAGTTCTGCTGACCAGCTTTAGAATTGTTAATTTCTTTCATAATATGTGTATTCCAGCATCCAATAATTGGATTTGGTCTGTATGATGCTGTAATTTATATATATATATATATATATATATATATATATATATATATATATATATATATATATATATATATATATATATTCAATTCAATCCACCATTACACGTGATCATACACAGAACTTAAGATCCTAAACACTTACAAATATCAGACATTTATTAATACAACTAAAATATATTTTCTTGGATACCTAAGTCAACATGACTTGTTTGTATCCTTTACAGCTAACTCCACACAATCGCCAGTACATTAATTTAAACCACTTAATATCCACAATTTTTAGTTTTTTCTTTTCCCTCTCTTTCTTTTGTGCCCCTATCTAACCAGATGTGCTTCGATCCTCAAAAGATGAGAGATGCAACTTTAAACCAAAACAATGTCTTAGTGTTAACCTCAGTAGGGAAATCAACAGCATATCCTACACTCAATATAGTTCACTTTGTCAACCCTTAGTCTCCCTTTTTCATATCTTTCTTCTGCATATATGATATCCATACAACCAACACCTCTATACCACCCACAACCAAAATGTTCATACACATCATAGTACTCACCCACCCATTTCTCCACCCATGCATATTATATTTACACACACATATGCACACAGACACGCACTCACGACAGCACACTCCCACACAGCACACACTTACTTTCCCTGCACCTTGTCCAGGCAACACATCCACTCCACTTTCTCCATACCACTCAACTATCATACTGCTCTCTACTTTAACATTGCTTTCAGTTCGACCTGTTTCAAAATAACAAAGCTAAAAATTTCTTTTTTAAATTTAGATTTAGACAAAATCCTCAAATTTGCTGGTAATTGATTATATATCTTTGGACCCCAAAATAAAACCGATCTTTTATAAACGCTCCTATTTACCGGTGGAATAGTCAAGTTTTCACCTATTCTACAACTTGTGCCATATGTGTGGTCCACCACATTTATTGCCCGAAAATGATGATGCATATGTTTTAGTACATTTAATATAAACATTCATCTTATATCGAGTAGTTTAATATAGTCGTTACTATAAAGAAAGTTCGTACTAGACCTAGAATCCCTATGAAGAATGACTCTCAATATACTATTTTGAGTAACTTGAAGCGCAGCTAATGCATTTTCATAGCACGCACCCCAGAAAATAATACCATACCCCACAAAAGACTCCACGAGAGACTTGTAAACCAGTATTAGGTTTTCTGTTGTTAAAATATTTCGCAGGGTATAGAATTTGTATATAATCTTTTTCACCTTTGCATTCATATACGCTGCATGTTCTTGCCATTTTAAATTATTGTCTACCAGCAGACCAAGATATTTGACACTGTGAGACTCAGTCAGTTTACAGCAATCATCATGTATACTAATTGATAGACTGGAGGATGGTCTTCTGGCTGCTGTCGGTGAGAAAGCCACATATGATGTTTTTGTTAGATTCAGCGCTAGTAGGTTACTGTCTAGTACCTATTTCACATGATTGATTGTTGTCTCCGCTCTTTCAAACAATTTTTCCCATTGATTTCCCACAAACACCAGAACGGTATCATCTGCATAAGCAATAGGTATACAGTCCAAAGTTAGGTCTTCAATTATATCATTTACATAAATAGAAAACAATATTGGACCCAATATACTTCCCTGTGGTACACCACACGTAACCACTCGTCCCTCACTCACACAGTCACCCACTCTCACACGCCGGATTCTCTCATGAAGGTAGCTACCAAAAAGTGACAACGTATGTCCTCTTATCCCAATCAACTCTAGTTTAGCCAGCAACTTTTTATGACAAACTGTATCGAAAGCCTTTTTTAGGTCCAAAAACACAGCTAGAGTTTTCATATTGCTATTAAAGCTTCCGAGAACAGTACTTGTCAATTCATACAATGCATCTTGAGTGGATAGTCCTCGTCTAAAACCAAATTGCCTTTTGGACAACATGCTATGTTTATCCAAATATTCATTTAATCTGATATTCAATAGTTTTTCAAAAAATTTTGAAAACACACTAAGTAGACTAATAGGTCTGTTGTTTGAAACGTTTTTATGATCACCTGACTTATAAACTGGAAGCACTATAGACTCTTTCAATTGCAATGGAATAATAGCTGTCTGAAATATAGTGTTCATTAAATGAGTCAAAGGTTTAGCCAAAAACAGATGACAATTTTTTATCATATTGGCCGAAATACCATCGCTTCCAGCGGCAGCGCCTGACCTCAGCGAAGAGATTATGCCGATAACTTCGTTCTCCGTCACAGAATGCAAGAAAAAGGAATCTCCATATTGCTTGTTTGCTCTAGTTTCTATATTTCTATATTATATATATATATATATATATATATATATATATATATATATATATATATATATATATATATATATATATATATATATATATATATATATTTCAATAACTCAATTTAGTATTAACCTAAGGTTTGTCGGTTAGGAAACGAGTTTTCTCGGAAACATTTTGATAGATTTTTAAACAATAAGTTATTTTGATAAAATATGGTACATTGTTTCTACTATATAGGTTATATCGGTGACCAAATTAGTACCTGCTTGCATTAAAGAGACATATTTGCTATTAAAAACATTTTTATGACAATGTGTCCAGACTGTTTGTCTTATCTACGCTGCTTTGAAATTAATCTAGGCTTACCTTTGTAATTAAGATATGTAATAATGATAATATTTTCTTTTGTTTCAGAGCTTGGGCATCCTAGGCTCAATCCCAGCGGCATCTCTGATACTCACTTTACTCTTTTTGCTCATCTACCTATTAACAAGATGCTGCGATCGGAAACCAAGACCGTCACGCTCAATTGCAGCCCTGAAGGTCACCCTAGCCATCCTGTCAGTGCTGTGTTGCGCTGCAGTAGGACTTGGGTTGTATGGAAACGACGACCTACACAACTCACTCACACAACTTCTTCAGGAAGGAAGAGAAATCGACAAGCTAGTCTCCAAAACCAGAAACCAAACCGAATCCATAGAGCGACAATTAAGAGTCCAGGCTGGTGGTCAGCTTAACACTCTTCGCAATCTCTTCGATGCCACTTCCATCAATGTAACAGTTTCCAAAAGAGCACTGGACCAGTTGGACTTCATGGCTGACAACAATACCAAAGCAGCGAACGCCGCAGCAGATATAAGAAATCCATTGATGGGAGTAAACCTATCGCCATTCATTCGGAAAGGAGAGAGGATCGAATTGATACGATGGCCAGCAACCATGACTATACTGAGTGTGCTTCTAATTTTATGTGTTATTTTATTGATAGGAGTTGCAAGACATAATCGTTGTGCATTGATAGTGTTTTCAGTTTGCGGATTGCTGGCCGTCATAACATCCTTCCTCTTAGCCAGCGTTTATATAGCTACTAGTGTCGCTCTAGGGGATCTGTGTATGGCACCGGATAAAGTGATCGAAGATCAGGTTTCTTCAGAGATGCTGAAGGAAATTTTGAGATATTACACGAGCTGTGAACGAGCCAGAGCTAACCCATTCACCCAGCGTCTTAGAGAAGCTAAGACTAACATAGATAATATGAGATCTGCACTGAATGCTTTCAAACCTTTGGCTATGCATGTGATTCCACTGAAAGTGAAGAATGATAACCATTTGGAAACGAAGCTGAGTTCGTTGAAAAATGATATAAATGGTGCAGATACGCTGATAACTTCTTTGACTGCTCTAGTGGACTGTAGAGCTCTTCATGCGCATTATATAAGGGGTGTTAAAGTGTTGTGTTATGTGGGGTTGACTGGACTTACGATGATGTTGATTTCTGCTGTGATCGCTGCGTTTTTGTTGACCGCACTGGTTTGGGTCGACTCGCATACATGGATTTACATCAGAAAGAAGTAAGTTGTGTTTGATTTTTATTTAGCGTATATTATTTGATATTTTGCCACTATACGTATCTTGTTATTCCATTATATAACATTTTAGTTATTAGAGGTTGCTATCTTTGTGAAATGTAGAAATTTAGGAAACCAAAAGATCTGCGGATGCAAAAAAAGTCTGGACGCAGCAAGTGCGTTATGGTAGTGAATTTTCATAGAAATGATCTGGCACAATATATTTTATTATAACTTTTTTTTCTTGTAACATAGAACGCTAAATTTTGGTGTATAGTTTACTTTTTAGATCGTAAACCTACCTACCAAATTTGGTTATCATAGATTTTATATTTTTTAAGATAAAAAAACTTTTCAAATGAAAACCCAAAATTTTCCCGGAAAACCTCGTCTAATTTGTCTAAATAACGAACTTGTCAAAGCCATTTACAAAAGGAAGGTACATGCCAAATTTTATTAAAATCGGCTTATTACTTTTTGAGATATGAATTTTTTTCAAATGAAAACTCAAAATTTTTCCGGAAAACCTCGTCCGATTTTCCTGACTAACAAACATGTCAAAGCCATTTACAAAAGGAAGGTATGTGCGAAATTTTATTAAAATCGGCTTATTACTTTTTGATATATGAATTTTTTTCGAATGAAAACTCAAAATTTTCCCGGAAAACCTTGTGCGATTTTCCTGACTAACGAACTTATCCAAGCTATTAACAAAAGAAAGGTACGTGCCAAATTTTATTAAAATCGGCTTATTACTTTTTGAGATATGAATTTTTTTCGAATGAAAACTCAAAATTTTCCCGGAAAACCTCGTCCGATTTTCCTGACTAACGAACTTATCCAAGCTATTAACAAAAGAAAGGTACATGCCAAATTTTATCAAAATCGGCCTATTATTTTTTGAGTTATCGGTGTGATACATATATATATATATATATATATATATATATATATATATATATATATATATATATATATATATATATATATAAAAATATATATATATATATAAATATATATATATATATATATATATATATATATATATATATATATATATATATATATATATATATATATATATATATATATATATATATATATATATATATATATATATATATATATATATATATATATATAAACATATAAAAATTGAAACTGACCCCGGATATGGGTTCTAGGGGTCCTAGTTCGCGCTCATTTGCAAAAATTTTTTCAACATTCAAAAGTCGGGATCTCCCCATTAGTGAATTTTTTCTACGAAAATTCACTAAAAGTAGCAAAGAAATTGAAAATTACAACAAATGAAGAAGAACGGTCAAATAAAGGTTACCACCAGGCAACAGACTACAATATAACTAGGAACAAACAGTAAAGGCATGGAGGTCAACGCCAGACGGGCCTGAAATTCATCTTCGACTTTAAACGTTTGATCTTGACATTAAAATTTAAGAAAGAAACCATAAATAAACCGGGCAAGGTTGGGATTTATTCCCGAGGAAGCTGACACAATTGGCAACTATAAATATTGCTTCAACTTTTGTCTCAAACTCAACAAATAATTAACCGATTTCAATGAAACTCGGCAATTGCCTTTCTTTTATTAATGGCTTGGATGAGTTCGTTAGCCGGGAAAATTTTGAGTTTTCTTTCAAAAAAAAATTTTTCTCCGAAAATAACAAAGCTGTTTTAATGAAATTTACTGTATATGTTGCCTTGGGAGAGACCTTACTAAGTACTAAAATTCAACTTTCTCAGCTTATAGAAAAATGAGTTATTCAAATTTAAAATTTTCTTTGGAAGAAAATTTTTTTCTCCAAAAATTACAAAGTTATTTCAATGAAATTTGGTGGATATCGTGCCCTAGGAAAGACCTTACTACACACCAAAAGTAAACTTTATAAGTTTATATAAAACTGAGTTATTCAAATTTGAAGCATTTAATAAAAATTCACTACCATAACGCACTTGCTGCGTCTAGAGTTTTTTTGTTTTGTTTTTAGAAGGCAGCTAATGATCCACTTTATCAAGCTTCTCTTTTTTTTCAAGAGCGAGGGGATTTGTAAATGAATAAAAATTCAGGACGCAGCAAGTGCGATATGGTAGCGAATGTTCATTAAGTGCTACAAATTTGAATAGCTCCATTTTCTATTAACCTATACAGTTGATCAAGAAACCGTTTTTTCGGGAACATTTAAAGTTCACTTTCGGAAATTTTTGTACATTTTTAAATAATAGTTATTTTGATGAAACATGGCACATTGTTACTGAAAAACCTTAAAAGGGGAAGGAAAATTTGACAATGGCCGAGTTGATCAGGCGCTAACAGACGAGTTTAGGCACTCATCTGCGACTACCGATACATTTCAGGGGCTGGAGACTGAAGAACGCGCTATTGACCTCAAGCACTATTTTGTCATTCCGCTTCGACAAATCGGCAACACTGGAGTTTCAGCAGAAACTCTGCTGGACTGGTGAACGCATTCGCATACTATTCAACAGTTGGCGCCCGGTGAACTCGATATACCTTTGAAAAAAGGAACAGACCAAGAATAAAACTTCTGAAAAACATGTCCCAGTTAATGAAGTGTGGAAGCTACAATGAAATAAAAAACTCTGGACGCAGCAAGTGCGTTATGGTAGTGAATTTGCATAAAAATGCTTTTATTGCAAATATGTGTGTTTTCTTTTTAAGAAAGCAGGCATCAATTTTGGTTACCAGTATAACCTATATAGTAAAAACAATGTGCCATGTTTCATAAAAATAACTTTATTGTGTGAAAATGTACAAAAATTTCCAAAAGTAAACTTAAAGTGTTCCCGGAAAAACACGTTTCTTGGTCAACCTTATAGGTTAATAGCAAATTGGGCTATTCAAATATGAAACATTTGATCAAAATTCGCTACCATAACGCACTTGCTGCATTCAGAATTTCTTTTCTTACAAACATGCATTATATTTCGATGGAAAATGCAAAAATACAATAACATAAGGCATGTTTGATTAAAAAAAAATTTGTATCACCAACGACTTATGGGACAGCCTGTGATTGCAGAAATATTTTTTAAGATGTAGCTCAAGACACCCTATAATTAATATATATATAATTTTTTCCTATCTTGCATAATAACGGATATATTGAGCTATATTGATTTTTTACGAAAATTCGACAAAAATTATATACCATTAAACGATAAACTCTATAGGTAAGACCACTGCCAAGCATCAGAGAAAGGGTCTATTTTAAATGAATTTTCTGGAAACATTTTAGTAAAATGAATGACAATGACGGTTGAAACTAAGACTTCAGGGTTTGTAAAACATCCTTCTTGAGACATTTCATTTCCATAGCCCGTATTAGATTCAAGTTATTTGCCTAAATGTTGCCGATTTTGACGTTTTAAATCGCAACTTTGACGTTTTGAGGAAAATCCCAATTTATCTTTCTTTAAATGTCTATAACTTTTTTTGTCTTTTGACCTACATAGCTAAATTTTGGTAGGTGACTTACATATAATGATATAAACCCGCGTACCAAATTTGGTTGCCCTTGCTTTGTTAATTCCGGAGATATAATGTTTTTTCGAAAGAAAACACAAATTTTTCCAGGAAAACCTGAGCAGATTTTCCTGGCTAACGAAGTTATCCAAGCCATTTGCAAAAGGAATTTATTTACCAAATTTAATCAAAATCAGCCCATTATTTTTTGAGTTATGGGTGTGATATATATATATATATATATATATATATATATATATATATATATATATATATATATATATATATATATATATATAAACCCCGGATATGTGTTCTGGGGGGCCTAATTAGCGCTCATTTGAAGAAATTTTTTCAAATTCAAAAGTCGGGATCTCCTCATTAGTGAATTTTTTAAAGAAAATTCACTAAAAGAGCCGATGGAGACAGTTAAGCATGGTTAAGACGACAAGACAACGTCGCATTTACACTGTGATGATTATATACATCGGGAAGTGGCTATTTGGGAAAACATCAAAACAAACAAATAGTAATCAACGAACTACAACAGGAAATAATTGAAAAAACACTTCCGCGTGTATATTCTTAATATTATAATTTATTAAGGTGTGATTCAATCATATTTTGTTAACATAAAGGCATGTTTTTGAACTAATTAAATGAAAACCCTTTTAAGGTAACATTTACCTACCCCAGTGGGAGTATTGACCTGCTGTACTATAATATATGGTAGGTGTGGTCTGTTTCTGCTATGTTGATGTCGACCGGTGAATTTACTGTAATTAAATGGTTCATATTGTTCTCACTGAAAACATGTTACAAAATAATATAGTAGTCAAAAAGTTTATCACACGAGGATCACTTAATTTCAACGAGTATTAATTTTGTCAACTCCAAAATTTAAATTTTGGCGTTGAATTTCAAGACAAATCTGTGTATACCCGACATTCATCAGTTCGCAATTATGATAGCCCAACATTGTTGTGTTTCTGTAACAATTAGTCATTGCAGAATATACTGCTACGTGTATTAATTTTGTTAACTACAAAATTTAAATTGTCGCGTTGAATTTCAAGAAAAATCTGCGTACACCCGAAATTTATCAGTTCGCAATTATGGTAACCCAAAGTTGTTGTGTTTCTGAAACTATTAAGCATTGGGGGGATATATTGCAACGTGTATTAATTTTGAGACCTCCAAAATTTAAATTGTCAAATTTCGAGATAAGTCTACGTACACCAGAGAATCATAAACTCGCAATACTGGCATTAGAAACTTGTTGTTCAAAAAATAATTTACTTACACCCGAAAATCGTCAATTCGCAATACTGGTATTACAAAGTTGTTTTGTTTTCATAACTATTAAGCATTTGGAGAATATATTTCAAGGCGTATTAATTTTGTCAACTCCAAAATTAAAATTGTCGCGTTGAATTTCTACAATCTAGGTACACACGAAAATCACCAATTCGCAATACTGGTATTACCAAGAAGCATTTGGATAATATGTTTCCATGCGTCTTAATTTTGTCAACTCCAAAATTTAAACTGTCTCGTTGAATTTGAAGGAAAATCTACGTACACATGAAAATAATCAATTCGCAATACTGATATTGCAAAGTTGTTGTATTCCCGTAACTACATATTAAGCATTTAAAGAATGTATTGCAACTTGTATTAGGTTTGACACCTAGAAAATTGAAATTGTCGCGTTGAATTTCTACAATATAGGTACACACGAAAATCACCAATTCGCAATACTGTTATTGCAAAGAAGTATTTGGATAATATATTTCAACGCGCCTTAATTTTATAACTCCAAAATTTAAACTGTCGCGTTGAAATTCAAGAAAAATCTACGTACACACGAAAATCACCAATTCACAATACTGGTATTGCAAAGTTGTTGTATTCCCGTAACTACCTATTAAGCATTTTGAGAATGTATTGCAACTTGTATTAGGTTTGACACCTGCAAAATTTAAAGTGTCGCGTTCAATTTTGAGAAATATCTACACGCTAAATTCACTAATTCACAACAATGGTATTACAAAGTTTTTTTTTTATCGTAACTATTAATCATTTGGATAATTTCAACGCTTATTAATTTTGTCAGCTCCAAAATTTAAATTGCCGTGTTGAATTTCAAAAAAGGATCTATAGTCTAGTCGACAGGTTCGAAAAAGTGGGGTTAGGTGGAAAAAGATCGGAAGTTAATGAAACTTTGGGATGTTGTTCAGAGGTGATTAACTAACATTTTCTTAACTTTTGGACCTCGAGGACCCTGTGGGTTGCTGCAAAATTTTCGACCTTTCTCCGGTTTTTCCTTAATAACTTTTTCTCTTATATACTACGGCAAAAACATCTGAGATTTTTTTGTAGAGCGTTAAATTTCCTACTATTTTGACTATTCAAACATGTTTGTATGTCAAACCGTTACCGAGATATGAAGTTTAAAATTTTTTAAAAATCAAAATTCGCTAAAAATGCTGAAGAATGCAGAATTCCACCTTATTTCTTCTGTTATACCCGAATTATTGTGAAATGTTGTTGTCATGATTTCTGGTTACAACCGCCAACTTCGGACCCCCCCCCCCAATCCACCCCGCTCCCCCCTTCCCCACCCAACCCCAATTCGCAAAAGCTATTTCTTCTCTGATGAAATCCAACCATACTAACTCCATGTTGGTATTGATATTAGTTACTCTTCCGATCGATATCAAAGCACCAAAGCCGCAGAACGAGCTCGCCGTTCTGCATTACAATCAGCAACCAAAGTCGTGTTCTCCTCATCTACCAAGGTGATCATTGCACAAGCAAAGTTCTTGGCAAACGATCACAATAAGAGCGCGCATTCATTTCGATGTTGATGACACGAATGGCAGATGCTAGCATCGAAGTGAAGCAGGCATATGAGGACGCCGACGTGATGATCGTCCGAAGTTGGCGGTTATAACCAGAAATCATAATGACAACAACATTTCACAATAATTCGGGTATAGCAGAAGAAATAAGGTGGCATTATGCATTCTTCGGCATTTTTAGCGAATTTTGATAAATTAATTTTTTTTTGAAACTTCATATCTCGGTACCGGTTTGACATACAAACATGTTTGAATAATCAAAATAGTAGGAAATTTAACGCTCTACAAAAAAGTTCCAGATGTTTTTGCCGTAATATGTAAGGGAATAATGGAAAAGAGTTATTAAGGAAAAACTAGATAAGGTCGAAAATTTTGCAGCGCACAACACACCAACCCCCCTCCCCCCAATTTTAATTGTCGCGTTGGATTTCGAGAAAAATCCACGTACACCCGAACATCATCAATTCGCAATACTGGTATTATTACAAAGTTGCTGTGTTTCCGTAACTATTAAGGATTTGGAAAATATATTTTAACGTGTGTTAATTTTGGCACCTTCAAAACTTAAATTGTCGCGTTGAATTTCGCGAAAAATCCGAGTACACCCGAAAATAATCAATTCCCAATACTGGTATTACATGGTTGCTGTGTTTCCGTAACTATTGAGCATTTCGAAAATATATTTCATCGTGTATTGTTGTATTAATGTATTATTGGCACATCCAAAATTTAAATTGTCGCGTTAAATTTCGAACAAAATTCCATGAACACCAGTGAATCATAATCTTGAAACTATAACATTCACCAAATGTATGTTGTTCCTGGGTAATGAGTTTCGTAGGAGATGAAAATTATATTTGAGTATATCTCACAGAAATATAAAGGTGAAATGCTATTGTGGTCTATCGTCCTAGCACTTCCCGTAATTTTGATTTGTTTTTTGTTTTTTGTTTTGGAGAGTGTTCTGAGTAAGCCCTGTAGAAAGTATGAACAGGTTGTTATCACGGGCGATCTCAATATTTGCAGTATGAATTCTCAATCTACAGAATCTAAGAGACTGAACGGTCTGTTGAACTGTTATCACTTAAATTCATTAGTTACCAACAAGGGAGGGTAGATATCGGGGAATTCTGGTTCGTTCGTCGATAGACTATGTTACCACCAATATTCCAGATAGTTCTGCAGCAGTGTCTGATCACAGTGCTCAAGAATTATTGTTTACCATACACATGATTGACCCTCCTGTAGCGGGTGATCGGTCTTGTTTTATTAGGCGTAGAGTGTTTTCTAGCCGGACCGTTGACTTATTTGGTAGGTTTTTGGAAGAATATCCTATTCGGGCTAATATCGATCAGGTTTTTTTATCAGTTTATTAGATTGTTTGATTCAGCATTTCCTATGAGACTGGTCAAAATAGGGAACCCCTATGATAGAATGACTAGGTTTCAGTATTCTCCGGAACTGAAGATATGTTCTGAAAGTTAAAAATTGTTTAATTGACTTAGAAAATTGTGCAATTCAAACGATATAGATAAGAAATATAAGGACTTGAAAAAACAATTTAATTTGCGCATTCGAGGAGAAAAACAGCAATTTTACTTAAGCTTAATAGAAGATTCGGCTAGTAAGACAAAAACTTTTTGGTCACTTGTCAACAATAACAAACGTACAAAAAATCTTATTAATGGGCCTAAAAATATGAAAATAAGACATAATGGTCAGATTATTTTCGATACAAAAACCATGGTTGACTTGTTTGGTCATGTTTTCTCTTCGGAAGTTCAAAATCAGGTAAGATCTCAGTATGGTGGTCAGGCTTTAGGTGGCACAACGACTAGAGTAAATAATCGGTCAATTTTTGTAGAACCGTTTACTTCTTTTGAAATTGAAAACATTATAAATAATTTAAAAAAAAAATCATCTGGTATCGACGAAGTTCCCATCTCGGTAATAAAGCGATATCCAGAAACAGTAGCCGGTTGCATCTGCCATATAATGAACTTTTCACTTGTTGCCGATGAGTTTCCAAGTCAGCTAAAGCAAGCCCAGGTAATTCCATCTGCGAAAGGGGGAGACAAACAAGATATTTTCAATTACAGGCACCTCTCAATACTTACTGTATTTTCTAAAATAATGGAAAAAGCGATGGCTGTACGATTGGAGAACTTCTTGGGAGATCAGGGAATAATATCGAAGTGCCAGCACGGTTTCAGGCCTGGACTATCAACGGAAACGGCTGTTATTGACATGGTGCAGTACATATACGTCGAACTTGATAGGGGTCAGCGCGTGGTGGCTTTTATGTTTGATCTCTCTAGGGCGTTTGATACGCTAAATCCGCAACTGCTTGCGAAAAATCTGCAGTGCCTGGGTGTTCGGATCCCTGTTTCCGACTGGCTGCTCTCGTTTCTAACAAACAGACAAATGGTAGTATCGGTGGATGGAGTGCAATCACGACCTTTTGATGTACAGCTTGGCACTCCGCAAGGAAGTGTTTTGGGCCCGTTGTTGTTTGTCTTGTATGTAAATGATCGGCCTGAACATATTGGGGAGGGGAGGTTGTTCATGTACGCGGACGATACGACAGTGGTTGTGTCGGGGTCGGATACACACGAGGTTAGCCGGAAGGTTAACTCGTTACTTGATGGGTTCGATAAGTGGTGTGAGCCCAACCAGTTCCTTATAAATAACCAGAAAACCGTATTTCTCGAATTTAGAGCCCAGCAAAAGCAGGGAATCAACCTTGATTTTCGGGACACTGTAGTGTCTCAGGCCACAAGCGTGAGAGTATTGGGGGTAACGATTGACCAGCATCTTTCATGGAAAGAACATATTGAGGTTGTATGCGGTAGGCTTAATCAGACCCATTTCCTAATATCTTGTTAGCAGAGTTACTTGAGACCAAAGATCCGATGACTGTCTACTACTCGGAAGTTTATTCCTTGATATCTTACAGCATTGTTGCTTGGTGACAGTGGTTGATTTGGAAAGAGTTTTTATACTGCAAAAAAGAATAATAAGAATGAGTTTTGGTATGAGAGTAACACAATCTTATAGGGCGCTTTTCAGGGACGCAAAAATAATGACGCTGACATGCGTTTACCCATATAAACCGTTAAATTATACTCATGGGGTCAAAGATGGGCTAACAAGGCAGTCTGAGATTCACTCTTACTCCACTCGTCACGGAAATCTGTTTAGAAATAGACAGTTCTGTAAAATGATGTACAGAAAGTCGCCCTTTTTTGCGGGGGTGGATCTATCTAACAGGTTGCCAGAAACTATAAAAACAATTCAAAATGTGAATGAATTTAAAGCATCGCTGAAATCATACCTAACTAATAATTGCTATTACTCCATTGCGGAGTATTTGTCTGATACCCGTGGGGCACAGAGCTTAGAAGAGCAAACATTTTATTGTGTTTGTTTGTTTGAAGTGTTTTCTAGTTTGTTTTTTACATTTGTTCTCGTAGTTTTGTTTGTATTTTAATAATTGACGTGCTCATCCATTCGTAAATGGAATTAAGGCAAAATAAATTTTGCGTGAATTGACTATTGACTATATGTTATGTACCTGTATTGTAAAAATTTAATTATTTTCTCTAAAAATATTAAATAATTAGCATGATGTTTCTTTTGCAGGAAAGATTACCACCAGGTGAACGAGACGGACCCCTATTTGCCTCCTCCAGCAGCTAGCCAGGCGATAGCGGCGCGGACTCTGCAACGGAGCCAAGGGTCGTCCTACCCCCCCGATACTCCCCCGCCCAGTTACACCTCTGCAATCATGCATCGTGGAGCGCATGCACCCCCGCATGAAGCATCCCTCTTACTGTACACATGCTGCTTCTTATTTATTTAGTTTATTTAGTTTTTAGTTGTCTTACTTTAATTTCACCGTTTAGAACGTTTACACAGAAATGTAGGGAGCAATGAGTCCCTTTTTTCAATATTTTATTTGGGATTACTTGAAATCAAATGTGCAGAGGTTTACTATGAATGGAAGGCACTTTGTCAGTACCTAAGATTTCTTTTCCAAAGCTACCTGGAAAAATTTTATAGGCGTTTTGTTTGATCAATCAAGAAGAAAGTCGGGAAGCAGCCAGTTATACAATACATAAAGCAACTTACGACACGCTAAGCATATCATTGGATCTAGTGGAAATCATTTATATTAAATTTAGTCTGTGGATGATCCAATGCCAGCCCTTTCTCTACCTTTATTAAATCATTATTATCGTGTTCTTAAATCTGAATTCAGTAATGGTTATATTTTACATTTGTCATTAAAATACACTTTTATATAAGTTAAATAAGGACAATCTGAAGAAAGTACTATTTTTGACATCCCAAAAACACACTTCACTTATTACACTGTCACCTTCCTTATTGCTATCTGCTTTACAATATTCACCACTTGGTACCCGATTTACATTTTGGAACTACTTTGGACCTTTGTTAACTGTTGTTTAATACTAATATTTGGCAACAAAAACAATTTAAATAATAATGAAAAAAATATCAAATAACAAACCAAGCATAACTTATATAAAATTATAAAAGTAATAAAACCAAACTTTAATCAATATAAACAGCCACACAACGACAGTTACGTCAGTAATCCAGTAATGTTAAAGAATTGTACGTGAGACAAAGCTTAAAATATAGTTGATTAGATCCGCATTTATATCACAATTTTGACTAATGTTAAAGTTAGACGTTATGAAGTAGATAGGAGATCTAAGCATGAGATTTGACGTAGCCTGTGGACATTTTTTTTTCTCCCTCAGGGCTCGTCCGCGGCCTTGCCGCCCCGATAGCCTGCGGACATTAGAATAAACACGAGGATCTAGAATTAAGTCGTGGCGTTATTATGAAATCTAAGCCAAGATATCTGGAGTGTCAATCCCATCATGCAGGATACCGTAAAGGAACTTTAAGGAGATAATAATTCTACGGCTCAGTAGAGACGTTTCATTCAGGTGTAGTAGGAGATTTTCTTCAGATGCACCTCTTGAGGGATAGACACCATCAATTTTATTAGTGGATGTATTTCATAAAACTTCGATTCACTCTTTCAAGGCTGGAAATATGGCACCTGTAATTCCATACTAGGCAGCAGTATTCAAGACTAGACCTAACATATGCATAAAATAACGCTTTCAGAGCCTGCACACTTGTAAAGTGACTACAATTTCTTATAAGGAAACTTGACATTCGTAAGGCCGAAAGGACAGTACTTGAAATGTGCTCACTAAAAGAAAGCTGAAGATGAAATATAACCCCCAAGTCGACAATCGTGGTGCTACATCTTTGAATATTAGTTGTGGAATATGTGTAGTCATAAACAAAATACTGCCTTTTCCTGGTAAATGATGTGACTTTACACTTAGTGATATGCATAGCCTGGTAATTGTCTTCACGCCATTTGTGCACCTTGTTCAGTTCAACTTGCAGTGCAATGTAATCGTCCAAAGAATCAATCTGTGTATATATCTTCAAATCATCAGCAAAAAGCAGCTTGCTGTACCCAAGAGTCGCAGGTAAGTCATTTATGAAAATAAGGAAAAGCAAAGGATCCAAGTTTGAACCTTGATGGACTCCAGACGTTGCAACAAAGTTTTCAGAATGGTGACCACCATAGACCACATACTGAGGTCTGTTTGGAGGTAGGAACAAAAAAAATAACCAATTGAGAGGAGCGTCCCAGCCTGTCCAGTCGCGAAAAAATGCTTTCATGGTTAATTCTGTCGAAGGCCTTTAAAAAGTCTGTATAAATTACATCGACTTGGCCTTGTACATCGCAAACATTGGAAATATATTGTATCATCATGATGAGATTGGTGCAAGTGGCACGTTTAGAAACAAAACCGTGCTGGAAGGGAGACTTGTAACTTTTGATCGGAGAATAGACAAAGCTATATAAACACATCTCAAATCAATTAGAAAGTATTGTAATTGGGCGGTAATTCGGAATTTCAGTTCGGCTACTGCTCTTGTGTAATCCTGGAAATCTTCCGCAAATCCGGAACTGTGCCTTTCTGGAGTGACCTATTAAATATATAGGATAGAGGACCCAAGAAAACACAACAGTCTCTAACAAGGAAGCTGGGAACCTGGTCATGGCCAGAAGTGAAGGTATTTTTCAATTTTTGAATACATGTCTCAATGATATCGTCTGAAATCTTAGTAAGAGAAATGGTGGGATTATAGTGGTAGCTGCTAGCAGTAGGGAATCTGGGCAAGTATACACTCTTAAAATAGCGTGGAAAAACGAATATCCAGTGTAGCCCTCTCAAACAACATCACCCCAGGGATCCACGAGCATCTCGTCCTTCTCTGAAAATATGCCTAAAAGGTTTTCTGGTTTTTTTTTTAAATTGAATTTTTAACCTCCTTGATATAGTCTCTATGAGCTTGCCCTATTTTGTACTTTACTAAACATCTTAGATTTTTGAACTCATTGTAAGAGACATAACAAGGGGCTCTAGGGTATTCCCTAAGAGCTCGCTCCTTTTACTTAATAATCTTGATGATATCTGAAGTAAATCATGGTTAGGTAACCATGGCTTAGTGGAGAATACAAGGACTATTCTACACTGCAAGTGGATTTACGATGATAAATTTCCACACAAAATTACCTGATGACACTCTGAAGATCTTGATTATAATATTGTGACCTAACCTGTCAAAATTTAAACTTATTTGTTATGATGCCATATATAAATATTACTGTTATTCTTATTACGACATAAATCATATCACAATATGTATGGGTTACAAATACATAGCCTTTAAGAAAATGATAGTAATGTGTGATCGATCGGAATTTACCACAGATTGGAATTTTAATGTATTCCAATAATGCTGTCACCAAGTTAATATGACTCATCATTTATCATTGTTGCTGAAGTCATTTATTTTAATTTATGCATACCGTATATGTGCATTTGCATGTGCAAATGTATTTATTTTATTGTTGTTTAATTTGCTTTTTTCATAGCCCTCTCTTAGAATCATCATCATGTTATGACTGATGTGTTATCAATCTCGTAAATAATTACCTTTAAGTGTTAGACGTGACATAATCTCTATGATGTATTGTGAATAACAATAAGATATTGTAGGTTTTTATCAAGAACATTTATTAAGTAAAACTCAGTTTGTATATTAAGTACACTTGAAAAACCCAAATCAACACAGCACATCTTTCAAAGACCTGACGATCGTTTCACTAACAAAGTGAATATATATATATATATATATATATATATATATATATATATATATATATATATATATATATATATATATATATGACAAAGAGCACTGCCAGGGGAGCCAACGAACTTATCCAAGTTATTTACAAAAGGAAGGCACATGCCAAATTTTATCAAAATCGGCCCATTATTATTATATATATATATATATATATATATATATATATATATATATATATATATATATATATATATATATATATATATTGATTTTAATTCGCCTCTATGGGGAGGAACTTTTATCTTATACCAAAACTTTCAGCAAACTTCTTATCCGCAAATTCTGTCTCCTTTGTGACCTCACCTTTCTAAAAGCCTGCCGTGACCATCACGTGGTCCCCAAATCTTTTCAACTTAAAAACCACACCAAATCACATAACATCTCCAACATTTTAAAACAAACCGGCTTTGCTCTCCGTAGAAATTCCATTCACGAGCCTACAAACACACTGCTTTACAACACGCACATAAAAACACACATTCAAAATACACCCTACACTTTGGGACACTCTAGACAGACTCTCACATAGTGAAGGAGAACATGTTACATAGCAAAAGACGGTCATACAGAAAAGAAAATTACAGCAACTTCTAGACGACAAAAATGTCAAACAACACTTACTTTATGCCAATCCTACTATAGTAGTTCACAACCTTTCAAATTCCAACATAAGTTATGTCGCCATCAAAGTCCTATCCAAAGGCTTTAATTTTGCGCCAACCCCTAAATTCATCCCAATAGAAAAGATAGTTTTTCAATCAGAAGATGCGATAACACACTTACCGACTGACACAGCTGAAATTACGACACAAGACACTGCCAGGATATTACGTTCTGCTAAACCTCCACCTTCCAAATTTTCTTCTCACCAACGACAGTCAATCAGAGACCTAAACCGAAACACAAATTATAATCCTACCAGCAGACAAAGGCAACGCTACAGTCATACTCGACAAAACAGACTATATACAAAAGATGGACAATATACTAAACAGCACAGACTACAAACAAATCCCTAACGACTCTACAACTTATCTTGAAAAGAAAACCAAAACTATCATCAACAACTCCCAACTCAGTCCTGACCTCAAAAAAGAACTAATCCCCCGCGAAAAATCATCTCGTATCCCTAGAAAATATTGTCTCCCAAAAATCCATAAGCCTGATATTCCCCTTCGCCCTATCGTAAGTGCCCACCGTTCACCCACAAAAAAACGTGCAAAACATCTAGCCAAAACTCTCCAACCATTACTAGAAAACGCTACATCCTATGTCAAAAACTCCACCCATTTCATTGACCTTCTTCAAAACAACACCATTTCTCAAAACGACATCCTAGTTAGCTTTTAACACATCGCTGTACAAATTTCACTCGACCTAACACACATCGAACAAACTTAGGTCAGGTGACCATTAGATACTGTTGTTGTCTATTTAGTGACCAGTCAAAAACTGAGAGCGCGGTACTTCGCTGAAGATGTACTCTAGGTAAGCACCGAACATGAGAGGTAACGCGGTAGTTAGTCACAGTTGTTACCCGACTGGTGGCTATCAGACAGCCGAGAGCGAGCCAGGCTTTGCACCTGTTTAAGTAAGCAGCTCCGGTCTGCTGGCAGCGTCAACATTGCCGCCAGATATCTTCTGTCCTTTTAATTACCCATTTGCCTCTATGTGTATGAGAGAGATGCAAAGATGCATCTTTTTCACGCCGGTTTCTGCAGAGACACCAGTCGAACCTCTGTACTCCCAACGGTTTTGTTCCACCAGTATCTGTCAAGTATATTTTATTGCTTAACGATAGCGGTTCGATTGTCGGCGTCTCTACACTTGCCAACCTGTCCCATTAATTTCTGACTTTATGTGTAGCGAAGTCCTTATTTATCAAATAATTCTCTTGAATGAAAATTAAAATACCAGAATATTATGTCACCCTTTTTGCCGTTAGATCTTATTGAGACACTTATTGATTTTTATCAACTATTTGCATATTCCACAGCGAGGCCATTAGACAATGAGATCATTCTCTGGTATTTTACAATTGAGCTATTGCCTCTTTAAATATTTATTTATCAGGAAATATTTATCTCAGTTAGATATCGCTTATGTTCAAATATTTTCCTGTATAAAATATTTAATGTATAAGAGGAACATTCGTGAAAGGCTAGTAAGGTATTACAGTAGTGAGGATAAAAACGGAACTCCATAACATATTTTTAATCCACCAGGGCTTTGATGTGTATTATTAAGGCGATGTGAAAACTATTAGAACTTCCTTTGATGTTATGCTGCCCTAGTAAAAAAAAATGGTACTGTAGCGAAGTAAAAAAGAAAGCTGACCATAACACACTGCAACAATAGACCCATCTATACAAAATGTCGACACTTTGGTGTCGTGTGTTAAATTTACTTACTTAATACACATGTTCTAAGGGCCCTTTTAGCTATGTCTTCGATGCGGTTATCAAATTGTAAATTACTGTCAAAAACAATCAGTCGTTTGTCAGTTTTTGGACAGCACAAGATGCAATGGATCTAATCGATCATTTTTTAGAAGCACATTTAAGAAATGATTTACGATAATTGTTGTTTTGCTATAGATGCCCAACAATTAACTACGTTGCAGGTTTCCCAAGTTTATCCTTCACAGACACAACCAGTGAAGAAGAATGTGAATCACACTTTACATATAAATAAATAAATATCGCCTTTATTAACTAAATTATGATTCGTATTACAACCCCACAACCACCATCAGGAAAGGGCGAAGTCTAGCAGAGCTATTCACACTCAACCCCAAGGGTCAGTGGAAACAGGGCACATTACACGCAAACAAAAATAAAATTAACAAGTAAATCTGAAAAAAAATCTAAATAAAAAATTTCCTAAATTTCCAAGGAGACCAAAACTTAAACTAAGAATGGAACCAACCAAAAAACCCTAGCATCGATGCCGACGACACGGAAACCAACCTCTACCTATTGATTGTTGAGCAAAAACAATGTTAATTTATACTTAAATTTGTTGATATTGAACATATCTTTATTCAATGATTTTATCTTTATGTTAGGAAAGGTGTATGTTTTTATTCACAATACATCATTGACAAGATAGTGTAGTTTTATGAATTGACCTTCAGTATGCATCATCTTACTGTGTATATTTACAGGGATGGGTGCGACATGCGACCATCTGAACACCACCGTGCCGCAGGAGCCGCCCATATGCACCATCTCCGGGGACACACGCTTGGCAGACTGCCCTCACACCACCACCATGACACGCTGCCCGGACCTAACAATGGCAAGTACGCGACTTTGAGCAAACAGTGCAAGACATTAGAAAGCTCTGACTTCTACTGAGATAGGTAATTTTCTTATAATATTATTACATTCAAGAATTATCTTCACGTTGACTCTGTTTATACGGATTTCTCCTGTTTATACGGATTTCTCCAAGGCATTTGACAGGGTTGACCACAAGATCTCTGCTTTGGGTTTCCATGGCGTTATGTTGAGATGGGTTGAGAACTTTTTGACGGGTCGTTGTCAATATGTGAAGATTGGTGATAATGTTTCTAATCCTGTTGCGGTAACATCTGGTGTGCCTCAGGGGTCTCATTGTGGCCCGCTACTTTTTAATCTTTTTATAAATGACATCTCAGAGGTTTTACTGAATTTTGAATTTTTACTTTTTGCTGATGAACTCAAGCTATTCTTGAAGGTAAACACTCCAGATGCGGCATCCTTAATTCAGAGGGATGTTAATCGATTGTCTGCCTGGTGCGCTTCTAACCACCTTTATTTGAATTTAGAGAAGTGTATGACTGTGACGTTCTCCAGACTTCATCAGACTATGCTATTGATGGTGTCCCTTTGCGAAGAGTAGAAGAGGTTTGTGATTTGGGGGTTACCTCGACGCGAAGCTGATGTTCGTTGGGCACTGTGAGTCTGTTGTTTCTAGAAGTATGAGAATGCTTGGATTTGTGTGTCGGACGGCTAGGGAATTTTCTGTGGTGGCCATTAGGGCTCTTTATTGTGCTTTAGTCAGACCAATTTTGGAGTATGCTTCCATCATATGGCAGCCATACTATGCCGTTCATTTCGAATCTCTTGAACAGGTGCAGAGAACATTCCTTCGGTTTCCGTGTTTATATATATATATATATATATATATATATATATATATATATATATATATATATATATATATATATATATATATATAAACACAGATCTCCTCATTAGTGAATTTTTCGATTTACAAAAAATTGGCTAGAAACGATGTAAGTTAAAACTTACCCTATGTGACCAGAAACAAACCAATAATATCAATAACCTGCCAACGACAAATTCTCATAACGTACAAACGAATTTCCACACCATATTCGGAGGGACTGTGACAGATTTGATGCTCTTTCTAATATTTATATTGCGGGGGTCAGAGTCTCGGATCATCGGGCCTCGCTTAATGTTTTTGTTGTTTATATACCTCCCAATACTCCAATTAATAACTACTACCTCTTGTTTGAAGCTCTCGAGTCCCTGTGCATCAAATATGGTCCCGAGACATTCTTAGTTGGTGACTTTAACATGCCTGAATATGCGTCTTGTCGTCAGAACGACCCCTCCGCTCGTGTGTCTGCTTTTCAAAATTTCTGTAATCTACTACTCCTTGGACAGTTTAATCATGTTGAGAATATGAACAACAGGATTCTTGACGTGGTTTTGTTTACAAACACTTGCTTGTGGGGGAGGGTCTTGATTCGCCTGTGATTCCTGATGGTCATCATCCCCCCTTAATCATAGAGTTTCCGATCAGGGGTTCAGTGGTCTCTTCCCCTGTTGGTAACACTGGGCAGAGATCATATAATTTTCGAAAATGTGATTTTGTCAGATTGTATGCGGCTTGTGCTGGGATGGGATGGATGGGCTTCAGGATGTTGATTCTATGCTTGACTTTTTTTATTCCAGAATTTACGACTTGTTTGATCTGTATGTTCCCATGACTGCTCCAAGAGCATGTAATAGGTGGTTTTCTAAATAAATTAAGGTTAGTATCAAATATAAATATTCATTATGGTGTAAGTTTAAGATGTCTGGAAGTGTGGAGTTTCTGGATAGATTTTGGGAGCTGAGACAAAAACTTAAGAGAGACATTTATCTTTCTCGAGTAAACTACTTTCAGAGGGTTGAAAGAGAGATTAGGTCTAATCCTAAAAAATTCTGGAACTGCTCTTCGCTGCGCCGTCAAAACTTTTCTATTGGGAATTCATCTAACCGGCAACAGGCAGTTGACAGTTTTGCTTCTTATTTTGCAGGATGTTCTGGTTCCACCCCCACTTCATCACCTACAGCCGCCAGCCTGGCTTCGGGTGACATCACAATGTTTTTTGTTGATGACTTTACAGATAATAAAATTATTACAGCTGCTAAGAGAATTAAGGCTAACATGTCCTGTAGACCTGATCTCTTCACAGGTTGATGTTGTGTATACTGATCTATCTAAGGCCTTCGATTGTCTAAATCACTCTGTTCTGATTGACAGGATGAAGGCTATCGGATTCTCCGAGGGCTTGCTTGGCTTGTTAAGGTCTTACCTGGATGGAAGGAGGCAATTTGTTGAGGTTGGGGGCTTAAGGTCTGACACTTATCACATAACTTCGGGAGTACTGCAGGGCTCCTTACTCGGTCCATTACTGTTTAATATATTTATTGACCCAGTTAAACATGTTTTGCATGTTCCTTTCTTAATGTATGCAGATGATATTAAGATTTCTGCAAATATTTCGAGTGTTGATGACTGTTTGCAGCTCCAGAACTGTCTTCAGATCCTTGATGAATGGTGTTGGAGTGGTCTTTCTATGAATGTTTCCAAGTGTTGTGTGATGTCCTTTCGGGTACAATATAAGAGGGCTTCCACTTGATCGCCCCGGGACAGTTAAGGACCTTGGAATTGTTTTTGATGGTACTCTATCTTTTAAACCACACTATGAGCAGACTGTCAGTTCCGCTTACAAAACTCTTGGGTTTTTGATAAGAAACAGCAAAAATTTCTCACAGACTAACACCCTCCTCCTGCTCTTTAGTTGTTTGGTTAGGTCCCGACTTGAATATGGCTCAGCTGTGTGTGCTCCTACTTATGAGATACATGTGACGTCTAGAATCAGTGCAAAGAAAATTTGTAAAATTTCTTAGTTTTCGTGAGGATGGTCGATATCCGTCTATTGGTTTTCCTCAGGAAAGTTTACTTCTTCGCTTTAGTCTGCAGAGTCTGTCAATGCGCAGGCAGTGCAGTTTCATTATATTTTTATACAAACTGGTTAATTCTGTGTTCGACTGCCCTAGTCTGCTTCAGCAACTTAATTTCAATGTGCCTCATATTACAGCACGTTTTCCAGGCACATTTTGTCTCCTGACTGCTCGTACGCGATTGCTGCGATCGTCTTAAATTTACCAGATCTGCAATAATTACTCTGTACTGCAAGACTGCCTAGATATCTTCTCATGTAATATATCAGAGATAAAAATGTTTTTCAAAGTGATCTAATTTGTGACTCTCTTTTGTATAGTTTGTTTGATTATTGTTTGTTATTATGCTTTGTGTATTGGCTCATCCTTAATTTGGTTTTTAAGCTGTTCGATGGTGTATGAATAAATAAAATCAAATAAAAATAAACATATAAACAGTATCAAAGGCAGTAAAATTCATCTATCAGCAGTTGATTAATCTAAAACTAGTTTACCTCTTTATTTGTAGTATCACCAAATGATATAGCCATGCTGCAGTTGAAGCTAAATCTATTTTATTGACTAAAAACTAAATTCTACCTTTGCTGAACAATTATATATCACTTCCAGGGCTGCCTGCAAGGAATTCCCAAGCTTCAAGAGTTTTAAGTTAGACCAACAACATCAGCAGCAGCAGCAACTACGTCCACCAGCCGTCGCTCACTCTCAAGAGACCGTACACCAACGCACAGCGAACATCCAGAAGTTCAGTTCGCTAGGACGCCGGCCTCTTCCTCAGACACCTGACGAGAAAGCCCGTAAACAGCCTCCGGTACCTAAAGTGCCCACCACCATCTCGACTACCAGCATTGAGACTCCTCTTAACCCAGCCAACTTTAGATCGCTGCAGAGGGGAGCGTGGCACGATGGTACAAGCAGCTTCCAGCCAGGAGTGCAATTCAGGTCTCTACAGAGAGGTGTCAGCACACAGCCCAGCTCATTCAGGTCGGCCAAGATACAGGATCAGGCCCATAGTGAGGCTGTATATGCTAATAGCGAGAGCGAGAGACAGTTGTATGCTGTTACTGAGTTGTAAGGTATACGTTCGATTTTAGTTTTGCTACTTGGGAAATGCAGGCAGTTAAATATGTAAAAACAATAAAATCGATATTGTTATTTTAAGTTGGATTATTATCTAAAACTGATATTTATAAAAAGAATGATAGGTAAACTTTCTCGATGAGGTCTGATTGTTATTGGACGTTTTTAAAATTTTATTTATGACCCTTTTAGAATTATTTTACAAATTTAATCTAAGAAATATATGGTTTATTATAACACCATTTATTTCTGTATTGTTTAGACTTGCTATATGATCCATGAATTTTAGAATTAAAATATATAGCCTACAGCTAGCTGCATACTTATTTATAGTTCGGTGCCGAAGATGCCCACCCCTGTTCCCGGATTTACACCTCCTCCGAACGGGGCCGCGGACAACTCGGGACGCCAGGCGTCGCCTGGCTGCTTCGATCCGGACCAGCGCAGTCGCTGCAATACGAATCTACCACAGTCCAGGAAATGCCGCACCTAACTCCCCGAGCAGCCCGCCAACGGAGGCAGGGAAGAAACAGTCCCCTTTAAGGTTCCCAGTGTCATTGCGGAGCATTCAACATTTCTACCACAGGTTCGCTGAATAGAATCAGGCTTTCACCTACCTGGGGTATTCTCCGGTGACGATGTTCACTAAACAACCGCTGCGGTGGTGGCCTCGTGAATCTGCGGCCTCGCTCTGCTTACCGGTCTTCTCTTAAAACTCACGAACTTTACAATTTCACTTCTTTGCGACGGACGTACTAGCTTGCTCGCGGTGACTCTAGAACTGACAACTCTCCGTCGGCGTTCCGTCCGGCCACAATACTTTTCCGAAATCGCGGCCGCCTAATTGCCCCCGCTACTAATTATTCTGTTCGACATGCCGGATGTTGGAAAATATTCCAACCTTCACAAATGATAATTGCAGTTTATGATGTAACATAATGCAGTGGCTATGACGGTAAATCAGGCCGGGTAATCTCTCCAGGATTAGTCACTTCGTGACAATATCAAAACCACATTCTTCAAAACAAGACACACAGTGTGAGTTTTTCTTCTTTCGATGCTGTGTCAATGGTGGGTCTTGGAGATCATACTGGTCCATATAATTTTATTGACTGCCGATCCGAACAAATCATGTGATGTTAATCCTGTTTGCTGTCGGGAGTTTGTTTAACTGCCATATATATCTACATCTGGATCCTCCATCCCCTCATTCTTTCCCTGCATAATCAGCCTCAGTGTCATATCTTATCCCCCTCATCACATTCCCGAAATAGAAGATCTTCGGTCCCTTCACTGTTGCTACCACCTCTTTGACTTTCTGAATTTGTTGCAAGAGTGCTTAATTTAAAACGTACTGCATCCAAGATATTTGTAGCATCCACCACACCGTAGTCTGAATGCTTCCAAACATTTTGATGGTGTTAAAAGTTAAAAGTCCTTGTATCAGCGCTGTTATAAAGGGATGAGAACATATAGCAGCGTAGTACAAGTAGTTTTATTTTTAAATTAATGGTCAGGCTACAGATCAACTTTTTCATGGGCATAAATACACTTCTAGCTTTTTTTAATGCCTTTGGAGTGGATTTATTCAAGGTATTTTCCAGATTGGATGTGTTTGCTGCCCATTGTAATAGTGTCATGTCAAAATTATTAGGCATGGGTATTTTAAATATCTTAAGGTTACGTTTAAATGCTTGCAAATCTAAATTAAATTATCTCAAACAACCATTAAGCAACAACAGAACTATTAATTTGACAACGCATATAATAATAAGGTGGCGTTCACTGTCTCTTGAGGCAATCCAATGAAACCGATAATAAAAATTTTATTATTCAAAGGGGGAAGGGGATTGCTGATAAGATAAATACTATGTTCAGGTTCAAGCAGAACATGGTGAAAATACATATTTTCACTGATAGAGTCAAAAGAAGATGCCTAAGGTTAGTCATATAAAAGTACCAAAGTGACAGGATCATAGTTCTATGACTAGTACAATTCCCTTAAGTTTAATTGACACATTGTCTTGTCACTTGTCATATTTGACAGTTAATTTGTCAAACAAAATTTTTACTTTAATACCTCATTTATACTATGAAGTAAAATTTAAAAGTATGCAAGCATACACAACTTAATTAACTAGTCTGATTGTAAGCAGAATTAATTTATAATTTTATTCTGTAAATGACATAATTTTAGTGTCCTCTAATTATACAAATAATTGACACTATGTGAATTGACATTTAATCTGTCATCCACATTTGTCACTTTAATATGCCAGTTATAAAATTAATGTACAGTGGATAGATTGGAAATACAACTTACATTAATTTGTAGTAGGCCAATTATGCAGAATTGTCAGATTAGTCTGCCACTTTATGACAAAGTGTCAATTCTGACAGATTAATTTGTCAGTTCCCACAGATAAGTAAGCAGACTTAGTGTGTTGCAAATTACACTTCGTTTTATCAGCCTTATTTTGTTGTTCTGAACAAACAACATTTTCGCTAATAATATGATTATATTTGTAAACTAAGCAAAAAAGTAACAAATAATAAACATAACTTTTTATTTTCAAAATTTCTATTGCGTTTTTTTTTTTAGGGGAAAAGTACAATTATGCTTATCTAAGAATATATAAATATATTTTAATTATTATGTTCATTTAAATAAATTGACTACAGTAATTGTTTCTACAATATGGATTATTGTAAACAAGTTCGATAAATTAAATTATAAATAAAATCTTCATTCAATGGTTAATGAAAATATAAAATGTTTTTATAAATATCAGTTTTAATTTTAATGAGGGAGATAATTCTTGTTTATTTCTTACGTGGGATTTTTGGTTATAGCGGAAAATTAGTACGTTTTTCAGTTTTTTTTTTAATTTAGTAGTTCTTCCAGGTCTTTATTGAAGCTTTTGTATGATTCAAGCCAACTGATCACTCTTTGCATTCTATATCATTCAAGCAAGATTTATTGTGTTTCGTTTTATCCAAGCAACAGCAGGTTTCAGGTCAACTGTTTATATATATATATATATATATATATATATATATATATATATATATATATATATATATATATATTGTAGGTAAATTTATTACTTTGTAGGCGGAATAACGAAATAAAAACACTTAATATTCAAACACTACACTGTTTACTTTAGGGTAGGTTAAGTTTACAAATCAATATAAAAAAAGATATAACTAATACCGATACTAAACCGACAACACAATGAGACCTCTTAACTCTCCAAGCTGAACCGACCGAGTAGGCCCTTCTTCATTCTCATATCTAGAAGGTTACGCTCGATTCAACTAGGGGGTGGGGTTCGAGTTCTGGCCAATAGAGCTACGCTTCCTGAGGTTGCGCCGTTCGAAAGAACGGCAGGAAATATAAATTAAATTTTACTACAATAAATATATATATATATATATATATATATATATATATATATATATATATATATATATATATATATATATATATATATATACATGGTTGGCGGTTATGTGTACATAACAGGCTGTCTAACGACTGGGAGAACTGGGAAAAATCAGGGATTTTAAATATCAGGGAAATTTGTGATTTTGTTCAAATGTGATGGAAATTGTTCAGTAGACCTGGAAATTATATATTTGTAAAGTTCCATCACTAGCAGATAAATTTTTATTTTGGTTTCAAACGACATACGTGTGGCCCATTTAAGATGAAAACGCCCCTGTAACTTTTGTATTTATAATTCGATTTCCATGATCAAAAGATATAAGATGAAAAACTATAAATTCTGCAAAAATTGTTTTTTATGTCACCTGACCAAGGCCTACCAATGCAGTTTTTCTATGTCAAAAAATGGGAAAAAGGGTTAGTGCTGTTTTTAGGAAGAAAATAAGTACACCACTGCATTGCCCTCAAAATAGGCATATAGCACATTTCGTCAAAAAAGGAGAATTATTAACCATTTCAGAGAAGATTATTTGGGTGACACTTCTTATACGGAAAGACCTCTGTAACTTTTGTATTTATAACGCGATTTTGTTAAACAAGATTTCAAAAGATATAACATGAAAAAGTCTATAGATCCTGTGACAATTGTTTCCTATGCCATTCGATCACAGCCTACTAAAACTATTTTCATATATTTCTTTTCTTCAACCCTCGAGATGTTGTTAACTTTCATAGTTCGTCATAATAGTTATCTTTTGATAAAAATTATTGGTTAGTTGTCGCTGTTTGTGACATTTTATGTTTATAAGATGTGTTGTTACAACATAGGTAGTTACACACTGTGATGGCGACAATATCGCATAGCTCATAATGTCTACTGGCTGGCTACTTTTAGCCAAGCTGCTTTGGATGTGTTTTGATTGTCATTAGTATATAACACTCACGAGCTCTAATAAGAGCAAAACCGGTATGTGTTTCTAATGATAATAAAATGCATCTAACCTTACATATCAGCCTGGTTATAAATAGCTGATGATAATATTTACATTACTGTCAAGGTTCAATATTTCATGATTTACAACATGAATTCGCAAAAGTAAAGAACTGCTGGGTACAGAGAATCATGGTTGCGACATCACCATGACATTGCCTATAGATTCTAATGAGAATCTGCAGGGCGGGTCAATAAGTCCGTTACTTTTTGAATGAAACACAGGGCTTTTGACATAAAATCATTTTATTTCTCAACATAGTCTCCTTTGAGCTCTATACACTTCGTCCAACGTTTCTCCGATTTTTTTATCCCTTCCAAAAAAACAAGATTTGTCGAGGTCCTCAAAATTGGTATTTGTTTGTGAGATGATTTCATCATTGGAGTCAAATCCCTTTCCATTGAACCATTTTTTAAAGTTTGGAAACAAGAAATAGTCACTCGCGGCTAAAGCCGGAAAATAGGGCGGATGAGGGAGCAATTCGTAGCCCAATTTATGCAATTTCGCCATGGAGACTACACGTGTGTGCATCCTTGCATTGTCTTGGTGAAAAAGAACTTTTTTCTTGGCCAAATTCGGTCCAATAAGTTGGTATAATATTCACCATTGATTTTACTTCCCTTTTGAAGGTAATCAGATCCAAAATTTAAATAGTGCTGTTTCATTTGTCTTTTTCTTTGACGACGATGTTTTAAAATATATTCTGAAATTAAATGCTGCAATTGGTAACGCCGCACCCACATACAAATAGCCGGTGGATTTAGGCTATTATGTGCTTAGCGCAGATCAGACAGTGGAGCTTCACGATCCTGAGAGGATGCGGGGGTGACGTTGAATGTAACAGCCCATACACTATAACACCAAGTGTTGCCTGCATGTTTACGTTCTGCCATAGGCTAGCCTAGAATCATGCTTGTGGTCTGCTTAGTCGATTGAGTTATGGCCCGACCAGGTTGTAGCACTTTACAAGTCAAATTTCCAATTTAATCGCGGGTTTTTAAACGAAACAAAGTGTTTTGCTTTTATTGTTTACTGTTTTCATCATACGACGAGTGGTGCAAGTTAGGACTCAGGGAGGAGAGTTTAAAAAACCTGACAGCAAAAATGATGAAGCATGAATGTTCTGCACACATTGTGTCTTGGCATTTTGTGGATTGAGCTCATTTATCAAAAATCTGGGTGAGTTTTCGATTTTACCTAATTTGGTATTGCTTCTTATTGATTTTGAACTACTAAACTCTCAAGCTCACGTAAGCCAATCAGCATACCCCACATTTCGCCACTGGATATAACAACTTTCCTATAAAAATTCAATTGGTAAAAACATCTTTTTGCAAAATTATGACCAGGTCTGATTAACACTACTGCAAAATAAAATAAACGAAGTGTGTCTAGATTATTTGTTTAAAGTTAATTTTGATTGATGTATTTTATGTTAAAAATTCCTTCAGTTGTTGACGTACAATGCTAAAAATAATTAAGATTAGACAGGGAGTAAACAAGAATTATTTCGACTTCGATACTTTTATTTTATCTCTACTGATAAATTATTATTTTTATGATGTATATTTTTAAGATTGATCTCAACATTTGAATATACCAATAACTAAATGATAATGATAATACAGTTGCACAATTTTTTAATACCAAAAAACATATACTGTAATTTAGATAAACTATGTGCTTTAGAAAACAAAAATTGTATAACATGAATTCGAATTAAAGGAGCGAAGCTCAAATTTCTTACTAATATGTAGTAATAATGACAGAATATATGTATAGTAAATTTACATTTAAAAAAATTAGATAGGCGATAACAGCAAATTTTTAAACTAATAGTGCATAACTTGATTTTACAGGACATAATTAATACTAGTCAAAAAATGGTGCAATTTTTCCAAGATTGGAAATTTTCTAATCTTACGAACATTTTACAAAAATGTTGACATTAATGTAATAGTTTAAAAACATTTGCATGTTCACTGCCTCATTAGAGACATGAAAAATTAATATTTCCTATTAAACTATACCTCTAAAGGTATGTAAGAATACTTTAAAAAGTATTGTGAGCTCACATACCAAAAAGTTATTTTTTAGCAAATGGGCGTTGAGGATGCGAAGGAAAACTTGATCTGGTCTTGGGTGGTAGCATTATTGAAAATATCAGATAGGATAGTTGTAAAATGAAATTTTAGAATACACACCAAGTAATCTGTCGAAGGTTTTCGGTATAAATACTTGAGGTTTTTGAGCAGTATAATAACAATTTTGTGTATTTGACATTTCTTCTGTCTAACGCCAAATAAATTTTCAGAAGCTAACATATTTTACATGGCGTTAAGTGTACAGCTTTACAGAAAAGACAATTTTCTTGTGTATCGAAGACCAGGGCAGATGTAGCAGAAAATTGCATTTTCACTTTTGTATTCTTTTTTCTGCTGTACTGGAACAAACTTGTAACTTCGAAATACCATCACATTGTAAAATCAATATTTTATAGCGCATTCCACATAATTTTTCTGGAGCTAGGAACACTAACTTGATATGCTGAACGGGGCAGTGGTAGCCAAATAGATTTTAATGACGGGTTACAAGTAGTTGGCCTACTATTATGAGTATTAGAGGACTCGGTACATTTTTATAAGTCAAAAACACAAAATCACTCAACTTTGGTGTATTACAAAATTTAACAAAAACATAATTTAAATGGTATATACAATCAGTAATTGATAACTGAAATTGAAGTATTATCTAAACCTAATCCTTATTGAAGAAATTGAGTCAAATGGAAAAGTGGAGGAAGCAATTGATTCTACCCAGGCATTGACTAGATGTGGGTTTTCGGCCACAGGTCTGCTCCCTACTTTGGTCTGGTACTAATGGCCCATAAAACTTGTTGCTGACTTTTCGACTTAAAAATTTTACTTTATAAGAATCAGGAGGAGCCTCTACTTTCACATTTTTTCTATGAAATGCTTATGAGTTTTCTTTGAAGTAAATTATATAATAACAGAGAATTTCAAAGCCAGTGAGGAACAAGCTCATCTAGTAGCTTCCTCGAAGCAAAATTCTGAATCATCAGAATCATTGTGTACAGAAATATTTGAATTCCTCTCATCTTCTAAACTCATGTCAAAATTAAAAGTTTTCCTTACTTACCAGAAATTTTTCACTGGTTTGATCTCTCATCATGGACTCCTCCATTTTGTTCTCTCTTTTATCTTCCAATTTATCATTTTCCCAAGTTTCTATAATGATTTTGGAATACTCTTTTATTTCTTCTTTATTAGGTTCTTTGATTTGGGCTTTGGGAAAAGGTGGAATCCTCTCTGGAGATATGGTTTGTCCTGTAGCAAGTTTGTATATTTCTTCAGATTTGCTTTAAGCTCTAGGTGCAGCTTCACAGTGACTGTAAGGTCCAGGGGTGGCTTCACATTGGTTTGAAAGTCCGGGGTATAGCTCACTCTGACTCGAAGGTAAAATTGTTCTCGCAAATTGACTCGAAGGCCCGGCAATGGATGCATCCTGAGCCTTAGTGCTTAGTGTAAGGATTTCTTCGTTTGTCACCAACCATGTGAGATAGTCACTTTCTGTAAATGCATTTGTATTCACAGGGAATCACCACACATTTTCTAAAACCAGAGTTTATGTTTTTCTCCATGAATGACTCAATGAATGGCGTAGAAAAGAGTGATGCAATGAGATCAAGTGTGATTCGACACCTAGGGTTCCTAATCAGTCAGTTATTGATGATTGTTTGCACTTGGCCTTGAAAGGCTTGAAAATGCCAGTAGCTGTATGCGATGTGTAGTATGTGGCGAGAAAGTAGTTTCATTGCACGAGCATATTCCACTGCTTCTAAAGAACAGTCAGACTTGTGGTTGTCCGTTAGAACTAATATAAGCTCTTCTGTAGTAGACTGCACATGGTGTTGAACATGTTTTAGAGCAGAGACAAATTCACTTGTTATCATCACATATTTCGTAGTACAATACTGCCCTCCGGTGCCTCGAATATTCTTAACGGTTTTTCACAATGTCTTCGAAAAAGGTAAGTAGTGTGGTAGAGCCTTTCCAGCAGCAGTCACAATTCTTCCAACACTGGTTGATTGTCCTCTTTTAACACGAACAATTTGACAAACTTGCTTTTATCCGGTTTTGTAAATGACTTTGGGAGAAGGTAAAAGTGTTGAGAGATCGGTTTCCTCCAGACTCGAGACTGTTTGATTGAAATATAATTTTTTCCATCGCTATTCATATTGTTAAAGAAAATTTCAATATTACGACGGTTGAACCTGGTATTATCATTCATGCTGGTGCTGTTAGGTTTTCTGAGGGATAAGTTATTATCTTTTTATAACATTCGAGGCGCAATTGACTCCTGTTAGCTCATTTTCTGTCCAAGATAACAGAGTGTTTTTTTCTAAAGCCATGACATAATCATAAGCCAATTTTCAGAGTCCTGTTGTTTTTGGTACTAAACACCTGCCTACAGGGATATTTTATTGATTTATTTATTTACTAACTTATACGCCAGTCGGCTTTATCCATAAAGAAGAAGAAGACAAGCAACAAGGGTGGTGAGTAACAAGACTATATAATGAAACAATTATCATTTCTGCAATACCGCACTCTTGACGCCTGAGGTGAACGAGGCCAGATTATTTCCAAAAAAATCAGTGCTCCCACAGTATTCATTGACAACACCAGCTATTCTGTTATCTGGTCCATAATGCATGTAGCCTTTGGATGTTTTGGTAGTTTCAGTCAGTCGAGATGTCCTCAGCCCAGGTCTAGGGCAGATGAGTCCAAATAGTCCCGACTCTCAGGCGAGTCAATAAGTCCATTGATAACCTTGTAGAAGTATCTTAGGTCTGTGGCTATTCTGCGATTTGACAGGCTGTTGATCTTAAGTTGGGCGCAGATTTCGTCACGGCTGAGTTTATTACCATTGTGCATACGATATGATATATGTTTGATGAATCTCGACTGTACTCACTCGATTTGGTTGATCTGTGTATTGGTATAAGGAGACCATACTAGCGAACAGTAATCCAGGATGGGTATTACCAGCGATGAGTAGAGTCGGATTAAAGTGTAAATGTTCTCGAAATCCTCGCCAGATCTAGTCATGAAACCCATGGTACGGTACACCTGAAGGGTAATCTTGTGTAAGTGCTGATGGAATGTAAGCTTGCCGTCGATAATGACACCCAGGTCTTTGGTAGACATGGTTTCCCAGAGAAGTTGGCCATTCAGAAAATAAGTAATAGGATTTCGGTCGCGTGAACATGAAAAAAGGACATACATGTACACTTCTCTATGTTGAGGCTGAGCTTATTTTTGATACACCAGCTGCTCAACCTGCCGATATCCCGCTGGGGTGAATCAGCGTCACTTGTGTTTCCGATGCGTCTGTAGATTTTTAGGTCATCAGCGTAGAGGAGAAATTCTGACTCAAAGTTATCGCCAATGTCGTTGATGAAGATGTTGAAAAGTATGGGACCCAAGTGAGAACCCTGCGGGACTCCTGAGGGAACATTATATCCCATGGAAACGTGGCCACCGACTCTCACCTGCAGCCGTCTACCCACCAGATACGACTCTAACCACCTGAGTGCCATTCCACTAACACCATATTTTTGCAGTTTGTTGACTAGAATCTCGTGGTCAACCATATCAAATGCTTTACCAAAGTCCGTATAAATAGCATGGACACTGTCACCTCTGTTTAGAGATTTGAGTATATAGTTTGTGTATAGAAAAAGGTTCGTGGCCTTGGACTTACCACCGAAGAAACCATGCTGTCTGGTAGTTATCACATTCTTGAAGGCAAGCTGCGGCAACACGATCCTCTCGAAAAGCTTTGACATTGCAGACTGAATACATATCTGGTGATATTCCACATTATCGGAGCTTTTTTCCTAAATTAGACCTGTCTATTTCACGCTGAATGGGAGATCTCCTGGCTGTCACCCATCTGACAAACGAATAGTGGAAAACTTGAGTTGCCTACATCCACCCTGTGGCTGCTACATCTGCACCTATCTCCGGTACTAGGAAAATTTTTCAATTTATTTATTTGTCTTATATAACAAATGTTTTTATAAGACCAGTAAAAAATATGAATGTATTAAATAAATAAAAATGATGTATTAACAGTTTTTTTTTCCATTTAATATGTTTATGCTGTGAAAATATTATGCACTATTAATTTAAACATTGTGAAATGTACTTTTAAAATAATTTCTCAAGACTCTCAACAGAGGTTTTCACGAGACCTTTGCTTCACTTGTCCATTCCTCTTTGATTGCTCCATACTTATATAAATACACACATTTCGAATCACAGAAAACCGAACCACATTCGCACTTAAATTTAAAACATTCCAGATGTAAGTATCTCATTTTTCACCAGTTAAGAGCACTTCACAACATAAAGAATCTAGATTTACCGTGTTTTTTGTATTAAGCGAGCATTCTTAACAGTGGTGCCAAATTACTTGAATTTCCTAGAAAAATTCTACTTTTGTAGTTTAATAAGAGGTGGCTTTTTGACTTTTGAAGATGCAGTAACTTTTTAAGTTAGTTGTGTGAAAAGATCTTGTTTTTACTGTAAATAATATATAAATGTAAGAATAAAAAGAAGCATGGTTTTCGTTGTCATATTGTGACACAAATAAAGTAATTAAAGCAGTGGCAGTCTTTATAAAAGCAAAGGCCAAGAAACAGCATATTATTAATTATTTGATTTTTCTCAATGAATATAAAAACTACTCTCGTTTTTATACTAATTAAATAGATAATTAGGTCAAAGTGCGAGATGTAAAAAAAAATTTCTCATTTGGAATGTCACCAATGGTTTTATGATTTATAAAATTATTCAGAGCAAACAAAATTAACATATACGAAGCCTGTTTTTAAAGTACCTTTTGAAATTAAAAAAAAAACAAGTAAACTTTTCTAAACAGTTTTATATTTACATGAAAGGCTGTACCTTAATTTACTTTTCCACATAATTTCCACCAATATTAACCTATTTATCATAGCGTACTATCAGCTTTTGAATACCATCCTCATAGAAGTCTGTCGCTTGATTTGACAAGAACTGTGACACACCCGTTTTAACCTCATTATCGTCATCGGGGCGCTGACCACCCAGGTGCTTCTTCAAATGCAGGAACAAGTGGTTGTCATCGGGCACAAGATCGGGACTGTATGGAAGGTGATCAAGTTGTTCCCAATGAAAATACACAATGAGTTCGAAAAGTTTTTTTTTCCAAGCCCGGGCAGTGGTTTCGCTAGATAGTGGGTAGGGACAGTGGGAATCACGTTAATCCATTCATGCGCGTCACTAATTAGATGACGAGGCATTTGGCTATCAGAATGGCGTTTCAAACTCGGGCTTCCATGTACCCGCACCATATGGCCGGCCTGCAGGCCACGACATTGATCACGTAACCAAACACGCTCGACAACGACACAGAGCGGGCACGAAGCCCCGGCTTCTCCAGTATTCTGTCCCAGTGGTGGGTGTCGTCCAACCCTGCACCTTCTCTTCCAAGGAAGAGGCTATCGGTTGGCGCGACTGCACGGTCTAACCTCAAGCTGTTAGACTTGGTGACCAATAAATTTGTTTTCAGACACCCGTATATCAGGACTTCCAACCATATTCACCGGGTCCGAGCACGCTTATTATGGGGGATCACGGGCCCCAGTCCTTACGAAAGAAAACAAGCACGTACCACTCGCCGCGAGGCAGCCCACCCCTCGCTGTTCGGATGCAAGATCAAAAATCAATTAGAGCCAGTTGAGCCAGCCTAAGAAAGCGCCGTCGCCAATAATAAGTAGTCCTAGACTATAAAAAGGTCTAGAGTATAAAATATATAAAAATATAATAATTATAATGATAAAAAGGATCGGCAACCTGCAGGCATGTGTTATGCCGATCCTAGGATATGCACAAACGACACACATATGAGTAGTGAAGTCCGTGCTTGCATTGAATAGCAGGATTTAGATGGAGAGATGTTATATACATTCCACTCAGGACTGACACATAAAGTGGCGATGTATTGAGAGACTGCCTTGTATCTTTAAAGATGTTATAGACCTGATGTCTCGCCTTGACAGACAGGGGACATGTGAAATGATGTTATTGTCCCCACACCAGATCGCTCGTGCCCCAATGATAAGGAGTGCCATGACTAACTGTGTACCTGGGTATCGGTCATGCATGGCCTGAATAAACAGTGGGCCACTATATATAGCCACCTTGTTCTGTGCAGCATGTGAAAGTGGACTCGGGCACTTCCAGCTAACGGTAACATCACATATCGTAGTTTGTGACCCCTTCCGGAGTACGAGATCGGGTATTATCAGAGTCCCATTGCTGCATCTGATCCTGGGCTCTTAAGAGAGTCATAGTTACTCCCGCCGTTTACCTGCGCTTGCTTGAATTTCTTCACGTTGACATTCAGAGCACTGGGCAGAAATCACATTGCGTCAACACCTGCTGGGGACATCGCAATGCTTTGTTTTAATTAGACAGTTGGATTCCCCCGGTCCGTGCCAGGCATCATCATGAAGCAAAACAATCCCCTTACTCAACATGCGTGTTTTGTTTTGGATTGCTCACCACGAGGCAAAAAATCCACAAGCAACACCCCCTTTCTGGCCCAAAACACAGAACACATGATTTTCCGGGCTGAAATTGTTTGTTTGAACGTCACTTTCTTGGGTGATGTTGAATGCCGCCATTCCATTGATTGCTTCTTCGATTTTGGTGTAATATAAGCCACCCATGTTTCGTTGCCTGTGACAATTTGGCTTAAAAAATCATCACCTTTCTTACTGTACCACTCAAGTGAAGTAAATGCACTGACTACATCTTTAGTTTTGTGTACCTCAGTTAATATATTTAGTGCCCATCGTGAGCACAACTTTTGATAATTTAAGCATTTGGTCGCAACTTCATAGAGAACTTCTGGAAACTTGAGGAAACTCATAGGATAATGATGAAATTGTAAAGCGTCATTTCTCTTTCACTTTTTCGTCAACTTTCTGAATCAAATTGTCAGTAATCACTTTATATACTTTCTTACAATTGAATGTTTTTTAAAATGCTGAATTTTTAGAATTTGCTTTAAGTATAACGATTGATTCGTTTACAAAAAAAAATACAGACATATAGGCTATTAGGCTTTCACTTTTGTGAAGCCAGAGCACTAGTCTTTACGTCTGTATTTAGTATAGAACGGTTTCACCAAGTAATGGCAACAACATTTAATGAATTGATTCATTTTTGTTGTCATTTTAATTATTTTCAGAACCTAAAGATAATGAACTTGCCACTGCTAAATGTCTCTTTATTATTTTTATCTCTTGTGTGATTAATAAATGCTCTTGAAATTTTTACCCTGACAACTGTAAGGAAGCCATAAAAAAGACCAGACAATTTTGACAATTTTTTTTCACCGAATTGTCATTTTAACCCCTCTAGTATAGCCTAATTGGCAGATTGAAATGTGAATTAAAACAGTATTTTATTACAGATAATCAGCCTGGCGGCCTGTTACTTTATAGTTCATTAATTAAGCCAAATTTAAAACGCACCATTAGTTGTAACGTCAGAGCTGTTGCACAGCCTTCTACATGAAGGCTGTGGCTGCTGTCATGGCTACTGAATTCAAACAATCATGATTTTATATGGGCTAAATTATTCTTTCAGCTTTTCTTTAGACTATAAACAAAAGTAAAGCTTTTCTGCTCGTGATTATGTGTACAAATGTCTATAAAACGAGCTTACAATACATCTTTGATAGAATATCAATTTAATTTAAATTTAAGAACAACTAGTCCCAAACTACACAAGAAAACGCATATGCTTAGATACATGCTTGCTCCAACGTATTTGACCTACTATGACGTCACACCACATACCTACATAACCTCATCTTAATTTCATTCATCTCTCATTCATATCAACATGTTAGTTATATAAAAATCTTGTTATTATTCTTCTGTGACTAATCCAAAGCAAATATTTAAAACCGTGGCCGAATGAGTACATTTTGAGGTCACAAAGAAGAAAGAAAAAGTATTTTAGAAGAATTATTGTTTTTTTTTTTTTTAATGTAAATATAAAATAATAATTATTGCCAGCTGAAATACTTTCAACTACAGAAGCATGTTGTGCTGATTTTTTGTGGCTTTTTTCGTTGTATCTATGCATCTTTTTTGTTTATAATAATTTAATATGAAATGAAGCAACACCTGACACTATATAATGAAATAGGAACAATTTACGTAACATTCAGATCTATTAAAAACATAACCTCAAAAACATTTTTGTATGAAGAAAGTTGCTCATATTGTTTCACTTCGATAGAGCCTAGGTATAGAGATAACTAGTGAAGTAGTATTTCCACATGTCTTTTATTATATCCGGCTTTCTATTTGCACAGTTTGAAAGGATTCGAAACTCAGGTTATTACAGAGATTGCTTGAAATTCGTCATTTATTCATTCGACAATACTGAACATTAGTTATATTTTATTGCCTTCTTTTTTTTTATGAAGGATTTGAAAATTGATATCGAAGGTTGCATGTAAAGTATAGTTGATTTTCTATCACTAATCAATTGGAATATGTTAAAATTAAAATTCACAAATTATTTTGTCACTCTGCTAAATATGCAGTGTGACCCATTTGTTTGCAAGTCACCCTGTACATTCCGAGGGCATGGAGACTGGCAATGGTTGTATTCATTCCTAAACCTGGGCATCCAACAGACCAGGCAAAGTCCCTGAGGCCAATAAGTCTCATGTCCTTCTGGCTAAAAACAGTGGAAAAACTGCTCGACCGGCACATTAGGGGCGGTGTACTAGAAGCATATCCCCTACACTGCGGACAATATGCATACAGAGCAGGAGTCTCAACCGAAACAGCACTGCACCAACTGGTGCTGAAAGGTGGCGCTGGTGGCCTTGCTAGACATAGAGGGGGCCTTCAGCAACACCTCATTCGGATCGGTTCCGGCAGCTGTCAGGGAGCGTGGAATAGAGGAGACCTGCTGCAGGTGGATCGGTTCCATGCTCAGGGACAGGGCAGTGTTCACCTCACTCGCGGGAGGGACTCTGCTGGCGGAGGTCACGGCGGGGTGTCCTTAGGGGAGCGTTCTGTCTCCCTTGCTCTGGTGCCTAGTCGTGGACGGACTGCTGGGGAGGCTCTCAGGAGAGGGTATGAGGTACAGGGCTATGCGGACGACACTGTCATCATAGTCCGAGGAAAGGTTACACAGTCAGTGTGGGAGCGCATGCAGACAGCACTGAAAGTGGTGGAAGGGTGGACGGTTCGTCAAGGGCTCAGGGTGAGCCCTGAGAAAGCAACCATCATACCATTTACGAGGAGGTGGAAGTGGGAGAGCCACAGAACTCTCACTCTATATGGTAGGAACATTCCAATGGCCAGGGAGGTAAAATATCTTGGGGTCGTATTGGACTCTAAGCTAACCTGGAATCGTCACGTTGAAAAAATACTGCGTAAGACAGTCATGACCTTAGCTGTCACTAGGCGGCTATATGGAAAAACGTGGGGACTAAGACCTAGTATGGCCCACTGGCTGTATACAAGGGTGGTCAGACCATCGTTAACATATGCGGCACTGGTCTGGTGGCCTAAGTGGACACAATCCAGTGCCAAACAAAAACTAGGCAAGATCCAAAGGATGGCTTGCCTAGGCATCACAGTGGCCATGTCTTTAATCCCAACAGCCGCTATGGAGGTGTTGCTGGACCTGAAATGAAAATCGTTGGGTAGGGCGAAACAGTCCTTTGATTGAGTGGCCGCCGAAATACCCAGACCTAGCGCCAGTCGATTTTATTCTTTGCGGTTTACTAAAACAAAAATTTACAAATCAAGGCCACAAACTCGCTAGACCATGTTGCTATCTGTTTAATCTTATATCAATGTTTTTTCATGAAAAACATGGCAGAATAAATTTATGACAATGATGTATCATGCATTTTTCATTTGACTACAAAGTCGTTCCTACTCGAAATTTTTCGATGCAGTTTCCTACAGGGCCGTTTTGGGGAATGGTAAATCCAGTGGCGTGATCAAATTTCTTTTAAAAAAATCTAATAAGGATTCTTAAAATTTTACTCCTGAAAACTGATAAAGTGGGCCTGTGATTTTGTAGAAATATGGCGCTTATTGCTCTAAAAATACAGTTCATCAAGATCCATACCTTAAAGAAAATCCGGTAAAAATCGCACCATAAATAAAGATTTTACAGGGTGACTCGGCAAACACATGGGTCACACTGTATTTTAAAATCCCTATCATGTTGTACTGACCTGACCTTTATATACCATTTGCTGCACAAATTATTGACAAAAATAATAGAAATTAAGTAATAAACTGCCTTTTTGTTAAAAATTTCCTGCCAGAAACTCAAAGATTTTACCGGGTGACTCGCAAACAAATTGGTCACACTGTATTTTAAAATCCGTATCATGTTGTACTGACCTGACCTTTATATACCCTTTGCTGCATAAATTGTAAACAAAAATAATGGAAATTAAGAAATTAACTAATAAACTGCATTTTTGTTACAAATTTCCTACCAGAAACTCAAAGCCTGCTATAATAAAATAACATGTGAATGACATATTTGCTGTCAAATTTGACAGCCGAAAGTACAACGGTTACGATACAATAATGTTAACGTGTATGTTTAACCTAAGATACTACAAAGTCTGCCTCAATTTAAGGCTTTAAAAGTAGATCGTGTTTCTTACTGATCGAAGTGATCGTAGCTTATTTTCACAGGAATTAGGTAAAAGTAATTAGAAAAAATTAATGTGTATAAATATTGTCCTCTTTCTATTCAACTGTTTTGCGTACACACAACAGTTGCTGAAAGAATATTTTTATTTTAGTTGAGTCGTTTTTTAAAGAAAATGTAGACATTATAAGATTTCATAATGAAAATATTAAGTTATATTAGGACAACATTGTTCGCTTGAATTTCAGATATTCGTTTGTGTAAGCTACTATACTGTACAGACTATATAATGGTGTAAAACCCTGTATGTTTTCAATATTGAATCATGATGCTATTTTCCCTATAATTGATACATTTTTACATTTCATTTTATTTTGTTGTAATTTGTGTTCTTGACTAGGTTTTGCCTTAAAGACCCCATCTTTTTTTACAAAACTCTACTATTGTTTTCTAAAACAAGACATTTGGAAGTTGTCAGCAAATTGAAGTGAATTTGTTACAGCCAATGTGTCGTTTTATGTAAAAACTGTCAAAATACATTTGATTTATCTGCTAGATAATATATTTTATGTAACTTAAGACTGCTGTGATAGATTGCACAGCTAAAAATACACTAGAAAGATGCAAATTAGAACCTGAAAATAGTCATAGTTTGTTAATACAATATTTTCTTTGAGATAAAAGTATAGCGCAGTTTTTACTGTTAATACCCTCTAACTTACAACCTTTTTAGTGAATTTTCTTAGAAAACATTCACTAATGGGGAGATCCCGACTTTAGAATTTTCAACAAAAAAAATTAGAGCCCATATCCTGGGTCAGTTTCCCAGTTCATCATCAGCACGCTACTGACGCACGCTACTGAGCTATGAGCATTTGAAAAGTCGTATTGCTTTTACGGAAAATACAGAAACATCCCTGAACGTTTCACTTTTGAATGTTATTGAATTTATATCATTGCTTGTAATATTTTAGGCCTCTTTACCCACACAAATAGATCTGATTAAACAGCTTTTAAAATGTCCACAACAGAACTATTCACCAGACGTAAGGTCGTTTGCTATTACCCTAAATTTTTATTCAAACAAAGCTTATAATTACGTTCGAGAAAAATTGATGAAATCTTTGCCACATCCTCGAACAATTTGTTCCTGGATTCTGCAAAGAAGCATTAGCGTTTTTGGATTCATTCAAAAAGAGTAGAAGCAGCTGAAAAAGGTCGCAAAATACTTTGTTAAATACCTAGAGATGTTCATAAGACGTCAAGTTGAGTGGACAGGAAAAAGTTTTGTGGTAACGTAGATATGAATAATTCAAACGAGCTTCCAGTGGCTAAAGAAGTTTCTCTTTTCTTATTAGTTGCTTTAAATGACCACTGGAAAGTTCCAGTGGGTTATTTCTTCCTAGCTGTCATTTCTCGTGAAGAAAAAGCAAGCCTATTATTTAATCGGGCTTTCAGTTTTATCCATCAAGCAAGAATAGTCGTTACTTCCGTAAGTTGTGATGGAGCAGCTGCAAATATAAGCATGATTAAATGTTTGGGAGCAAATTTAGATACATTTACTCAAGAAGGTTTAAAGGCTTATTTGTCACATCCTGTAACCAATGAAAATGTATAAATTTTGCTAGATGCTTGCCACATGATGTAATTAATAAGAAATTATTCGGCAAGTTGCAGATCTATAAAACATGGCAGCAGACAAATCGGTCATTTCTAGAAAAACTGGTAGAACTTTCGAATATTTTATTCGAGTAATCATTTCTATAAAAATTCACTACCATAACGCACTTGCTGCGTCCAGACTTTTTAGTTAATCTTATATATATACTTAAATAATGTATTGGTAGTTAAACATCTTTGAAATTTTATTTTATTATTTTAATCGTATTTATAAAATCTCAATCCTAATTCTCGAGACGGCTATGGTGTCGAGGACCGTGTAAACAAACATTTTATTCAATGTTGGTTTCAAACATTACAACGCATCGCATTGGGCGATGCCTGGTCTATCCGTAGGTAGATAGTCAAAGATCTATACTGCAAACATAACCTTATTTTAATCTGTCAATTATCTATTATTTATACATCAGTGTGTCAATTATAGAAAAATAATGTCATGGTTCTTCTGTGACCAATTCATAACAAGTATTCTAGACCCACTGAGAATTCAATTGATTTCTTTGAAAAATGTAAATATAAAATAGTAATTGATGCCACTTGAAATACTTCCTGTAAAAAGTTTTCATATTGAACATAGCATAGCATTTTTATAATCAGTGATTACTGCATTTAAAGTATGTGTTTAAAAAGATACATGTAATGCAACAATTTAACCGATAACATGTTCATTAGTGAATATGAGACGCTTGTTGCTTCAACTTGAATCGGTTATGAACGTTTTAGATCTGCAATAATTTTTTTCAATGGACAAATAATCGTATGTATAGTAACTTATTGTTTATATGTGTATATTTTTTATTGCCATATTTAATTGTAATAGAGCTTTTCTATGATATTTTTAAAACCGTGTAGAATACAAGAATGACTGTTTATGCAGTTAAAGTATTTGTACCAGTGAAAAGTTTTTTGATAATGTATTTCAGTAAAAGAGTAAGGCTGGAACCTGATACAAAAAGCAGAATCGCCTCAAAAACCACAAAAAAATAATAACAGAGTTACACGCTGGATACGTATTTCGACAACGAAGTTGTCTTCATTAGTAGCTGTCGCTAAACTCAACAGTTTCGCTGTCAAGCTACATATCTAGCACATAACTGTTATTATTTTTGTGTTTTTTGGGGTGATTCTGCTTTTTGCTTCATGTATTTTAGTACACAACTTTGAGATTTGTTTTTGGTATTTTTCAAAACTTGGCAACAAAATAAAACATCATTCTTGCGTTCTACATCAGATGGTTTTAGGGTTACCTTTGTATAATATAAAATGTGAATTACTTACCGTCTAAGGAAAACTATTTATAATGGAATAACTGCCAAAGATTATAATGATTTTGATGCTTGACTGATTGTAAGACTTTCGAGTGAATGTTTCTTATATGCATTTATAAATATAAAAGCAGTGTAATGTTCGTTATATACAATTTATAAATGTCTACGTAAATTTTTAGAATAAGTTATTAATTTTATAATTGTTAATACATCGACGCAGGCCTGTGAGAGAATTTATTGTTTGGTTTTGCATTTGTTTTAGTTTTATTATACTCCGAATTATGCTTTAATTTTCTCTGTTTTATTTGTTGTAAATTACATCACATATTTTGTAAAGTATCGTTAAGTGCATTATTTATTTGCGCTATTTGAACAAAAAATTAAATAAGTAATTGTATAGTAAATTTATGTAAGTAAAACTTTCATTTTCAGAATGTATTTTTTGTTGTTGTTATAACCTTATTCCCACCATACTTTCAATTTCAGGCTGTGGGTTGGATTTCAAATGATACTCTGTATTACAGTATGGCCATACATTCGTCAAAGCTTTGATTCGTCAACAATCACATGGCATCAGCAAGGCCATGTTTCATCCATACTGACAGTAGAATTCAGTTATAGTAACCATTATATATTAAAACGTCAAAATCACTCCTATTATTATTATAACCAAATTCACTGAAGTGTAAATGACACTTGAATGCATTATCTCAACGGTTTTTTAGCAGAATCAACTACTTTTCTCTCCTAAAATAAATACTGAAGGAATAGGCAACCCACTATGCAGCAATCTGTAACAGCAGTTGACTATATTATGCCTTCAGATATCCACCAAAACTCGAATGCCCAGTTTCACTAAGGTCGATTAAATATTTTGAAGCTGTGATTGGTTGTATTAAGCAATGATTAACTAACCATCCATTAAATATTTAATGGAGCTTTGTGAAACTGGGCAGAAGTGTTTGTTAGGTAAAAACCTGGAGGGATCGCCAAAATTTGTTACGTTAAAGGTGGCAGTTCTTTTGGGATGTAGTATGTAGTCTAATAAGAGGGGCGCTATTAAATGAAATGAATTCCAGTTTACCTTATAAAAATACATTTTCCTGTAATTACTCACTACTGCTATCAATACATTATTTATTCTATCGTTTTCTATTTCTGACTTATGAAATTCTCTATTGCATCTCCCTAATAAAATTTTACAAACTATCAAACACTAACCTAATATTATCTAACATCAGGAAATAAACAGATAAACTGTCTCTTGATAATTTAATTTACTATTTCTAACAGAACTTTGTTGGAGAAACATAATTGGTACGCCCCTGTCTCTTTACTTTCATTAGATTGCACTATCCCTTAAGTTTCTACCTGGAATTATTTATCTCTGGATTTCACAATCTTTTCCAATTTGCTGGTAATCTTTATCCTCTAGACGTCTGTATCGCATTAGGTTTACGCATGAACAATGCTATACAAAGAATACTTATACACCGTTAGGTTCTTTATTGTAAATAGCTTAGCTGCCTTTGACGTATTCTTTAGTTACACCCAGTGGATTTTCTTCACTAGGAATAATGCTTCTACCTAGTTGGCTATTCTGTATTACTGACATTATGTTATGTCAACTACGTCACCTAGCGTTACGCGAAAGCTCGATAAAAGCAAGCCTTTCGCAAGGTACAAGTCAGTCCTACAACATATCTCATCTTCGCTTCGTGAACCCCGAGTTCCTAATGTTCTACTTAAACACCGCTCGCGTGTTTAAGCCAGTTCAGTGCTACAGTTCTACGCCAGATCTCATCTTCTTCGCTTCGTGGAACCCCGAGTTCCTAATTTTCTACTTAAACACCGCTCGCGTGTTTAAGCCAGTTCAGTGCTACAATTCTACGCCAGATCTCATCTTCTTCGCTTCGTGGAACCCCGAGTTCCTAATTTTCTACTTAAACACCGCTCGCGTGTTTAAGCCAGTTCAGTTCTACGCCAGAACTCATCTTCTTCGCTTCGTGGAACCCCGAGTTCCTAATTTTCTACTTAAACACCGCTCGCGTGTTTAAGCCAGTTCAGTGCTACAGTTCTACGCCAGATCTCATCTTCTTCGCTTCGTGGAATCCCGAGTTCCTAATTTTCTACTTAAACACCGCTCGCGTGTTTAAGCCAGTTCAGTGCTACAGTTCTACGCCAGATCTCATCTTCTTCGCTTCGTGGAACCCCGAGTTCCTAATTTTCTACTTAAACACCGCTCGCGTGTTTAAGCCAGTTCAGTGCTACAGTTCTACGATAGATCTCATCTTCTTTGGACCCCGAGTTCCTAATCTTCTACTTAAAACACCGCTCGTGTGTTAAAGCCAGTTCAATTCTACAGTCCCGTTCTGCAACGAATCTCATCTTCGTCGCTTTTTGGGACTTCTAAGATCCCAATCTTCTACCTAAACATCGCTAGTGTGATTAAGCCAGTTCAGTTCAAGCTCCAATCTTCCTACACAAATTCCGTTCGTATAGTGAAAAGTCAGTGTTTTCTCGAAATTAGAAAGTATACGCGCAGTTAAATGCAATAGCAAGTAGCTAAGATTGTAAAATCTCCTGAATAACCCATTAAATCAAGTGTTAAACAGCAAATTGTAAATAAATGTTGAATTCAAAGTGTATATAGTAAAGGTAAGGTAAATGTAAGATGCTTACTGGCAATTAGGCCATAGCTGACCCTTTTTGCTCATCTAAACTAACCTACTCTCCACCTTGAGCTCGATCTCAACGACGACAGTGATTTGAAAAATCATCCGCCACCGGTGAGTCTCGAACCGTCGACCCCCGACTCATTGGAAAGTCATCGACTTTCCCGCACGGCCGCGGAGGCGCTTAAGTGTATATAGTAACAATGCAACATATATAAATATAAAAAAGTGTATTATTGAAATCTTCTGGAATCCAGTGCACCTAGAGTTATAAATACAGTCCACATCTTCAACATATTCTTCTTCCAACGCTAATTAGCAAAGTCGACTAATTAAGAAGGGTGGGATCAATACACCTGCAAAACATTGGGGAAAGAAAGTAAGCTCTTTCTCCCCCAAACTTTAGTATGGGCATGATTTTTCCCCAAAAGTGCGTGTGCAGTCTTGTTTACATAAAAAATCAGACAAATGTTCATACTGTCGGCGTTTATGATCTATATAGACGTTAGGTAACCCAGCCTTTAAACATTATTAAGTATATAAAATATAAGTTAGACGAATATTTTCTGTTAGTTAACTTTACAACTTATCTGTCTTGCCACAGGTGATCATCATTGAAATTACCAATTACTGGAGATGGGAATTGGAAAGTTGCCACAGGGATTTTATTTTCATTTTTAAAGTTACCGGAGACTTTCCCAGCTTTTTTTTTCATGTAAATGTCAATTCCTGGACCAGTAACCACCTTTTTAACAGCTGATTTGCGAAGTAAAGGCCAAGAAACTGTGAATAAGAAGAAGCAGATTTGTGTTGATTCAAAGAAGTTTTTATAGAAATACAGAAAAGTCGTGGTGAAACTCAAAAAAACCTTGAAGGTTCCAGTGGATACTAGATGGGGTACTTAATCTATGACGTGAGATGTACGACAGGGTCGCCATCTCTGTGTGGAACCAGGTCACGACAGCTCCAAATAACACAGAATGTTATAAATAGAGACTGTATACAACCAACTAACAATTTTGTAAATTGCCAGCCCTGGCCCATTCTCTTCCCTAAACCGGTCTGCGTTTCTAATTATGGTGAGAATACATCTAGCCTTACATACATTGTCCCTTTTAGGAAAGAAAATGAGCCCGTGCTGACAATTTACAAAATTGTTAGTTGGTTGTATACAGTCTCTATTAATAACATTTTCCAGGTATTTTTTTTATATTTCAACAACACACCACAAGGGCTTAAAGACTGAATACTATCGTACCGTGGGTGTCGACAAGGAGGAAAGAGGCAACTTGTTAATTCTGGACTTGAAGGTTTTGAGGTTCAGAGGAGAAGGAAAAACATGTGCCGGCAAGGCATTCCACAACTTGGAAGTCCTCAGAACAAAAGAGCAGGCATAACAAGATGTTCTATGTCTGGTGACCCGGACAGTAAAAGGGTGCATTCGCTCTGTTCTTCTGGTAGATCTGTTGGGGGCAGCAGGTGGAGGTACTATGGAAGAAAGCTCCTATGAGCAGTGCCCGTGCAGATATCTATAAAAGAGAGAGAGGTTACCAACGGCACGTCGGGCAAGAGATGGCAGCCCTTGAGTGAGGGTAGGGTCACCGATGAGACCTATAGCTCTCTTCTGAATTGAGTCCAGGATAGCGAGTGTAAAAGCGGCAGCGGCACCCCAGATGTGGGAGCAGTATTCGAGGTTTGGCCTTATTTGTGAAGTATATAAGGTATAGAGATTAGCTGGTAAAAAGTATTTGCGAGCCCAGAAGAGGAAACCTAATTTCTTAGCAGCCGCTTCTGCAATTTATGCGACATGTTGGTGCCAATTGAGATTTCGATTCACAGAAATGCCAACAAGTGAAAAGGACTCATTACTTGGAATAACTTGGTTGTTCATTGTGATGGATCTAGGGCTGGTGTATCTCTTATGAGATAGAAAGCAAGACTGAGACTTCCCCAGTTTAATATTTTTTGGAGATCCACAGAAACAGAACCATCCATGTGTCTGCGATCCTCATCTAATTGGGCTAAAGAGACAGGCTTAGAATATTGTATATTTGAGTGGAGGGTGCTGTCGTCCGCGTAACTGTGAACTGGGTTGGATACGCTAGAGATGACGTCATTGATGTGGAGAAGAAACAAAGTAGGGGCTAAAGCTGAACCTTAAGGGACTCCTGCATTAATTGGATACAGTTTAGAGGAATGGCCATCCACAAGAGAAATGCTGCAGTTTGAGAGGAAATTTGCTGTTCAGGTACAGAGTTTTGATGGTAGGCCATAGGCCGGAAATTTATTAAGCAGCGCTGCATGCCAGACCTGGTCGAATGCTTTGGATATGTCTAGAGTGACAATCTGGGATTCACGTGTAGTTCTTGTTCCAAGAATGTGTGACAAAGGAAAGGAGGCCGGCAGTTGATTTCCACTGACGAAATCCATACTGCCTGTCGTGGATTAGACTGTGTTTTTCAAAAAAATTTAGTAATTCGGTGTTTATATACTTTTCCGTCACTTTAGAGACGACTGAAAGGAGAGAAATAGTCCTGTAGTTGCTAGGAAGCGCTTTGGATCCTTTCTTGGAGACGGGTTGTACTTGAGCAGTTTTTCAGTTACTAGGGAATATGCCTCTATTGTAAGATGTCTGAAACAGACGAGTCAGGACAGGAGCAAGTTCTGGTGCGCATTTTTTTGAGAACAATTGCTGGGATGTCGTCAAGGCCAGAGGCTTTCCTGGTATTAAGAGAAGAGAGCACATTTCGTACCTATTTAGTTTTAAAAATGATATCCGTCGTTTTTTGCATGGCATTGGGGACTGTTGGTGGTTGAACATTTGGAGGTGGGTTGAGAGTAGAATTGCCGTCGAACAACGAGGCAAAAAGTTCAGCCTTGCCCAGGGCGGTAGAAACAATTTCATCCCCTGAAACAAGAGGTGGGAAAGTGCTCTTGCAGAAATTATTCCCAATAGATTTAGCAAGAGTCCAGAAGGGTTTGCTGCCGTTGGAGCTTGAGAGGATTTTGTTTTTGATGTGGTTACTAAATGAGTTTTTTGCCTCAGAAAGAATGCGGACATAGCGGTTTCTTGCGTCGTTAAATGCTTGACGGTTTTCTTGACTGGGATTGTGTAGAAGCATTTTGTGAGCTTTGACCTTTTTTAAGTCTGGCCTTGTCACATGATTTAGAGAACCAGGGCTTTTGAGTGGCTGAAGAGGTTTTCAGTGTACGTGGAATAAATAATTCCATGCCAGCTAAGATAATTTCGGTGACGTTTTGTGAGATATCAGAGGGGTCAGGATGAGAGAAGCAGACAGACGCCCATGGAAATGAGGAAAAGTAATCCCGCATTTCGTCTCAGTTTGCGGAGTTGTAGTGCCAAACGATACGTGGGTGTGATGACTGTGTGACCTCGGGTTGCACTGTGCAGGAAGCAGTGACCATGCCGTGGTCTGAGCGACCAAGGGGGGCGGTGACTGATATCTTATAGCATTCAGGTTTTATAGTAAGAAGGATTTGACAAAAGGAATATCAGTTTGTAGCAACAAATAAACAAAATGCCATATCGAAGCTAATATATATTACCTTTTCTCTTACATTATTTAATACAAACATCATATATGTATAAAAAATAATACTGTGCATAATTATTATGAGTCTTTAATTTTTGCTTACATCATACCCTAAACTCTGAAATCCTTGAGTAACAAGATTAGTGGAGATTCTTACTGTACCCTGTGTCATCATTCTTATTACTGAAACAAGATAATATAAATTAAGTATGCTTAAATTTTAAATTACTGAAACTTTGAATTACTTAATAGAATATTTAACCTCGATATAAAAGTTAGCTGATGGAATGTTTGATTTACTCTTTATTCAGAATTATTCAATGACATGGCAATGAATATGTCACAATACAAAGCACAAAGCAAAAATTCCTAATACACGTTTGCTCAATTAACTATTCTAAAACTTAAAATATTTACAGTTCAAGAATACACAAACATATACTAATAACAAATTTAGTTTCTGTTATGGCACAAAAAACAACCAAACCAGACAAAACAATACTTATATAAAATCAAAGTGTTAAATATAAAAACACATCAAAACAGTAAATAAATAAGTGACACCTATTGTATAAACACTGAACAATTAAAAAAATCAGGTAGGTATAAAAAGACTGTGTTCTAAAAACTTTTTAAGTTTTATTCTCAAAACAGACACAGTAGTAGTTATGGCAACACTTTGGCCAGACAGGTAGTGAAGATAGCCCCCACTCCAAGCCCAGCCCCTAAGCCACCAATCAACCAAGACAACCTGTCAGACAAGACAGGCAACCTGTCCGACAGGACAGACAACCTGTCTGACAGGTGGGGTGCAGATCCAGCAACACCTCCATGGCGACTGTTGGGGTTGAAGACATGGCCCCTGTGATGCCTAGGCAAGCCATCCTTTGTATCTTACCTACTTATCTGTGTTGCTATTCTGTGTTTTATAAAATACGGTTTGCAACTTTCCATTTGTGGAAGACCAAAAAGGGCCCTTATACATATATTTTTTTGCAACACAAATATTACAATAGCGTCAACAGAGTTGCCCCAGAAGATTATCCCATACTTGATTATGGAATGCATATGTGAATGATATACCCCTATACAAGTTTCAGTTGAATCATTGTTCCTCAAGCCATTTAGTTGGTAGCATAGTGAGCTCATTCTAGGTGTCAACGCCAACGAATTTATATGCGACACCCAAGTAAGCCTGGAGCCTAATGATAAGCCCAAAAATCTAACCGTTTTGTTATATTTCATGAATATGTCTGGTTTTTAGCTAAAAATATGTAACCCCTCACTTTGATAATATGTCTCAAATGTAACTTTAGTCTTTTCTAGATTTAAGGTAAGTGAATTTCTTAAAAACAAACTTTCGAACAGTTCCAATGAAATTGTAGTTCTTGTTTTCAGGTCTATGAGATTAGGCGATGATACAATCATCGAAGTATCATGTGTAAAGGACACGACCTCATTGTCAATCTCGGCCAGGAGGTACCCCTCTATCAATCAATTCCCAGTCGGTCAACTCCCACCACTCTCTTTCCGCCGAGCCATTTTTTAAAGTTTGGAAACAAGAAATAATCACTCGAGACTAAATCCAGAGAATAGGGTGGATGAGAAAGCAATTCGTTGCTCAATTTATGCAATTTCGCCATGGAGACTACACATGTGTGCACCCTTGCATTGTCTTGGTGGAAAAGAACTTTTTTCTTGGCCAAATGCGGTCGTTTTTTCTTCAAATCGACATTGAATCGGTGCAATAAGTTGGTATAATATTCCCATTGATTGTTTTTTCCTTTTAAAGGTAAACAATGTGGCTTATACCGCGTGCATCCAACAAAACGGTCGCCATGATTTTATTGGATGACAAACCCACCTTGGCCTTCTTTGGCGCCAATTCGCACGGAGAAACCAACTGTTTTGACTGCTGCTTGGTCTCTGGTGTGTTGTGGTGAATCCATGTGTCGTCCACGGTTACGAAACGGCACAAAAACTCGTCCCTATTGCGGTTGAATAACGCCAAACACTCCTTCGCAGTTGTCACACGACTGCGTTTGTGAGCAAATACGCGGCACCCATCTTGCAGATAGCTTTCTCATACCCAAGTGATCATGCAAAATCGAAACCACTGAGCCATATGATATGCCTATGGCTTCCACAATCTCCCGCACTTTCAATCTCCGATCGGCTAACACCATATCGTGAATTTTTTCAATTGTTTCGGGTGTAGCGACCTCAACTGGGCGTCCAGAACGTTTGGCGTCATTTGTGCTTGTACGGCCGCAACGAAATTCAGTAAACCACTTTTTTACCATGGAAATTGATGGTGCAGAGTCCCCATAGTATTTACCAAGCTTAGCCTTGGTTTGAGTGATGGGTTTTTTTTCGCAAAAATTTCATCAGCACAGGAAATTCACTTTTTTCCGTTTTCGTTACAACTCAAGAGGTTGTCTGCTTTCAATGGCTATCTAACACAAACTAAATGACGCAGCTTGTTCAAAATTTGACAGGAGTCAACTCACAGATGCTTGTTGATAGGAGCAGTGTTGCCCTTCCTGTGAAAAGGCAGGAAATCGAAAAAGTCACGGACTTATTGACCCGCCCTCGTATTGGTAAGATTTCTATTAAAATAGCCTCTATTATTAAATACACTTGGATAGCCTAAATTACCACAACATATATTTTTAAAGACCTGACGATCATTTCAGTAACAAAGTTAGCGTCATTAGACGATGAACAATTCTGGATCCTGAATTTTTCATCCTCTGATGACGCTAACTTTGTTAGTAAAACGATCGTCAGGTCTTTAAAAATATGTGTGTGTGTGTGTGTTTTGTTTCTTTAACCTCGGCCAATCCCCGACACCAGGGAGCAGTTTCACCTCACTATCCTCAAAATTTTGCCAAACCCCAGCCTTTCTGTAAGAAGGGTAGGGATCTTTAACGTGCCCAACATCTTATGGACACGGAACCGACGGATTTACGCCCCCTCCGAAGGGCGGAACGTGCAAACATTCAACTTACTCAGATACAATGCAAGAACCTCAGTTGATGTTAATGTTACAGTTTGTACTGAACAAGTGAAAGGAGAGTCCTGGGATAGAACCCAGTACCCTTTGGTTCAGAGGCAGACGTTCTTGCCCCTGAACCACCAAGGCTCTTTTAAAAAGATGTCTTGTGGTGATTTGGGTTCTCCAAGTGTACTTATCAGTGCTCATCACAGGTTCCAAATCTTGAGTTAGTCTCTATTATTATTTGTTTCTCAACATCAAACCATCTGAGGATGAAGTATATTGCACTTCAATGTCTTTTATTATTATTTTATTCATTGTTGACCAATAACAAACTTATACCCGTCCCCAAGAAAGGATTCAAAGCGCTTTCTAGCAACTACAGGCATATTTCTCTCCTTTCAGTCGCCTCTAAAGTGATGGAAAAGTATATAAACACCGAATTACTAAAATTTCTTGAAAAACACAGTCTAATATACGACAGGCAGTATGTATTCCGTCAGCGTAGATAGACTGCCGACCTCCTTTCCTTTGTCACCCATTCTTGGAACAAGTCTATGGACTACACGGTGAATCCCAGATTGTCGATCTAGACATATCCAAAGCATTCGACCAGGTCTGGCACGCAACACTGTTTAATAAACTGCCAGCCTATTTCCTGCCACCAAAACTCTGTACCTGGACAGCAAATTTCCTCTCCAACCGGAGCATTACTGTTGTCGTGGATGGCCATTCCTCTAAACTGTATCCAATTAATGCAGCAGTTCCTCAAGGTTACGCTTTAGCCCCTACTGTGTTTCTTCTCCTCATCAATGACCTCCTTTCTAGCACATCCAACCCAGTTCACAGTTACGCAGACGACAGCACCCTCCACTTAAATATACAATATTCTAAGCCTGTCTCTTTAGCCCAATTAGATGAGGATCGCAGACTCATGGAGGGTTTTGTCTCCATGGATCTCCAAAAAATATTAGACTGGGGAAGTAGAAATCTTGTACAATTCAACCCCACCAAATCACAGCCTTGCTTTCTTTCTCATAAAAGAGAGAGATAACACCAGCCCTAGACCCATCACAATGAACAACCAAGTTATTCAAAGTAATGAGTCCTTTTCACTTGTTGGCATTTCTCTGGATCGAAATCTCAATTGGCACCAACAGGTCACATCAATTGCAGAAGCGGCTGCTAAGAAACTAGGTTTCCTCTTCCGGGCTCGCAAATACTTTTCACCAGCTAATCTCTATACCTTATATACTTCACAAATAAGGCCAAACCTCGAATACTGCTCCCACATCTGGGGTGATGCTGCCGCTTCTACACTCGCTATCCTGGACTCCATTCAGAAGAGAGCTGTACGTCTCATCGGTGACCCTACAGTCACCCAAAGGCTGCCACCCGTTGGCCACCGACGTGCCGTCTTTCTCTTTTATAGATATCTGCATTGGCACTGCTCAGAGGAGCTTTCCTCCATAGTTCCTCCACCTACTGCCCCCAACAGATCTACCAGGGGAACAGAGCGAATGCACCCTTTTACTGTCCAGGTCACCAGACATAGAACATCTTGTTATGCCCGCTCTTTTGTCCCGAGGACTTCCAAGTTGTGGAATTCCTTGCCGGCACATGTTTTTCCTTCTCATCCAAACCTCCAAACCTTCAAGTCCAGAATTAATAAGTTGCCTCTTTCCTCCTTGTCGACACCCACGGTACGGTAGTATTTAGGCTGTAAGCCCTCGTGGTGTGTTGTTGAAATAAATAAAAAAATACGCTTTATGTAACTGGACTATGATCAATATGTAAGGGTAAAAGCATTTTGACGATCATCAGAAACACATACCAGTTTTGCTCTTATTAGAGCTCGTCAGTGTGCTATATGGATGACAATCAAAATACATCTGATAAGGGTAACCAGCCTCAGAGAACACTGTAAGATGTACTGCATAGTCTCCATATCAAGATGGCGATTCTGCAATACACCTTGTGACAAGATAATAGTTCCTAGTTATGCATGATATAGCGACTCTACAATACACCTTCACAATGTTCTCTGTGCTGTCATGCAAATAAAAGAAAAAACAGGACTTACAGTTGTTTCCGGCAGTGGTTGCCAGCATTTTAGGCTGTAGCAGTTCAGGCTGATAACCAAAGAACGACCACAAGTAACCTAGAAGTGTTGAAGGTTGCGGTTTTGATAAGATCACATCTAGTTTCGAACTACCTGCCTTAATTGGCATGTGAATTCTTCCGTATCCTTCTAGGTGCATTCCACTGTAGACACTTAATACTACCTGGGGCCCTGTAAATATAAATCATTTTTATAAACATTTATTACATACAAAATTAAAGTATTTTTAAGAAAGCTGATTTGGGGCTGACTTTTCCGACAAAAAAATAATTTAAAAAATTTGTTAGGTAATACGAAACATAACGATAAAGCCACTGAAATGTCGGGTATCTAGCAGATAAGTTGTAAAGATTGTAATCTTAAATATGTTCGGCAGACTAAAAGAACCATTGAAACCACATTCAGGAAACGTCTGGCACATCTGAGATATGGTAGTGTACACATGTCATGCGTGGCACAACATATTTGGGATAATAATCACCACATAAGACAAAGAAAATCTGAAACTTTTCAAAAATGTTGGATAACCCGCGAAGTTTGAAGCTTTCGAAAGTATTTATATTTCTAAGGCAATAAAAAATAAAAGTTCCTTAAACCGAGCTCTGTCTTCCCTGGCAGTGCTCTTTGTCACGCCCAGAACCGGTTCTGGTCCCATAAATGGTTCTGCTGACCCTCTCTTCGCGAGACTGTCAGCTTCTTCATTGCTTTTGACCCCCGAGAAACCCGGCACCCAGATGAAGGTGACCTAATTATGTCCAGCCAGGTCGCTTGTCTCGTCTCGGCATTCATTTACCAGCCTGGAATTTACCTGTGGGCTACTTAGGGCCTTAAGATGCTGCCCGTCTGTCTGTGGCTATTAGGATCCGCTTGTTGGTGTAGCCCCTCCTCTTGTTCTCTCGCACATAGTGCAGGATGGTGTACATTTCGGCCTGAAAGACCGTTGCGTGGGCTCCGAGGGAAATACTATGACTTACCCTCGGTCCTTCCGAATAAACACTTGCCCCCGTCCCACGCTCCCCGCCGGATCCGCCCGTCAACCAAACGAACGCGTCCCGTGGTAAGATTCGCGGGCTCGCGAAGTCTGACCTACACATTTTCGGGGGTCGTTCATTTTATATCAAGCTAAAGAAGGGTGTATTCCACTATTCTAATTCATTTTCACATAGGTTAGTGCACCCCCCTTAACTGTTTAGGTGTCTCTGAAAATTACTCTTCTTTTCATCGTACAAGTTGAAATTGACATTTGACATTAAGTTGGCTTTATATGTCAAATGTCAATTTCAACTTAGGATCGGCTATACAATGAAAAAAATGGTACTTTTCAGACACACATAAACAGTTAAGGGGGCGTACTAACTATGTGAAAATTACTTAGAATAGTGGAATACACCCTTCTTTAGCTCGATATAAAACGAACGACCCCCGAAAATGTGTAAAACATGTCGCAAAAGGGAGTACAACTTACGTTTTTCCTACAAAAATGTCCAAATAACTCTAAAAGTTGGCTTGTGTCCTCATTTTTATTGTGATTTTCGTCATCTACACCTTAAAACACGTCTATATACAACATTTCATAAAAATCTAACACGCGCCCCAGAAGTAAACCTTTACCTTCACGCTCTAGAAAACTTTTTTGGGTGACGAAATTTTGATATTTTCAGAAAAAATTATGAAATATGCTTATTTGAGTGTTGCTTCCCAGTTGTCACGTGCCTCTGAGTGGCCAGGTTGGTTGCTAAGCTAGGTTCCTACACTCTCGAATTGCGAAACTAATTCCTGTTCGTTTATTTTAAGTAATAACATTATATTATTTAAAACCAATAGGAATAGGCATTACTTTCGCAATTCGCGAATGTATCAACCTTGCTGTAAGCGTTAAATAAGCCACCGGCCACCGCTTTTGGCTATATACTATAAGTATAATTTTATAAAAAATTTATTAAACTCTTATTACTCACATCCAAATGGATTTGTTGATTTGAACACAACTTCCAAGGGAAAATTGAGCACCACTTTTTCTCCATTTGTAGTAACATTAGCGATCTGCGATAGGCCTGCCTCAACTCCGCCGATTATTTTCCAGTCCGGTCCTGTCACGAACTCGTACTTGCAATGCCAGGTGGTGCCCGCTCCAGCCAATATGTCGATCCACTCTATCTGTCCAGAAATAGACACTAGGAACGTCCCGTCTGACATCACTCTCCAGGTGTTCCCATTATACTACCACAGTATACATGCTTCCTCTGTTTTGTTTGTATTGAGCCAATTGCCTGGGTAACCGGCAAATACAGGCAATTCCGTGTCTGTACTGTTTAATAAAGGTGGTCATACACGCGCGTATTTGTGTTATATATGACGATCTACTCTACGATGTAAAAAAATGTTCGGGACGCAGTAAGTGCATTATAGTAGTGAATTCGCATAAGAATTGTAGGTAAAAGTTTACTTTCGGGGCGCCTGTTCGATTTTTATGAAATCTTGTATATAGACGTGTTTTAGGGGGTAGATGATGAAAATCACAATAAAAATGAGGGCAGAAGCCAACTTTTGGAGTTCTTTGAACATTTTTTTAGAAAAAACGTAAGTTGTACTACACTTATAGTGTAGAACGTCTAGAATCTTTATAGACAGTTTAAAGTTTAAATAGACGAGCGGTGCGCAGAGTAAGGTAGTTCATTACTCAATAAGGTGGCGTAGAAAAGTGATCATAGAGTATTAAGCGAGTCAACAGTAAGTGTTGGTGTATAAGAGCGATCATAGAAGGCGATAGATAGTGTAATATAGTTCTATGGACATTTAATAATGGAGAAGAGAAATATTTTAGTTGATACTGGTGGTGGAAAATAGTTGGCAATAATAAATTAGTAGTTTGAAAAGCTGTGTTTTGTTAATCAACAAATCCAGAAACCAGTAGAACGCAACAACTGGTGTCAGAAGTGGGATTTTTAAGCTGCAAGCAGAAATATTTTCCAGAATATTCGTTGAACAACGTGAAAATTTCTAGAATCTCTGGAAGATCAGTCTCAAATTCACAGTCTTGAAGTTCAAGAAGAAAATAAAACAGATCCATCCAAGATCATGCAGCTACTAGAGAAAATAGAATAACAAATAAGGCCGACGACTCATGGACACCCAAGAAGAGCTCACCGCGCAAATGCCTTGCGCTGCTGGAACTGCGGCAAGGCGGGACATATAAGGGGCGAATGTTGGGCTCTAATATCACGCGCAAGGGAGAAAGTGAAGCTAAGGCCGGTAGCCATTTCTCAGGTCAGCGATTCTGACAGCGCTCTCGTCGTAGACGGATACGTAAGCGGTAATAAGACCCAGATGGTCGTCGACACAGGCGCACCTAGGACGATTATTCGCCGCGACATGGTTCCAAGATGGCGAGTAAGAGAGCCAGACAGAGTGTACAGAGTAAATGCAGCCGGTGGTGATCGAATCCAGGTATTTGGCGAAACTGACGTTGAGCTGCAAATTGGGACATGGAAGACAAAGCAAAGAGCCATAGTCGCCGCCATATCAGACCCGATTATAATTGGTTCGGACATACTTCAGGGTCAGTGCGCTAAACTTGATCTTGGAACTAACATCCTGACTATCGGCGGTGAAGAAATAATAATGTTGCCTGGCAGTAACCTGGTAGTGCGGAAAATCACCATAGAGGAAAATAGCAACGCCTGCCGTGAAATTGCCATTCCAGTGAAGAGAGCTGTGAGAGAAACAGACGAGCCAGTTACTCAACCAGAAGCAAGTGGAGAAGACATTATGAGAGAAGTACAAGACGATGGGTGTAAAGACCATGTTAATATGAAGCCATCCCAGAAAAGGTCAGTGAACACATTTATTGGAAGAGAGTCGATGTCGACAGGGTGAATAGGGCCCGCCGAGATATCTTTGCAAGTAGAAACACCAGAACGATAGCAACTACACGGAAGAGCCAGTACCACGTAAGAACTCCTCTTGAAGAAAACTCCGACATATTGACGAGAAGGAAAACCATCAACTTTGCTGTCGGAATGCGAATAGAAAGCGACCGCATGAAGACCCATTATGACATGCGAGCTAATTCACCTGATTTTAAAGAAGCAGATTGTGTGTGGTTCTACAATCCAGTACGACGCAAGGGGCGGTCACCGAAACTACAGAAATTATAGGAAGGTCCTTATAAGGTGGTTAAAAGGATCAATGACGTTGTCTATCGCATTCAGAGGAGCCCGAAGTGCAAGATGAAGGTACTCCATATGCACAGACTTACGCCATACCAAGAAATGTCAGAATTCGACCAGGACGATCGAATATAAGAGGGGGGGCAGTATCACAGCGAACACTCTGGAATGACATTTCTAGAATTGACCAGAAGCGACAGGTGTAGAATAGTGTAGAACGTCTAGAATCTTTATAGACAGTATAAATAGACGAGCGGTGCGCAGAGTAAGTTAGTTCATTATTGAATAAGGTGGTAAGTAACCAACAGTAAGTGTTGGTGTATAGGAAGCGATCATAGAAGGCGATAGATAGTGGAATATAGTTCTATGGACATTTAATCATAGAGAAGAGAAATATTTTTGTTGATACTGGTGGTGGAAAATAGTTGGTAATAATAAATAGTAGTTTGAAAAACAGGGTTTTGTTAATCAACAATCCAGAAACCAGTAGAACGTAACAATATATTAGTTCATAGTAAAATGTTAGCTTAGCTGCAAACTCTAAAGAAACTGTTAAATAATGAATTAATATTCGAAAGTGTTTACATTCAAATGATAGCGCCAGCGTTTCACGCACTACATGACGTAATAAAAGGGGCGTGGTATATGCGCAATATCATATCTCTTGTAAGTCATTATATCATGTATGCGTATAATGATATCTTGTGTCATTATATCATGCTATTTCCTCAACTAGATTGACAATTTTTTCAAAGGCTTGGTCTGTGAAACACTTTCTAAAAGGAATTATATTTGTTAGGTACTTATTTTACAAGTACGTATTAGATATCACAAGACTTACCAATTCATGTGTACATCAACAGCCTTATCTATTATGGCATGAGATATTTGTTCAGGAATCGTCTTAACATCTGAATTTTCAAGAAATTTTCTATTTTTGATATATTTGACGGTGTCACAATCCCTTATGAAGAAATTTATAATTGCATTCTGTTTTTCGTGATACGATTGTTCTGAAAATACCAGAAGATTTCTTGTCTTTCTCTTTGGTAGTCCTACGACGGTTAACTTTTGGCCTTGTAGGCGTCCTCGTTTTTTTATTGAAACAGGCATTTTAATTGTCGACAAAGCGATATCATCCGCTCCAACTATTAGATAAGATTGATTTGGTTTATTTGTAGGTTGGAAAAACATTTAATTCACAATAATTAAAAACAGAATGCAATCGCGACAACAATAACATAAAGGAGGTAGCAGTGATGACGGTCAACGGCAACATATTCAGACGCCGCCAATTCGAGCACAAAAATGCATAAAGCGAACGGCATTTCAATAAAATCCATCAAACGCGTCATTTCAATGAAGTCATATCTATTAACGGGTAGGTATTTTCATGATACAAATAACGAGAGATATATTCAGACTACCTATTTTTAGACCTGTCACGCGCATGGTGTCAAGTGGTGAGTCCAATGCAACAATAATATGCTGTCGTGCAGTGGGGTTTGACGTTTCATCACAACCTCTTAACAAATTACGTATTTTACTAATATTTAAGTGCATACATTTGGAAGTAATAAAAATGAAAAAGATTAAATTTAGTGCTGCGATCTATATTATCTGAAAAAGACAATATATGCGTAACTTCAACCGCATTAAACTGACGTTTAGTAACTTTCTGATTGCGAATGACTTTGTTTTAAGTGTGTAGTTGGACTTCTATAACGTTACTCACCACGTGACGTCATAGGAGGGGGGCGGGGCATAAGCGCAATATCATATCTCTTCTGTCATTATATCATGGGTATTTTAGTACACAACCAATTAACGGCAGTTTTAGTACAGCGTTATAAAAATGTCTGTAGTGTATGGCCACCTTTACATTTTAATCGATAAACTTACCTGCCTGCCTTATAAATTAATTTTGATCTCTATTAGGTAGGACATTTGATAGTAGATAATAGAGAGAGAATAGTTTATTAATTGCTTGGGGCGAGTTCGCGTTTACTCCGAAAAAGTATCTTAAGGTGATGAGCATTTCAAATATCCAGAACTTTTAAGTTGCCATCATTCTATGTCTTCTGGTCTGGTATACTGATTTTAAAATAATCACTTAATTATAAATATTTAATATCAACCTAAAGTAATCACATCACACTCACGTACTAACTACATAGCGGTGGACAAATTATTAGCTACATGAGCAAAATGTATATTATTATTTGTTTTTATACATGAATCGGGTATTTTTAATAAAATAAAACATTTTTCTTTGTTATATATATATATATATATATATATATATATATATATATATATATATATATATATATATATATATATATATATATATATATATATATATATACACATATATACAGGTTGTAAATAAATAAGTGCGAAAATATTCAAGGGGTGAATCCTTGTCGAAAAATAGGGGCGGGGTCTTTCATATGAAAAAATTCAATTTAAGCATCCCTTGTTCAGATACAGCTCCTTGAAGAGGGCGTCAAAAGAGCCGTTTTCAAATTTTTTTCCAAAAAAAACGACGAAAGTTACGAAAATAAATACGAGCGGACTTTCTCTGCAACAGAGAGAGGACTAATAGACTATTTCCGTGATGTTCCCCTGTGGTTGCAAGGGGTAGAAAAAGACACCCCTAAAATTTGTTCCTCGACACTTTTTTCCTGATCCACATTATGCAATAACAAAACTTTTTTGGATAACTTGATTCATTTTCAACAAAAAAGCCCTCTTGTAATTTTTCCATAAAGTCAACTGTTTCTGAGAAAAAAAATATTTAGTATTAAGCACATGGTATGATTCACATAAAATGGCATGTTATTCAAATTTGATTGTATCTATTAGGCGTCTGTCATGTTGACATTTCTTTATGACAACTAAAATGTTTTTGATTTCTACATAATATGTTTATTGTTTGAGTGGCAGTGTGTGTAAAGGCTTTGTTGAGCGAATTCGTTAAGATGGTTTATACAAGTGCAGAAATGACCGACATGCTTTTTGGAAAAAAATAATTGAAAACGGCTCTTTTGACGCCCTCTTCAAGGGGCGGTATCTGAACAAGGGATGCTCGAATTGAATTTTTTCATATGAAAGACCCTCCTATTTTTCGACAAGGAATCACCCCTTGAATATTTTCGCACTTATTTATTTACACCCAGTCCAAGCTACGACAGGCAGTATGGATTCCGTCAGCGCAGATCAACTGCCGACCCACTTTCCTTTGTCACCCATTCTTAGAACAAGTCTATGGAACTACACGGTGAATCCCAGATTGTCGCTCTAGACATATCCAAAGCATTCGACCAGGTCTGGCACGCAGTGCTGCTTAATAAATTTCCAGCCTATGGCCTACCACCAAGAGTCTGTACCTGGACAGCAAATTGCCCCTCCAACCGGAGCATTTCTGTTGTCGTGGATGGCGATTCCTCTAAACTGTATCCAATTAATGCAGGAGTCCCTCAAGGTTCAGCTTTAGCCCCTACTTTCTTTCTTCTCCACATCAATGACCTCCTCTCTAGCACATCCAACCCAGTTCACAGTTACACGGACGACAGCACCCACCACTCAAATATACAATATTCTAAGCCTGTCTCTTTAGCCCAATTAGATGATGATCACAGACGCATGGAGGGTTCTGTCTCTGTGGATCTCCAAAAAATATCAGACTGGGGAAGTAGAAATCTTGTACAATTCAACTCCACCAAATCTCAGTCTTGCTTTCTATCTCATAAGAGATACACCAGCCCTAGACCCATCACAATGAACAACCAAGTTATTTAAAGTAATGAGTCCTTTTCACTTGTTGGCATTTCTGTGGATCGAAATCTCAATTGGCACCAACATGTCACATCAATTGCAGAAGCGGCTGCTAAGAAATTAGGTTTCCTCTTCCGGGCTTGCAAATACTTTTTACCAGCTAATCTCTATACCTTATATACTTCACAAATAAGGCCAAACCTCGAATACCTGCTCCCACATCTGGGGTGCCGCTGCTGCTTCTACACTCGCTATCCTGGACTCCATTCAGAAGAGAGCTATACGTCTCATCGGTGACCATACCCTCACCCAAAGGCTGACATCCCTTGCCCAACTTGCCGTTGGTAACCTCTCTCTCTTTTATAGATATCTGCACGGGCACTGCTCAGAGGAGCTTTCTTCCATAGTTCCTCCACCTGCTGCCCCCCGACAGATCTACCAGGGGAACAGAGCGAATGCACCCTTTTACTGTCCAGGGCACCAGAAATAGAACATCTTGTTATGCCTGCTCTTTTGTCCTGAGGATTTCCAAGTTGTGGAATTCCTTGCTGGCACATGTTTTTCCTTCTCCTCCAAACCTTCAAGTTCAGAATTAACAAGTTGCCTCTTTCCTCCTTGTCGACACCCACAGTACGATAGTATTTAGGCTGTAGCCCTCGTGGTGTGTTGTTATATATATATATATATATATATATATATATATATATATATATATATATATATATATATATATATATATATATATATATATATATATATATATTGAGACCTTCCCGCTCTTGGACATACTGTACATTATAATTTTTATCATTAATACAATTTATTCTCCGTCTACAGGTGTCGATGCTAGAAATTAAGTAAATAATAGGTACCTGTAAGTTGCAATTATATTTTGTGTGGCATTTTCATCACGTCGGGATGTAATTAAGATTCGGGGTCGGCTTCACGGGTTTGCTTGTAATTAAATATAGTTTTTGTGTGTCTGTTTTATGTTTTAAAAGAAAACTTGAAGATAAGCTTGCTGAACTATCTCATACGCTGTAAAAGTGATGTTTTAATAATCATGTGCAGTGAAACTGACAACAAAAATCCATTTCGTTTAGGGTTATTATGTTGTTTGTGTTCAAGTAGGCTATAAATAAAGCGAGATCTCACCGTTATACACCCTCTAAGAGAACACAGATAAAATAATGTCATTCTCTAAAAGCAACCTGTTGACACATTTAGCACTGCAGGTGGTCGACATAATAAATTGAGTAGGGTCATGTTGCCTGGCGACTGGGAGGCTGAGATAAGGGAGCTCCTTGCATTGAAAATATGTCTCATTTAAAATACGTAATAAAAATAATAATTTCACAATAGCCGGTAAAATCATAACGTACTGAATACTGCCAATAAGTAATGTACGAACGTGCGCCCTGTCGTCAGGTGCCACGCATCTGTCACTTCACTTATATAGGTGTTGTCTTTAAAAGCAAACTCTGTTGTTTTAGGACAATGTTAACATGCAATTTATCGATATAAAGAAAGCACACATACATATTTTATGATAGATGCACTGTATTCTTTGGAGTATGCTTGCAGTAATTAGAAGCGGTTTGGCAGAATTTAAATGTTATAAATTTGTGCATATTGAAACCTGTGATGAACACTAATAAGTACAATTTGGAGAACCTGATTCATCACAATACAGTTTTATACCTGACAACCGTTTCGCTAACGAAATCAGCTTTACCATTACTGGATAAAAATTGATGTACCTGTACACAAGTAATTAAAAGTCAGGCATCGGACATTAAATAAAAAGTCAATATGCTATGTTTGTTCGTACAAGTAGGCAGGTGTTGTCACTCTAACAGACTAGCTTTATGATCGCTTAATTGAATTTGATATACTTGTTCATGCAAGGAATCAAAGTCATACTTGTGTTGGTTAATTAGAATAAAAATATATTGTTGTCGCTAACGACAATATGTGCAATTTATTCTGCATTGCTCAGGCGCGTGTGGAAATTATATAAATTAGTTCTTTTTATAGTCGGCGAACTTAGTAATAGGGCCGGTGGAAATGCTTCATAAAGTAATTATTTGCCACTATATCTGTAGGTCTATTTTAACAGGTAGCTTGAAATTATCCCTGATACTATGCTTCATGAAATTAATATTGGCCACTATATTTTGTAAATATATTCTGACAGATAAATTGAACTTTTCACTCATACACTAGTTGTCTCATGTTGATTATGTAGAAAATTGTAATTGGTAATGAGAGTAAGTACCTTTGTAGGACATGAAGTAATTTTTGTGTAAGTTCTTAGAATATTTCGTTAAATATTATGCAATTGTTGTGGGTCTAACTGAAAATATCAAGTCAATAGAGAAACTTTGTATAAGCGGGAGCGTGCAGAATGCACGGGAATATAGCCCTAATATCATCATAAAGCGTGGCTATGCATAACATATGTTATATTGAGAGCAGGGGGGACATCGCCGTAATGTGACCAACCGCAGCGTCGCGTAAACAAGGAAGGGGTGACTGAATTATATAAGACCAGCGTGTTTCGTGTGGGATTCAGACGGAGTTTGCCAGCCTTACCTCGCCTCAAATTTCTGATCAGGCATTCATTCCCGGCTCCGTCTCGTTACTTCTACTCATTATCGGCCACATATAGTATTTATTCAAATTACCTTGCCCTTGTTAATAAGCGTGCGCTATTTGGGAGACCCCACGTCTGTCTTACGACTCGTGGAGCTCAGATACCGTCCCGCAAATTTACAAGTAAGCACTAATTACCGGCCACATACATTACTTCCCCTGATTATTCTGCCCTTGTTAATAAGCGTGCGCTATTTGGGAGACCCCACGTCTGTCTTACGACTCGTGGAGCTCAGATACCGTCCCGCAAATTTACAAGTAAGCACTAATTACCGGCCACATACATTATTTCCCCTAATTATTCTGCCCTTGTTAATAAGCGTGCGCTATTTGGGAGACCCCACGTCTGTCTTACGACTCGTGGAGCTCAGATACCGTCCCGCAAGTTTACAAGTAAGCACTAATTACCAGCCACATACATTATTCCCCTAATTACCCTGCTCTTGTGAATAAGCGTACGTTGTTCAGGAGACCCCACGTCTGTCCTAGGACTCGTGGAGCTTGAATATCGTTTCGCGAGTTCACAAGCCCATCAATCATCACGGACTTCCTTCAGCGGCCCTAGGTGATCCCCTCACTACCGCCGAGTTGCCGCCATCTCCGTTGACCGCACGAGCATCAGACAAATACCCCTATACTTCTCGGAAATTGAAATATCGCAGCTTGCCCACGGGTAATAATGTCCAGCAGTGATACAGAGGGTGAGTTTCTTTCATTTTACTTATGTACTTTAGTGTCCGGACAAAGCTATGGTTGGTGGCCATAATAACATGGAATGAGTCGCGATATCGGGAGTCACGCAAAGGTCTCGACTGTCCTCTAAGAGGTCATGAAATGTCAACATAAAATGTCCTATTTCATGCGGCAAAACGTTTAGTCATACTAGATAATTGCAGGAATGACTCATGCTCATTATAAAAATGTATAAACTGTTCAAATGTGTCTTATATAGGCATAGAACAGTAATGGTTTATGTTCATTGTAAGAAAATATATATCTGGGCGAAGTATAAATAATTTAAATGAAATTGGCCAAATGTGTCTTAAATAGGCATAGAAAGGTAATGGTTCCTGTTCATAGTTAGAATGTGTTTCTAGGAGAGGTATAAATTAGTTAAATAAATTGTTCAAATTTGTCCTAACTTGGCATATAACAGTAATGATTCACGTTCATGGTTAAAAGGGTATTTATAGGCGAGGTATAAATTATATAAATAAATTTATCAACTGTGGCTTAACTAGGTATAGTACGGTAATGATTTGTATGCATTGTTAAAAGGTACTTCTAGGGAAAATGTAAATTGTTCAGATAAAGTACTAAAATTGGCATGGAACAGTAATGATTCGTGTTGATTATTAAAATGTATTTCTAGGAGAGGTATAAATTAGTTAAATAAGTTGTTCAAATTTGTCCTAACTTGGCATATAACAGTAAGGATTCACGTTCATGGTTAAAAGGGTATTTATAGGCGAGGTATTAATTGTATAAATAAATTTCTCAACTAGGTATAGTACAGTAATGATTTATATGCATTGTTAAAAGGTACTTCTAGGGAAAGTGTAACTTGTTCAGATTGGCATAGTAGAGTAATGATTCATGTACATTACTCAAGGGTATTTCAAGGCAAGGTATAAATTGCTTAAATAGATTTTTCAGATAGGTGCTGACCTAGCATAGTTAGGGGTAATTATGTATACACGATTCGTGCAAATTCAGTAGTAGCCACTCCGAAGCGGCTTGGCTCCAAATGAGTGTATCATTCTTCTGACGTCACACAGGCAGGCATTAACTGCACCGAATAGGAGTCATAGTAGGGGTCATGTACTCACAAAGGGGGTAGATGTACAGGGAGGCTAAAAATAAAGGAAATTCCCGGAATGTACGACTGGTTCCTCGATATTAAGTCAGGCTTGTAAGGTTTCACTCTTTTGGTGACTTTCCACCATGTCTAAATGAATCTTGCGTTTCTTGACCTGCACATAAATATGATATTAAGACCACAATAGAGTGGCGCCTCAACGATAACCTAACACCACAATAGCGTGGGACTCAACTTTAAACCAACAAATAAATCACATATATTTTGTGCATAATAGAAATGCAAAAGGCAATTTAGCATGCAGTGTAAAATACAAATGAGCTGGACATGGAGAGGAGTCATCAAATAAACAGGCATGCATGTAAATTATACATGCGTGACCTGGTTGACTGCTTTTCAGCGCGAACAGACGAGTAGCGAACAAGTCGCGAGTACATTTCACTATCTTCTCTGAGCACTCTATGTTTGTGGTTATCCATTTAAGACAACAGGTATAATCATTATTGAAATTAAGAATGAACTAAACTAAGGGTTAACTAAAACAAAAAACACAACTGAAAACCAAATAGGTATCATATCCAAATAACGGAAACCACATTACTTTAGAGAATGCTTGGCGTAGAGAAGTGTGCGTGTATCGCAGGTCAGTAACGGCTCGTCCTATTTAAAAACAGGGAATCAGCGTTCATTACGGGCTCTGTAAGTAACGCGTTTTTAATTTATTGATGAATATGATCAGCTTGCCCTCGTGACGTCGAAATATTTACTATTAGGGTATTTGAAAATGTCATGTCCATTTTTGAGGTCATGAAATAAATTTGTTAAGTCGAGATCTGATTTTTCTTTCTTCCCTTCACCCTCCTGCAGTAAAAATTAGATTTAAGGATGTGCAATAGTGAAAAAGTGAACATTGGAGTAGGTCTCGTGCTATCACGACGTAGGAGACGACCACTATACGATCACTGGCCATATATTTCAGGTAATTATTTTATTGCAAACAAGATAATCAAAGGTAAGATCATGTATTGTTTTGTGCTACAAATGGTGGCACTTATTGAGTTGCATTTAACTATAAATATTTGTGTTGCGCAAATAAGATGTGGAAAGTTAAAAAAGGGAAGAAGGGGAGTTTAAAGGGAAAAGAGGGGGGGGGGGCAATCTCAATATATATATATATATATATATATATATATATATATATATATATATATATATATATATATATATATATATATATATATATATAATTCAGGACTTTTTCACACAGATCATTTATAGCCACTTTCACTTCACTATCTTTTGCAAATCTCTTCCCTCTTATTGCTTTTTTGAGCTTTGGAAACAGTTTTAACCAAGCACTTATGATGATAAGACATTGTGACAGTTGACTTGTGAACCGGTGAAAGAGTTTCCCTTTCTTATTTTTCTATGTTTTTACTTTATGGCTTCACGCATTTTTTAAATTGTCATTGGTACTAACGATTTATTGTGGAACCTTATGCCTGATCCTAATGCTGTGAAATTTAAAGGAAGACTAATCAATGAAACATCATATAAAAGTGATGAAAACACCAATTTATTGTCAGCTTTTGGTTTTGTAATTAAGATGAAAGCTATTAACATAACATACTATATACACATAAGAGAGGTTACAGAAAATAAGATACAAATGTGTCAAAAATAATATATTTTTAATTAAAACACACTTAAACCAGAATTGACAAATATTCCTATGAGTTCCTAGATTTTTCTAAAAATTAGTGCAAAAATGATCGATTCTTCACTTCTGAGCTGCGATTTCCTTCATTCTATTAAGAGCACTTCCCGCTTTGAACCATTCAATTTGTTGTTCGTTCAATGAATGATTCAGTTTGATTTTGTCGACACTACCATCAGCATGTTTGATCTCACAGTCGACTGGTTTCCCTGGTGCCAGATCTTTCAGTCCTTTCAGACTGAACTTATCAGTTGGTTGTACTTTATCATAATCACTGGGATTTGCGAAAGTCAAAGGTAGCATACCTTGTTTCTTCAGATTAGTTTCGTGGATACGGGCAAATGATTTGACAATGATAGCACGACCTCCCAGATGTCTCGGTTCTAAGGCGGCGTGTTCCCTGGAGCTTCCTTCACCGTAGTTTTCATCTCCAACTGCTACCCATTTCACACCTTTCGACTTGTAGTGGCGGGCAACATCTGGAACTGTACCCCACTCACCTGTCAGTTGATTTTTGATTTTATTCATTTCATTGTTTTCAGAGTTTGTGGCTCTGCAAGCAAAGATACATATTTTTAAGAACAATAAGATACAAATATTAGAATACAAAGTTGGAATAACAAGTGAATATAATAGGTCACTAATAGCATGCCCGAAGGAACAACTTTGGGTTCTTTAAACAAATATCCAAACAGGTCGATCTTTGTTTGAAACATTCATCATTTTGTAAGATAAAACGGCTTTAAATTTAAATTGACGCCTAGTGACAGTTGATTGCTACCCTTGTATAGTTAATAACCAGATTTGATCACACTGAATGGGGAGAACCTGACTTGCCACATGAAATTTTTGCCTGATTAAAGCAAACAGCTTTACATAATCAGCAAAAAGTGTATGATGTTGATAGATATTGACAGTCATTTATAAACAATAGGAAAAGGAGAGGTCCTAGATTGGAACCCTGTGGCACCCCAGAAGTTGGAGAACACAATGCCGATCTGTACTCATTATTCTGCACAAAATGTATTCATTCATTAAGCTGTGAATTGAATAACTTAAGCAAAGGTTGTGCGAAAAAAAAAACACCAATTACACAAAATTATTGAGTGATCAACGAGATCGAATGTTCTAGTGAAATTCGTGTCTATAACATCAACTTTATTTAGAGATTACATTAAATCTTCCATGGTGAAGTTAAATACTCGGAAAGTGGAGCAATTGCTTGTGAGATGTCACCTTGGTTCTACTAAACTCATCATTGGGGGTGTGTATATTCCGCCTGCTTCATCATCTGATCTATATATTGCGCACTGTAAGACTACTGAATATGTTATGCACAGATATCCTCAATATTATTATTATTATTATTATTGTTTATTGGTAAAAATTATACATTATGTTAATACAATAAGTCTTATGCGACTTGTGGTGTATCATGTAACATAATTTAGAAGGTTGAATCCTAAACAGTTTGACAGTCCGACACCAAATTCAATAAACTTCAGATTTTGACGTACCAAACTTAAATCCTTTTTTCTCTTCTATTTCGCACATTCTAACACTTCAACCATCACCTTGATTTACCATTCATCTCTGCTATTCCATAATGTCTTTCTAACTGCTATTCCCTCCAAGCAACCCATATTTTAACCAAAATTTTTAAATATGAAGTGTACCTTTTTGGAGAGTACAATTTACCTGAAGCACTTTGGTCTAATGATGAGCATGGAGTACTGGTTGACTGTTCTGTCTCATCTGCAGCTGTTTATGTTGCAGTGTCATTTGGTTGCCTTAAACTCTTCCAGATCAACCAGTTGCCAAATGGTGGAGATGTTTTCTTGGATTTGATGTTTGCTAGTCCAGCGAATTCATCGGTGGGCCTGGTGGCTGATCCTATTTTTGGAGACTGCACCCATCACAGGGGCTATGAATGTTCCATACAATTGCAGAACATATCGTTTGACACCCTTCACAGTAAGGAGTACTATTGTCACTTTCGTGGTGTCGATTATGATGGTCTGAACTACTACCTTGCCTCAGTTAACTGGGAACTCTTATTTTCAGGATTGGACGTGAATGCTGCAACTGGCAGATTCTATGAAGTTGTAAAAGCTGGCATTAGTCAGTTTGTGCCAGTGAAAAGATTTAAAAAATCTAGTTTTCCTAAATGGTTTACAACTGAATTGTGACATCTACCAATTCTAAGGTAGGAAAAAGGCTCATGCAAAATAAATGCAAGGCTCTATCAAATGTGTGTTATCACAATACATCCGAGATAAAGACTCTGAATTTAGGAATGATCCCAAGTCATTCTGGAGATTTATAAATGAAAAACGATCATCCTTTGACATTCCTTCCACAATGCACTGTGGTGATCTGGTTGGTGACACTGCACAGGAAATTGTGAATTTATTTGGTAGTTTCTTCTCCTCTGTGTATACATCGAACGCTGTTGCAGCTGCGACGGCTTCGCCACTGGCTTCTGGCAGTAATAATCGCACCAGTATGTGTGTGAGCTGTTCCGAAATATCTATTTATGACATTTATGCAAGGATTTCTGCTCTTCGTGATAAGAATTGTGGCCGGCCCAGATGGTGTACCAGATATTGTTCTGAAACGTGTCTGTATATTGAGCGTGCCTCTACATATTCTCTTCAATTCATCTTTGCGGTCTTCAATCTTTCCTGAGGTCTGCAAGGAGATCTTCTCGGTGCCTGTGTATAAGAGTGGTGACAGAGATGAGATAAAAAATTACAGAAGAATCTGTGTCCAATCATCAATTCCAAAAGTGTTCGATGCCCTGGTTTATGACCAGCTGTCGTGGCCATGTAAGGGTATTTTGGTGCCACAGCAGCATGATTTTTGTGCTAACAGGTCCACAGTTACTAATCTGATTATTCTTCAGTCAACGATACTAGATGCCTTGGAGTCTGGGAAGCAGGTTGATGCCATATATACTGACTTCAGTAGGGCCTTTGATTCAGTCCTGCTATCTAAATTACACAGGCTTGGCTTCAATGATTGTTTGGTGGTCTGGTTTGAGAGTTTTCTCACTGGTAGAACCCAGAGAGTCAAAGTTGCTGGATTTTATTCAGATGTTGTTCACATGACATCTGGTGTCCCGCAGGGAGGTCACTGTTCACCATTTTATTCAATCTTTTTATGAACAATGTGGTCCATATCTTTGCTGGTAGTGATTGTCTGCTGTTTGCCGATGATATGAAGCTGTTTAATGTGATAACTAGCCTTCAGGATCAGCAGGAGTTGCAGGATGATTTAGAGTGTCTCTCTTAATGGTGCTTTGACAACAAATTCAATCTTAACATCAGCAAATGCTCTTATTTCAGCTTTTTCAGAGGGAGGAAGTTCAGGACTTCATATTCGGCAAACGGTGAGATTTTGTCTTATGTTAACCAGGTCAATTATCTTGGTGTTACAGTGGATGAACAGATGACTTTTATACAACACATCAAGAATATTAGCATGAAAGCCTCTAAACTTTTGGGCTTTGTTGTGAGAAACTGTAGACTTTTTTCATTGGATACCGTCAGATGTGTTTACTGTTCTATTATTAGAAGTGTACTCGAGTATGCATCAGTAGTGTGGTCCCCTTATTATGCAAGTCACACAGGGGCTGTTGAAAGTGTGCAGCATGTCTTTCTGCGGCACTGCTCTTATAGACTTGGTTATTCCATACCTGATCATGACTATGGGGAGATACAAAGTTTGTTAACGCTGAGATCTCTTGAAGCCCGCAGAACAGTGGCCAGACTCTGTTTTATATTCAAAATGATTTAAAATAGCAATGTCCTTAATCAAGTTACAATACTGTAAAAAAAAACCCATGGCTTCACGCTCCTAATTAACCACCCTCCTAATTAACCACCAGCATCACTGTGATTTACAAAGATATGAAAAATATCTATTTTCAACAATATAAACACACAAAAAAGCTACAGAAGGCAATAGAACTATGACAATTTTACTCACCCAATAAAGAGATTGTTTGAGATATTATCCAAGTGTCCTCTATATTTCAGCCAAGGTCCGGCAGCTGATATGTGATCTGTCGTACATTTTCCTTTGACCTTAATCAAGACAACCATGTCTTCTAAATCCTTGCCAGTCCATTTATCGAAAGGATCAAGGAGTTGCAGACGTTGTGATTTTGGATCTACATCAACTTGGACTGAACTACCATCAGCTTTTGGTGCTTGGTAAGTATCTTCACCGGGGTCGAAACCTTTAGGTGGAAGTTCAGCACCATGTGGGGCAGACAGTTTGAATTTTTTACCATCCTTTCCTGGAAAACAATAATGAATATTATTAACAATAGAATTATTAATGGTTGTCAGACTTCAAACGCTGTTCAGTACCTTTGGGGAATAGTTAGCGTCTGTCTTAACATATTACGAGGGCAGGTCAATAAATCCGTGACTTTCTGAATAAAACACAGGTTTTTGACAAAAAATCATTTTATTTCTTAACATAGCCTCCTTTGAGCTCTATACACTTCGTCCAACGTTTCTTCAATTTTTTTTATCTCTTCCAAAAAATAATATTTGTAGAGGTCCTCAAAATAGGTATGTGTTTGTGACATGATTTCATCATTGGAGTCAAAACTCTTTCCGCCGAGCCATTTCTTTAAGTTTGGAAACGAGAAATAGTCACTCAGGGCTAAATCCGGAGAATATGGCGGATGAGGGAGCTATTCGTAGCCCAATTTATGCAATTTCGCCATGGAGACTACACATATGTGCAGCCTTGCATTGCCGGGCGTCAAGGACCGCGTTTGGCGGCCGTGACCATGAGTCTCTTGGTGGAAAATAACCTTTTTCTTGGCCAAATGCCACTATTATACATAGTATAGGACATGTTAAATCATTTAAAAACAAATACTACATCAACAGCACAAAACACGCGCATACACAGTCAACATGGCAAAAGGTCAACTCTAATATAAAAACAAAATATAAAACATAAGGTGTGTGGTACAACACCAAAACAGAATATAATCACACGTGACCCCTACAAAATCAAACAAACTCTTCCACTGAATAGAAATAATTATCCAGCATCAGTTTGTAATGAAATTGGATACTAAACCCCACGTTGTGGAGCCAGTATAAGGTAATTTAAAATTTTAACTAGGAAAGTAACACATTTCATCAACTTCAGGGAACAGCATGCCACATAGGTCACCCCGCATAATATCACTGCATTGAAAGAAAATTTAATATAAAACCTGACATCTGCACATCTCATACCACCAACCGTAAGTTCCAGACGCCTGTCTAGGCTTCGGACCCACGTTGCGAGTGCCAGTGTATCGAAAAATTAATGCTAAACCCCACGTTGTGGAGCCAGTATAACGTAATTGAATTAACTGTAATAAATAAAACCGACCTCCGAGCTTGACGTCACTAAAGGGACTTGGACGCTGACTTCACAAAAGGGGTTGATTCGGAAGCTTAAAAGTGAACGGCGTTGACACGTGTGACATGTCATGCTGATTATATACACGTGACATGTTACAAGTTCACCAATAGCTTTCCTAAACTGCTTAAAAGGTTGTATATTCTTAATCTTGTCTGGTAGCATATTATACAGTTTTATTCCTAGATAATATGGAGACCTTTTGTATACCTCAAGTCTTGGTAATAGTAACACCAAATCAACACTGCGTGTATTATAACCGTGTACATCACGATTAGTCGTTAGTCTATGCTTAATTTTATAGTTAGAACAAGGCAACTCTAGAATATACATACAAGGCAGTGTCATAATGCGAAACTCCACGAAGAGAGGCCTACAAGAACTCAAACGCGTTGCAAAGAGCATACACATAACTATGTTTTTCTGGATAATGAAAACGTCTGCACGCATTGGTGATGAACCCCAAAAGACCACTCCAAAAGACAACCTGGAAAGGACGTATGCATAAAATATATTTTTTATCTGCTCAAGGCCCACAATAGATCTTAAATTAAAAATGAAGTGAAACGCGGAACCAAGGGCACTGGTCACATGACCACAGTGAATGTCCCAGCGAAGGTTGCTCTGCAGATGAATGCCAAGAAATTTTAGGGTAGCAAGGGGTTGCAATGTTTCGCCTCCCATTCTCAAAACTACGGGCGGGCCAGATCCTCCACGCCCAGCATAAAATCTCATGTAGCCTGCCTTGTCAATATTCACGAGAAGTCCGTTCTGCAAAAACCAGCGTGACAGGCAATCCAAGGCAGCATTGGACTGGGCCTCAATTTTATCCGGACTAGCTGTAATAAAAATGGTAGTGTCGTCGGCATACATAACGGCGCTGGGTAACGCAGCCAGATCATTTATGTAAACATTAAACAACACAGGGCCCAACATAGAACCCTGTGGGACTCCGTACTTGATTGAAATTGTCTTGGATCTACTACCATAGAGTCCGTCACCACCAGAAGACACCTCAATAAATTGACTCCTGTCAGAGAGATAGGAGTCAAACCATACCAACCAAACCAATATAGAATACAGAACAAGAAATAATGAAAATAGTTACTAAAAATGTTGAAATCAAAAAGAATTCTAATTTTGGGTACAATTACTTACCAGTCAGTTCATCTTTTGTGGGATTAAAATCTAATCTTCCAGCAATACTAAGTGCTGTCACCATCTCGGGAGAGGTAACGAAACAGTGTGTGGCTGGATTGGCATCATTTCTACCAGTGAAATTGCGGTTGTAGGATGTAACAATGGTATTCTTCTCACCTTTCTTCACATCTTTACGATCCCATTGACCAATGCAGGGACCACATGCGTTTGCCAGCACCTGTACAACAGAGACAACAATTTTAACAACTAAAACTAACTGACTCTTGATTTTTTTTTTAAATATTCCACCAACACACCACGAGGGCTTACAGCCTACATACTATTGTACCGTGGGTGTCGACAAGGAGGAAAGAGGCAACTTGTTAATTCTGGACTTGAAGGTTTGGAGGTTCGGGGGAGAAGCAAAAACATGTGCCGGCAAGGAATTCCACAACTTGGAAGTCCTCGGGACAAAAGAGCGGGCATAACAAGATGTTCTACGTCTGGTGACCTGGAGAGTAAAAGGGTGCATTCGCTCTGTTACCCTAGTAGATCTGTTGGGGGCAGCAGGCAGAGGAACTATAGAAGAAAGCTCCTCTGAGCAGTGCCCGTGCAGATATCTATAAAAGAGAGAAAGGTCACCAACGGCACGTCATTGGGCAAGGGATGGCAGCCTTTGGGTGAGGGTAGGGTCACTGATGAGATGTACAGCTCTCTTCTGAATGGAGTCCAGGATACCGAGTGTAGAAGCGGCAGCGGCACCCCAGATGTGGGAGCAGTATTCGAGGTTTGGCCTTATTTGTGAAGTATATAAGGTATAGAGATTAACTGGTGAAAAGTATTTGCGAGCCGGAAGATGAAACCTAATTTCATAGCAGCCATTTCTGCAATTGATGTGACATGTTGGTGCCAATTGAGATTTCGATCCACAGAAATGCCAACAAGTGAAAAGGACTTATTACTTTGAATAACTTCGTTGTTCATTGTGATGGATCTAGGGCTGGTGTATCTCTTATGAGATAGAAAGCAAGACTGAGATTTGGTGGGGTTGAATTGTACAAGATTTCTACTTCCCCAGTCTAATATTTTTTGGAGATCCACGGAGACAGAACCCTCCATGAGTCTGCGATCCTCATCTAATTGGGCTACGGAAACAGGCTTAGAATATTGTATATTTGAGTGGAGGGTGCTGTCGTCCACGTAACTGTGAACTGGGTTGGATGTGCTAGAGAGAAGGTCATTGATGTGGAGAAGAAACAAAGTAGGGGCTAAAGCAGAACCTTGAGGGACTCCTGCATTAATTGGATACAGTTTAGAGGAATGGCCATCCACGATTTGGCTTTAAAAAGTAATCATTTAATTCTCATAGTGTTTTTCAAGCCAACTGAAAGTTGAGAAACATTTTATTAAAGGTAAAACTCCAAATAAGTCTTAACTAGTGATTAAAATTAATGAAAGAAATTTGTTGGTACACAAGTTTCAAAGAATTGAGAAAATACTGCAATTTAAGTCTGTAACAAAATAAGAAAACCTTAACACCAGTTAATTTAATAAAAAACCACGCTTCCAAAATTATTCTTATTTTGTCACTACTGGAAACCTTCAATTAACTCTTATTACTTAGAAATATCAAGTTACAGGTTTAAAAAAATAAATAAAATAAAAAGTGAATGTTGATTGAAAATTAAGGGCTTACAGTTCCGCCAAACTCATTGAATGTCTGTGTGTAGCCATCACGTTCTATGGTGGCTCTAACTTGTTCCGATCCAGGTGTAACATTGAACGGAATCTTGGATTTGATTCCATGACTCAAAGCTTCTTTGGCAATGCTGGCACATCGACCCAAATCTTCATAAGAGCTGTTGGTACATGATCCAATCAATCCAACTTTAATATCAACGGGCCAGCCGTTCTTCTTGGCATTGTCACCTAGTTTACTGATGGGACTGGCCAAATCTGGGGTGAAGGGACCGTTTACATGGGGTTCCAGAGTGTCTAGGTTGATTTCTATTACTCTGTCGTAGTGACAGTCTGGGTCAGGTTTCAAGAGGACCTGGAAATAAGATGACAATAATAAATATTTAGTCGCTTCAGGTTAATGAATGAACAAAGAACTCGTTACTATTATTAAAAGAACTAGATATTAACTTGAAATACAATGGCAGTAATTAGTAATAACCAGGTTGACAATTAAAATAAGTCAAATATCAGAAAATTGTAACTCTGATAACACACTAACAAAGATAAGAGTGTATTCTTTTATTCAAAAAACAAAGGTTTTTTGTAACTTTTTAGCTACACTGTAATATAAATTGCTACTCCATTTATTTGATCCAGAAAAAGTGATTCACTAATAGTTCTATTCCCGTGGTTTCGTCCACAGCGAATGCTACGGCCATTTTCAAAAAAAGGAAATAAACTTTCTCCGGACAACTTTCAACCCGTGGGTCTCAACTCCATAATTTGCAAGATTATGGAGAGGATTATTGTTATGCAATTGATGCCTCTTATTATAGAGTGTGGTATTATAGACCATTTGCAGCATGGCTTTGTTGCCGGTAGATCCGTTGCAACCCACCTCATGCGTTCCATTAGTGACTGGTCTAGATTACTGGACAATGAACTGTGGATGTGATCGATCTCAACTTTAGCAAAGCCTTTGATAAGGCTCCTCACGATCTGCTCGTCTATAAATTGGAAGATGTTGGACAATGAACAGTCTGTGGATGTGATCCATCTCAACTTTAGCAAAGCCTTTGATAAGGCTCCTCACGATCTGCTTGTCCATAAATTGGAAGATGTTGGAATATCTGGGCTTTTGCTGAGCTGGATCAGGGTGTTTTTATCCAATAGATCCTTTTCTGTCAAGGTGGGTTCATGCAAGTCGCACATAAGCACTTCCTAGCAACTACAGGCCTATTTTTCTCATTTCAGTAGTCTCTAAAGTGATGGAAAAGTATATAAACACCGGATTACTAAAATTTCTTGAAAAACACAGTCTAATCCACGACAGGCAGTATGGATTCCGTCAGCGCAGATCAACTGCCGACCTCCTTTCCCATGTCACCCATTCTTGGAACAAGTCTATGGAACTACATGGTGAATCCCAGATTGTTGCTCTAGACATATCCAAAGCATTCGACCAGGTCTGGCACGCAGTGCTGCTTAATAAATTTCCGACCTATGGTTTACCACCAGAACTCTGTACATGGACAGCAAATTTCCTCTTCAACCGGAGAATTTTGTTGTCGTGGATGGCCATTCCTCTAAACTGTATCCAATTAATGCAGAAGTTCCTCAAGGTTCAGCTTTAGCCCCTACTTTGTTTCTTCTCCACATCAATGACCTCCTCTCTAGGACATCCAACCCAGTTCACAGTTACAGGAACGACAGCACCCTCCACTCAAATATACAATATTCTAAGCCTCTCTCTTTAGCCCAATTAGATGAGGATCGCAGACTCATGGAGGGTTCTGTCTCTGTGGATCTCCAAAAAATATTAGACTAGGGAAGTCTTGTACAATTCAACTCCACCAAATCTCAGTCTTGCTTTCTATCTCATAAGAGATACACCAGCCCTAGACCCATTACAATGAACAACCAAGTTATTCAAAGTAATGAGTCCTTTTCACTTGTTGGCATTTCTGTGGATCGAAATCTCAATTGGCACCAATATGTCACATCAATTCCAGAAGCGGCTGCTAAGAAATTAGGTTTCCTAGCAAATACTTTTCACCAGCTAATCTCTATACCTTATCTACTTCACAAATAAGGCCAAACCTCGAATACTGCTCCCACATCTGGGGCGCCGCTGCCGCTTCTACACTCGCTATCCTGGACTCCATTCAGAAGAGAGCTATACGTCTCATCGGTGACCCTACCCTCACCCAAAGGCTGCCATTAGTTGCCCACCGACGTACTGTTGGTGACCTCTCTCTCTTTTACAGATATCTGCACGGGCACTGCTCAGAGGAGCTTTCTTCCATAGTTCCTCCACCTGCTGCCCCCAACAGATCTACCAGGGGAACAGAGTGAATACCCCCTTTTACTGCCCAGGTCACCAGACATGGAACATCTTGTTATGCCCGCTCTTTTGTCGAGAGTACTTCCAAGTTGTTGAATTCCTTGCCGGCACATGTTTTTCCTTCTCCTCCGAACATTCAAACCTTCAAATCCAGAATTAACAAGTTGCCTCTTTCCTTCTTGTCGACACCCACGGTACGATAGTATTTAGGCTGTAAGCCCTCGTGGTGTGTTGTAGAAATATATATTTAAAAAAAAGATCTGTATCTAGTGGTGTGCCTCAGGGATCAGTCCTTGGGCCGATTATCTTCCTAATTTATACTTTAGACTTACTGAGACCAATGAAGACCAGTAGCATAACATATGCTGATAATACAAAAATATATGGCGGTCCAGTTATCGATGGCAATACACTGCAGGAAGATTAGGCTTTTGTCAAAGGATGGAGTGCCACATGGAAAATTCCCCTGAGTGTGGAAAAGTGTGCTGTGCTTCACATAGGACCTGAAATCCCAAACGCTCCTATTATGTTGGCAGTAAGCAGGTCAACAGAGTTTCCACCCAGTCTGATCTTGGCATCATCATTCGCCCAATTTGTCATGGACTCCCCAGGCAGAACAAGTCTCCAAAAGGCAAATAGCGTGCTCTAGCTCTCGAGGAAAGTGTTCCCGCATCCTGATCCTCAGATCGCCGCCAAGCTCTATTCGACGTATGTCCGAAATTTTGAGTTCTGGCCGGGGCACCGATACTGATTGGAAAATTGAAATCACTTAACAGAGTCCAACATAACGCTTCACGATGGCCTAGTGGATTCAGCGCTCTCACCTTATGAACAACGCCTTCACCTGATGAGTATTCAGTCCCTGAAATATAGACGGAGGAGAGCTGATTTAATACAGATGTTTCGTATCGCACATGACCTGTTTCCATCCAATGCGGCATTATTTGTGACTTTTGACAAAAGTTCCAGACTCCGGGGGCATAGCCTTAAGTGGAGTGAAGCACATTTTGAACATAATCTGAGTTTCTTTGTGAACAGGGCATAACTGGAACTCTCCGCTGGAGGATGTGATCAGTGCTGCGAATGTGAACACCTTCAAGAAGCTCCTCGATTTGTTAAACTTTTTCAACTGCATCCATAATAAACTTGTTCATATATTTATTTGAATTCATGGTTTCTTTCTCCTTAATCTATTCAATGACAGTAATAATTTTGCAATCTGTAGCAACATTTTAGTTTTCTCTCTGTATTATGTCTGGGTTGGTAGTAATAACAATAATGATATCAATAAATAACTTTACACATACCTCAGCATATCTCTCTGCTTCGCTGGCAATATTATCTCTTTTAGTAGCTTTAAGATAGTCTTTCATTCTCTTATTATATGGAAAGACTGATGTGGTAGCACCAATTTCAGCACCCATATTGCAGATAGTGGCCATTCCAGTGCAAGATATTGAGTCAACACCTGGGCCAGTGTATTCTATAATAGCCCCAGTGCCACCTTTTACCGTCAGAATATCTGCCACTTTCAGAATAATATCCTTGGGGGATGTCCAACCACTCAGTTTGCCTGAAACATAAAAAAAAACACATGACATATCTGAACATTTGAGATATTTGTGTAGTTTTGTTTGCATACTGAATATTCTTATGTAGGTTAAGTTAGGTTATATTGTGACTCATGTCTAATTGTCCCATATTTCAACCAGCAAGTCCAGCCTCATTCAGAGGTCAATAATTTTTGTGAAGATTTAGAATTAAGTCTTAGCGTTGTTATGAAAATCTGAGCCAAGATGTCCCGAGCGCCAATTCCATCATGCAGGATACCATAAAGGAACTTTAAGGAGATATTAATTGTACGGCTCAGTAGAGACGTTTCTTTTGATATTCCACCTCTTCACATTACGCTGGAGAGGGTGGCGAGGTGGACAACGTACAGATTAAAACGAACGGCCGACAGCATGCCGAAGGAAATCAGTCTGGGAGGGTCCGGACTCCTTGACATTGAGGGTCATGGGATTCTGGGATTGGCTTCAGACTTGATGCCTACAAAGATCAGTAGAGATCTGTCTTTCAAGACCGTCCTCCCAGCAAGGGAGGATTAGGAACAAAATCAAATGACCCTATTGAGGGCCGATCTCTGCTAGTATACTGACGGCTCCAAAACCAATAGGGGAGTAGGAGCCGACACATATGGGGGCAACACCGATGCTAGACTATCAACTAGCCTCGGAAAGTACGCAACCATACACCAGGCAGAAGTGTATGCCACCAAGATGTGTGCAAGGGAAGGTATAGAAAACCAGTGCACACACAAATCGATAAAGATATATTCAGATAGCCAAGCTGCAATAAAGGCACTTGGTTCCTACTGTTGCAATTCAAAAACGGTATGGAGTTGTATATCTGCCCTCAACGAACTGGGCAGCTGCAATGATGTGTCGCTGGTCTGGATACCGGGTCACTCGGACCATGATGGCAATGTTGCAGCCGACACGCTTGCCAGGAGTGGAGCCCAAAGGGACTTCATCAGACCAGAACCTGTGCTGGGGATATCATCATGCACAGCAAAACGCACCTAAAAGACCTGGACAGAAAGAATGACAATCCAGCAGTCAAAATCTGCCAGGATTAGCTCACTCCAAGGCCTTCATAAATGGCCTGCCCGAGACAAGGGCTAAAATACTTCTAGAGCTACACAGACAACAACTGAGTACTCTAGTCGGCCTGTATACAGGGCACTGCCGTTTGCTTCACCACATGCACCGAGTTGGAGTCGGTCAGGAAACTGAGTGCTGGCTGTGTATGAAAAGTGACGAAACAGCAGAGCACGTACTGTGTTCCTGTCCGGTGACGGACAGGACTAGACACCTGCTCTTTGGCAAGTTAAAGCTTGCTCCGGAAGATGTGGATCAACTTTCACCCACAAAGATTATTGACCTCTGCTAAAGGCTGGCTTTGTTGGGCGAAATATAAACTATTAGGCGTGAGCCACAATATACCAGTGGAGGGACCGGTATGGTCCACTCACAATCAAACCTAACCTAACCTAACCTACATCTTTGAATATTACTTGTGAAATATGTGTAGTCATAAACAAAAGACTGCTTTTTCCTGGTAAATGACGTGACTTTACACTTAGTGATATTCATATCCAAGTAATTTTCTTCACACCATTTGTGCACCTTGTTTAGTTCAACTTGGAGTGCAATGCAATCGTCTAAAGAATCAATCTGTGCATATACCTTCAAATCATCAGCAAAAAGCAGCTTGCTGCACCCAAGACTCGCAGGTAAGTTATTTATGAAAATAAGGAAAAGCAAAGGCGCCAAGTTTGAACCTTGAGGAACTCCAGACGTTGCAATAACGTTTTCGCAATAGTGACCACTCTAGACCATATACTGAGATGTTTTGGAGGTAGAAACGAAAAAAAATTACTGATCGAGGAGCATCCCTGCCCGTCCAGCTTCGACAAAATGCTCTCGTGGTTAATTCTGTCGAAGGCTTTTGAAAAGTCTGTATAAATTACATGAACTTGGCATAATACATCCAAAACGTTGTAAATCTATTGTGACATCACGATGAGATTGGTGCAAGTCGCATGTTAAGGCACAAAACCGTGCTGGAAGGGAGAGATGTAACTTTTGATCGAAGAATAGACAAAACTATATAAACACATCTTAAACACCTTTTCGAAATTAGGAAGTATTGCAATTGGCTGGTTATTCAGAATTTCAGATCGGCCACCGCTCTCGTGTACAGGCGTTACCCTGGAAATCTTCCACAATTCGGAAATTTGCATGGCTGGAGTGATGTATTAAATATATAGGATAGAGGACCCGGGAACATACAACAACAGTCTCTAACAAGGAAGCTTGGAACCTTTTTTAATAGATGTCTCAATGATGTCATCTGAAATCTTAGTAAAAGAGATGGTGGGATTATAGTGGTAGCTGCTAGAATCTTTGCCAGCAGTAGGGAAGCTGGGAAAGTTTATGCTCTTAAAATAGTGCGGAAAACCGCTTATAATGAAAGACGATTATCCAGTGTAGCTCCCTCAAACAACATCACGCCAGGGATCTTCGAGCATCCCGTCCTCTGAAAATATGCCCAAAAGGTTTTCTGGTCTTCTGAAATTGAATTTTCAACCCTCTTGATGTAGCTCCTGTGAGATTACCCCATTCTCATCATTGTCAAGATTCATTAGAAAGGATGGTAAATGGTGACCTGCAGACATGCTATCGTTGGCTTTTAAGCAACAATTTAATGTTCAACATTAATAAAACTATATATACAAAGGGGTGAATGTATAAAGGACATGTATTTGATATAATTTATAAAAAGATAGCTTTTATTTTGCAAAAGCCACTATAATCACCAGACTTTAACCCAACTAAAAAGTTATGGAAAGAATGCAATGCAAAATAAATAATATGTGCTTCTCCAACAAATATATTGGTGCTATTCATATATCTCCTTACCTGAAAGTCTGACAGCAATGACATTGGGACATTTCAGCTCCCAAGGTATATCTGCCATTACATCCACAGCATCGGCACCACCTACACCAATACAGAGACCACCTAAACCACCTCCATTAGGTGTGTGGGAATCTGTACCGATCATCAGAAGACCAGGGAATGCATAGTTTTCCAAGATAATCTGATGGATAATCCCTAGAATAAAAAAAGATGTAAATAATGCATTTATAAAAATATGTCTAGTCATTTTGTTCAAACAATAATTTATCATGTATTATTTATTTCCTAATTTCTCATTTGTTTCAGAATGCATAAACTAGGCCAACAAAAGAATTCCTGGCTCTAGCTGTTGAACCTAGTTAAACACCTGTGATTATAAAGTGTAACGACATGAAGTTCCTCTGTATCAAGTATTTCGGGTAACATGGTTACTAAATCAAGTAAACAAAAAATATAGCTATTCAGCAAATTGCTGCAGTTTGTTTTCAATGCCAATTTAAGAATGCAGTCAATCAGCAAATATAAAACTGTTTATCATAAATTCAAATAAAAAACATTATTTTACATACAAAGTACCCATTGTTTTGGAATTAAGTCGTTTCCAAATTACCCTACTACACCTCCCCGTGTATTATAACACATTTGAATAAAAATATATGTCTAGTCATGCAGTATGTCTAATTTCTTTCAGCATTAGTTTATATACCTTATAGATCTGTTATAACCAATTTATTTTGTGTATCATGAGGCACATAAGGCACGTCAAATAAAGTACAATACAACATTTGGTCAGATTATAAAAAATAAATAACAAAGTGCAAAATACACAACAAAAACACACATATTAAAAACAGTGAAAAAGGAAAACTGCCTCTATTTAAACCACTATAGGACGCTCACAGTCAAAAAACATCACCAACTTATTTGTCCACAGTGGGCAGCATCGTCGAGATGCTGCCAAGTAAGCCCTGAACACATCTATCGTGTAAAAACAGTCCTCCAGAAGAAGATCTTTTATATTTTCTTTAAATTGTTTAAGTGTATCCACAGTCTTTACACCCTCCCATAGCATATTGTATATGTTTGTCCCTAAACATGAGGGTGTTTTTTTATACTTAGTATAAGCAAACTTATTAACTGCTAAGTGGTTTCTTTACCTAGTTTTATAGTTATGATAATCTCCCACTGTTGTGATCTGATCTTTGTTGATATGAACGTAGCACAACAACGTATACAAATAAATCCCCATGAAAGTAAGAATTCGTTTGCTTTCTACCAGTTCCTGACTCCTCTCTTGGGGAAATTAAGCGCCTATGGTCAGCGCTAAATACCGATGTTACCCTATAGAGTTTCTACATTTCGTCTGCAGGAAAGTCAAGACCTATGCGACCTCAGGTGTAGGTCCAGACAAGCTGGCGAATCTTTGGAAGTGCGAGCGCACTACATGTGGGTCATTTTCAACTTTTGAGTGATCTTTAAGACTAGACAGACATAAACTTTCCTACATCATTTAAATTTCTCATTAAATTGCAACACAAATTTTAAATCAATCAAAATCAAAATTCTAGCCGGTGAGATTGATCGTTATATAAATGTATTTTGTATTTTCCTTCTGTATAATGTCAAAATATGTAAATTAGGAACATTAGTATGATATTAATTAATTGACATTTTGCTCATGAATTTTTCAAACCTTCAAATGTTTTAGAGTACAAAAAAATAGCTTGTAACGTTTCATTTAAACAATAGTAAACAATTACTTAATTTTACAATATCTGAGCTTCTCCCACAAACTTTTAAGAAAATAAAACATACTCTGGCCAGAACAATTAACTAGAAATTTACCTAACAAGTTAAAATTAAGAGTATTGGTAGAATTAATAGAAAAACCTTTAACTTTGCATTTGATATTTATTTTGATTTACCAGGAGTCTTAATTTAAATAACTGACATTATTATTTTATGTCAATAAATTTAAATATTTGTGTTTTAGTGAATTTTCTTAAAAAAAATTCACTAATGAGGAGATCTCGACTTTCGAATTTTGAAAAAATTTCTTCAAATGAGCGCTATTTAGGACCCCCGGAACCCAAATCCGAGGTCAGTTTCAGACTTTATATGTTTATATATATATATATATATATATATATATATATATATATATATATATATATATATATATATATATATATATATATATATATATATATATATATTTATATATTTATGTGTCACACCTATAACTTAAAAAATAATGGACCGATTTTGATAAAACTTGGTGAGTACCTTCCTTTCGCAAATGGCTTGGATAAGTTCGTTAACCAGGAAAATCCGCCGAGGTTTTCCCGGAAAATGTTGTTTTATTTCGAAAAAAATCGATTTTTTTTTATTTTCAAAATTAACAAAGTAAGGGCAACCAAATTTCATACGCGGGTTTATATCACTATTGGCAAGTTACATACCAAAATTTAGCTCCGTAGGTTAAAGGACAAAAAAGTTACAGGCATTCAAAGAAAAATAAATTTGGGTTCTCCTCAAAACGTCAAAATCGCGATTTTAAACGTCAAAATTGGTGAGTACCTTCGTTTTGCAAGTGGCTTGGATATGTTCGTTATCCAGGAAAATCCGACGAGGTTTTCCCGGAAAATTTGGTGTTTTCTTTCGAAAAAAATTTATATCTCCAAAATTAACAAAGTAAGGGCAACCAAATTTTATACGCGGGTTTATATCATTATAGGCAACCTACCTACCAAAATTTAGCTCTGTAGGTCAAAAGACAAAAAAGTTATAGGCATTTAAACAAAAATAAATTGGGGTTTTTCACAAAACGTCAAAGTTGCGATTTAAACGTCAAAATTGGCAACATTTAGGAAAAGAACTTGTATCTAATACGGGCTATGGAAATAAAATCTCTCAAGAAGAATGTTTTACAAACCCTGAAGTCTTAGTTTTAACCGTCATTGTCCTTCATTTTAATAAAATGTTTCCAGAAAATTCATTTCAAATAGACCCTTTCTCTGACGCTTGTCACTAGTCTTAGCTATAGAGTTTATCGTTAATGGTATATAATTTTTGTAGAATTTTCGTTAAAAAAAATCAATAAAGCTCAATATATCTGTTATTACACAAGATATGAAAAAAAATTGTATATATTAATTATAGGGTGTCTTGAGCTACATCTTAAAAAAATATTTCTACAATCACAGGGTGGCCCATAAGTCGTTGGTGATACAAATTTTCTTTTTTTTTTTAATCAAACACGCCTTATGTTATTGCATTTTTGCATTTTCCATCGAAATATAATGCATGTTTGTAAGAACAACAATTCTGGACGCAGTAAGTGCGTTATGGTAGCGAATTTTGATCAAATGCTTAATATTTGAATAGTTCAATTTGCTATTAACCTATAAGGTTGACCAAAAAACGCGTTTTTTCGGGAACACTTCAAATTTACTTTCGGATTTTTTTTTACATTTTCAAACAATAAAGTTATTTTGATGAAACATGGCACATTGTTTTTACTATATAGATTTTACTGGTAACCAAATGTGATGCCTGCTTTCTTAAAAAAACACATTATTGCTATTAAAAAATAGTTTTATGAAAATTCACTACCATAACGCACTTGCTGCGTCCAGAGTTTTTTAATATCTGTTTTGGTTGAATAACAAAATCCTCATTTACCCTTTCTCAATTCTGGTGGTGGTATAGCTGGAAATTCTTCATATCTATTATCTTGATCTCTTCAAACTAACTAACTAACGTAGTGCCGGTGTTTTGACTCGAAGATCTCATAAATCTAGTACTTTGGTTGGAACAAGATTAAAGCTGAGTAAGTATTTGATTATCTTTTCATCTTTAATCCAAACAGTGTGTTCTTTATCGTACAAAATAATAAATCTGAGACATAAGTGCAAATAGGTTAGGGTTTTGGAGGTGATTATGGCCTCACTATTGACCGGATTTGGATCCAATTGAAATCTGTCACGTGATATCAATTGTGGACAAAGATCAAATAAATACACTCGGGTTTTTAGGCTTAAATTGGCACAGCTGCCAAGATTATGTATCAGAAAAATGTATTTAATCGAGAAACAAAATTAATGCCGTGCTTATTGACTCCCAGCTTTCTGCACCATACATTATAACACTCCATATGTATGACCTGCTTAACCTGTTCCTCAGGTTTATTAGGCAAAAGAGTATTTGTCTCCAAGCAAAAGTAAATAATCAAATTAATTCTTACCTGAACCTGGTTTCCAGAAGCCTACACCATACTTGTTTCCAGCGGAACTAAGGAACTGATATACTTCTTTGTTGATATCCTTGGCGCGAGCAAGATCCTTGGTGCCTTCTACTTGAGCTTCGATCAAGTGATCGCAGTGTATGGTGCTAGGTACTGCAACACGCGGAAGACCGCTGGATATAAACTGTAACATGGCCATTTGGGCTGTAGCATCTTGCATAGCAACTCTATCTGGTCTTAGACGTAGGTATGATGTACCACGCTGTACGTCCTAGAAGGGCAAAGTAAAAAAGCATGGGTAAATATTTCATTTGAAACATTATAATGCTAAAGTATCTGCTATCACTTAAAATCACTAAAAAACTCGGGACGCAGCAAGTGCGTTATGGTAGTGAATTTTCATTAAATGCTTCAAATTTAAATAACTCAATTTTCTATAAACTTAGAAAGTTTAATTTTAATACGTAGTAAGGTCTTTCCTAAGGCAAGATATCCACAAAATTTCATTAAAATAACTTTGTAATTTTCGGAGAAAAATTTTTTTCGAAAGAAAATTTAAAATTTGAATAACTCAATTTTCTCGAAACTTAGAAAGTTGAATTTTGGTACGTAGTAAGGTTGAGGCAACATATATAGTAAATTTCATTGAAACAGCTTTGTTACTTTCGGAGAAAAAAATTTTTTTCGAAAGAAAACTCAAAATTTTTCCGGAAAACCCCGTCTGATTTTTCTGGATAACGAACTCATCCAAGCCATTAATAAAAGACAGGCACTTGCCAAGTTTCATCGAAATCGGTTAATTATTTTTTGAGTTATCATATATATATATATATATATATATATATATATATATATATATATATATATATATATATATATATATATAAAAACATATAAAAATTAAACCTATTTACAAATGAACTTTAATAAGATATTATGCTGTGACAATACCTCTCTCAAGCACCCTAAAATATAATCAAAATGTGCACAGTTATATATGTTTTATTTCTTTTTCCCTTGTCTTAATACACTACATATTTTATGACAATTGATTTAATTTACTTATTTGATTTCATAAATAGTCGGTTAATAGTGACTTGGAATGAAGTAGACACCACATCTTCAAACATATTAAGAGAATATGAGTAAATCAACAGCAACTGGGAATGAATTCGGTCAGTCGCCCAGCCACGTGGTTAAAAATCACTGTTTGTATGAGTGGTTACAACTCTAGCTCTAAATAAAAGGACTGTAACAGCGGCAGAAGCAGAAGTCAATAGAAGCTGTGTGTATTCGGAAAGAAACTATTGACTATTAATAATAACAATTGACTAAAAACGCTGCGAGTTGTAAGGCAAAAAAATGATGCACAATCAACCAAGGGTTGCGGTGCTATCGGGGCGGCAAGGCCGCGGACGAGCCCTGAGGGAACAAGGCAAAAATAATTATACTACAGAGGTGATAAATGATAATAAATTACAATAGGGCTATATATAATCGTAAATGCTTCCAATGATTAACAATCAGTGAATTCAGTATTATCTACATTTCTCGGAAACTTACAAATGAATTTCATGAGTCAATAAGAAAAGCATTGACTAACCAACAGCAACCACATACTTATGATTTAAACATAAATGTTTAAAATTTGAATAGCTTAATTTTCTGTAACCCTAGAAAGCTGAATTTTGGCACATAGTTAGGTATTTCCCAAAGCAATATGTAGACCAAATTTTATCGAAATTTTCGGGAAAAAAAATTTTTTATGAAAGAAAACTCAAAATTTTCCCGGAAAACCCCGTCCGATTTTCCTGGCCAACGAACTCATCCAAGCCATTAATGAAAGAAAGGCACTTGCCGAGTTTTATCTAAATCGGTTAATTATTTTTTGAGTTATCAGACGGATATATATATATATATATATATATATATATATATATATATATATATATATATATAAACATATAAAAATTCAAACTGACCCCGGATATGGGTTCTAGGGGTCCTAATTCGCGCTCATTTGAAAGAATTTTTGCAAAGTCTCACCATCGATACCTCTCTATTAGTGAATTTTTTTAATAAAAATTCACTAAAAACATCTTTTATTGCAAAAATTGGAGCATGATGGCATAAGAGGAAATGCATATTTATGGCTAAAAAGCTACCTGTCTGGGAGAAGTCAGGATACGACAGGCAGGTAAGAACTATATGTCTGGATTTTCAGCTGTGTCGAGCGGCGTGCCGCAGGGCAGCATATTGGGCACTGTTTTGTTTACAATTTTCCTTAACGATACTGTTTATGATCTCCAGCAATACCACTTAACTTTGTACGCAGATGACACCACTGCTGCAATCTCAGGGGAAAGTTTTGAAGAGCTTGGTGCTGCAGCTAATGTGTGTGTGTGTGTGTGTCTCAGGTGTCGGCCTGGTGTTCGCGAAATGGTCTGGTTCTTAACACGCAGAAGACTGAAATGCTTCTTTTTTCTCCGGTGGGTGTGCATCCGAATCTGAGCCTATATGTGAGATCTGATAACGGTTCAATAAGACAGAGCACGTCTGTAAAGTTTTTGGGGATCCACTTGGATTCTAACTGATCAAAATTTGAGCAGCCTCAGGCAATTTAAGCTTGTTTTAAAATCATTTTTTTAGAGAGCATTCTTTTTATTCTGTGGCCGAATATTTTAATTTTAAATTGTAGCGTTGATAAGCTGTTTTTTGTATTTTGACTATTTCCGATATCTTACTTGACCACTTACTTGTACATAATTTGTGAAAAATTACTAGTGAAGAAAACAAAATGTTCACCACTTACTTGAACATGTTCTCTTTGTTTTCTTCACTAGTAATTTTTCACAAATTTCTTTAAATTAGTGGTTCTCATTGGGTTTCTGCTTGATTGTGCCTGCCTGCTTGTGTGGTTTGACCTGTCAGCTTTACTCATTGGCCTGCTTTGTTTTCCACAATAGACTTTAATACTCAATTGTTCCAGACAGTGGACTTTTGCAATATTGTGGCTCTCAACGCTTTTCATTTTGCTTTGATACTTAGCTTAATTTGACTTTTAATTGCATGTTTTACCTTTAACATAGTTTTTAGCTTGTGTTAATGTATCTGCTTGTGTTATTTTGTAGCTCTCTCGGATTTTAGCTTGACTGTTGGTTAACATTTTACTGTGTGACTTGTGATTTTAGCTTTTGACATTTTCTGTAGAGAATATCTTGTCATCATTGTGCTCTAACGTGCACAATTGCCCACCGGAAAAACTAATGTTTTTCTGACACACCTTCTTATTGTGATTATAGAATTATCCCCTGAGGATGACCTCTTGGAGAGCGAAACACGTTGGGAAGTGATTAAATGAATAAATTTGTTGTCTGGTGAGAAGCCTTTTCATTGAATGTTTAGTGATGTCTATATCAGACTGTGTGACGTACAGAAATGAAGTACTGTATTTCATTTTATTTGGATCAATGTATAATACCTTTGTTAGTACTATACCTGGGACATCACAGTCTAGTTTCATCTTAGTATAGCTAGATTCTTTAGTTTTAGGCCTTAATTGTGTCAATACTTTTCCTAGTTAGTCTAGGTTAGTGCATTAAACCAGGGGGCAGATGTTGTGTCTGCCTGCTTGAGCATAACCTAGTTTGTTGCTATTTTGTGTTTTAGTAAATTTTTATATAAAAAAAATCACTAATAGAAAGGTATCGATGGTGAGACTTTGCAAAAATTTTTTCAAATGAGCGCCAACTAGGACCCCTAGAACCCATATCCGGGGTCAGTTTAAATTTTTATATGTTTATATATATATATATATATATATATATATATATATATATATATATATATATATATATATATATATATATATATATATATATATATATATATATATATATATATATATATATATATATATATATATATATATAAGCAAGTTCTAAAGCTGGTCAGCTCTTTAATAGTTGGTTGGTGTGGTATACTTGCAATATGGTAGGTGGTACTGGAATTTTCCTTTACTTGATAGTAAAGGATCTTTTTCACGCCTGAGGAGGTACCACCCGTTGCATCAAGGGGCCTGTGAAGTCCCAACGGACGTTTCCGCTTCTGGTGTATGAGTCGGTTTCCCTTATAAACAAAAATGATGATGGCTCCTCCTTGTACAAAAATTCCGGAGGTAAAATACCCCTCCATTCGGATCTCCGGGAGAGGAGTGTACAGGGGGCGCCAGCATCGAGATTTACAATATCCTTCTCGAATATATGTGGCCTAAATTCTAACCTGAACTCCGTCCACCATTTCCTCCAGGCTAATAGGCCCCAACTCCTCTTCCTGACCGAAACTCAAATCAGTGCCAAAACAGCCACTAATCACCTTAATTTCCCGGGGTATGAGCTCCTTACTTCTTTTAGATTGCATGGAGGCGTGTGCGCGTATGTCTGTAGCAATCTACCCTGCACCAGACTCCCCAATTTAGAAGCTGGAAGAAAAGACATACTATGGATAAAACTCTCTCTCACGGCTGCAACTAAATTCATCTATTGCATTTACCGGTCACCTTCTGACAACAACTTTGTCCAGCTCTTTGACTACCTTTCTGAAAAAACCGACCATCTGATTTCTGAATATCCTTCCACCGAGGTCACTATTCTTGGTTACCTTAATGTCCATAATAGGCTAGGATCTTCAAAAACCGATCCACAAGAGCAGCGGAGGCCTTTGCAGTCAGCAATTCTTTAGCCAATATGGTTCAGCAACCTTCTTACTTTCCTCGCATCCCAACACACAGCTCAAATCCCTTGGATCTCCTTCTTACTACAAATCCTGACTGCTATAAGATATCAGTCACAGTCGCTCAGACCACGGCATTGTCACTGCTTCCTGTGCAGTGCAACACGAGGTCACACAGTCATCACACCCACGTATCGTTTGGCACTACAATTCCGCGAACTGGGACGAAATGCGAGATTACTTTTCCTCATTTCCATGGACGTCTGTCTGCTTCTCTCATCCTGACCCCTCTGATATCTCACAAAACGTCACTGAAATTATCCAAGCTGGCATGGAATTATTTATTCCACGTACACAGAAAACCTCTGCAGCCATTCAAAAGCCCTGGTTCTCTAAATCCTGTGACAAGGCCAGACATGAAAAGGCCAAAGCTCACAAAAAGCTTCTACACAATCCCAGTCAAGAAAACCGTCAAGCATTTAACGACGCAAGAAACCGCTATGTCAGCATTCTTTCTGAGGCAAAAAAACTCGTTTAATAACCACATCAAAAACAAAGTCCTCCTAAGCTCCAGCGGCAGCAAACCCTTCTGGACTCTTGCTAAATCTATTGGGAATAATTTCTGCAAGAGCACGTTCCCACCTCTTGTCTCAGGGGATGAAATTGTTTCTACCGCCCTGGGCAAGGCTGAACTTTTTGCCTCGTTGTTAGCCGGCAATTCTACTCTCAACCCACCTCCAAATGTTCAACCACCAACAGTCCCCAATGTCGCGCAAAAAAAGATGGATATCATTTTCAAAACTAGAAAGGTATAAAAGATGCTCTCTACTCTTAATACCAGGAAAGCCTCTGGCCTTGACGAGATCCCAGCAATTGTTCTCAAAAAATGCGCACCAGAACTTGCTCCTGTCCTGACTCGTCTGTTTCAGACATCTTACAATAGAGACATATTCCCTAGTAACTGGAAAACTGCTCGAGTACAACCCGTCCCCAAGAAAGGATCGAAAGCGCTTCCTAGCAACTACAGGCCTATTTCTCTCCTTTCAGTCATCTCTAAAGTGATGGAAAAGTATATAAACACCGAATTACTAAAATTTCTTGAAAACACAGTCTAATCCACGACAGGCAGTATGGATTCCGTCAGCGCAGATCAACTGCCGACCTCCTTTACTTTGTCACCCATTCTTGGAACACACGGTGAATCCCAGATTGCCGCTCCAGACATATCCAAAGCATTCGACCAGGTCTGGCACGCAGCGCTGCTTAATAAACTTCCGGCCTATGGCCTACCACCAAAACTCTGTACCTGGACAGCAAATTTCCTCTCCAACCGGAACATTTCTGTTGTCGTGGATGGCCATTCCTCTAAACTGTATCCAATTAAAGCAGGAGTTCCTCAAGGTTCAGCTTTAGCCCCTAGTTTGTTTCAATGTAGGAGTCCGTCAAGGTTCAGCTGGACTCCATTCAGAAGAGAGCTATACGTCTCACCGGTGACCCTACCCTCACCCAAAGGCTGCCATCCCTTGCCCACCGACGTGCCGTTGGTGACCTCTCTCTCTTTTTTATAGATATCTACACGGGCACTGCTCAGAGGAGCTTTTTTCCATAGTTCCTCCACCTGCTGCCCCCAACAGATCTACTAGGGGTACAGAGCGACTGCACCCTTTTACTGTCCAGGTCACCAGACATAGAACATCTTGTTATGCCCGCTCTTTTGTCCCGAGGATTTCCAGGTTGTGGAATTCCTTGCCGACACGTTTTTCCTTCTCCTCCGAACCTTCAAGTCCAGTATTAACAAGTTGCCTATTTCCTCCTTGTCGACACCCACGTACGATAGTATTTAGGCTGTGAGCCCACGTGGTGTGTTGTTGAAATAAAAAAATAATTAATTGTGAAAATGGGGAGGTCCTTACATTAAAATGGTCTTCACACGAATATAAGGCGGTTTTCTCAGATAACTGTGATAACTCCATGGCCTACTGCTTTTTGAACATTTTTTTTTGTCATTTGTTTTGTGGTATTGGATTTCATAGCCTACTATCCTCAAAACGGTTTTTTCTCAAAATTGTCAGTGCAATTGCAAGATTTCTTAAGCATGTTGTACATCATTGGAAAGCTCTTTTCACAGGCTATCACATGAGCAAAAAATCCAATATGGCTGCCATAATAAAAACAAACGTTGATACATGAAGGTCAAAAACATATTACAATCCAAAGCTGAGAATAGCACAAAAATATTACTCTGTAAAAAATGTCCTGATAATTTGCAAGTCTTAGACATGTCAGATCAACGCCTACTTAGATATTGAAGAAAAAAGAAATCGACAAATTTTGGTTTTCTCAAAATAACTGGAAAACGAAAAGAGGCAGGGCAAAATACAAGTCATATTCGGAACGAGTATGAAATTCTACAAAACATTGCTAATTTAACAGTCTCCCTATTTCTAATAATAACGGAGATAGCAATACATTCCTATCCAGTTTGGGACACACTGTATATGTGAGGAAAGTAAACAATTACCACAATTATTGTTCAAACAAGTGTATGCAAATAGATATTATAATTCGTTTTATAAAAACTGACGTGCTTTATGGTATTATCAAATAACTTAGATACACAGATTAGATAAGTAAATGAATCCATTATAATTAAATCATATGACAAAAATATGTTGATGGCATACTTCATAATACAATTTGTTAATTTGCTATCAAACAAACTAAATTTTTAAGCCTTAACTGCATTGTAAATAATGATATATCAAAGATTATCTTAACTTTTTTTTATTTAAAGAAAAATTGGGGCCTAACATTAATTGTCGCACCTCCGTGGCTGTGCGGGAAAGTCGATTCAGACTTTCCAATACGGACTCGGGGGACGACGGTTCGAGACTCACCGACGGCGGATGATTTTTCAAAATCACTGTCGTCGTTGAGATCGAGCTCAAGGTGGAGGGTAGGTTAGTTTAGATGAGCAAAAAGGGTCAGCAATGGCCTAATTGCCAGTAAGCATCTTACCTTTACCTTTACGTTAACATTAATTGTCATTGGCAACTATATTATTTAATAATGCAATAAATTCTTTAACAAATATTTGGTAAAACTTATTTCTAATTAACAGTAACTATAAAGGAAGTAATAAATATCAAAAATGAATTAAAGCTTCTTATAAAGTCCATTAATGACAATACAACCAGAATCCAAATCAACCAATACATATAAACATATGTGGGACACATTAAGTCTCTAAGTTTAAATACTTGGGCAGTTGGATCAGCGAAGATCTGAATCCTGATTTGGAAATCAGAGCTCGGATTGAAATGGCTAGGGCAAATGTCTTAAAAATGCGAAGCCTGTTAAGCGATAGGTCACTTGATATACAAATTAGATACAATTTTGTGAAGTGCTATATATTCCACGCTTCTGTATGGGGTTGAGGCGTGGACGCTAAAGGCTGGCCGTCTAAACAGACTCGAGGCATTAGAAATGTGGGTGTATCGACGAATGTTGCGAGTTCCTTGGACTGCTCACACCACAAATTTGGAGGTTTTGCATCGCATGGGCAGAGAACGTGAACTCATCCAAATCATAAAAAAGCGAAAAACTGCATATCTCGGTCATGTAATGAGACCCAATAGATATGAATTTCTACAACTCATGATAGAGGGTAAGATCGAAGGTAGACATGGACCGGGACGCAGGCAGTGCGCCTGGCTTAAGAACATACGAGATTGGACAGGATTGGGTTCAAACACTTTGCTGAAAAGGGCCCAAGACAGAGAAGAATTCGCCAAAATTGCTGCCGATCTTCGATAGGAGAAGGCACTCGAAGAAGAAAAAGAATGACAATACACACAATTCTGGAACAAATGATGGGTCTCAACGCAGTTTTGTACAAAACAGTTTTGTACAAAACCGGTTTTATTTACAGACCCTAATCTTCTAAAAAATAAAATTTACTTGCACAACACACTGGCCGAGTTCATCAGGCACCAGCAGTTGAATAGTTGTGTCAACATATGCATTCACCAGGCCAGCTGAATTTCTGACGGAACTAAACTGTTACCAACTTATAAGTACAATTTGGAGAACCCAAATCATCACAATACAGTTTTTAGACCTGACGGTCATTTTGCTAAAAAAGTTAGTGTCATCAGTTACCAACTCGTCAAAGAGGATATGACAAACAATCATCACAAAGTAGTGCTTGACGCCAACAGTGCATTCATCAGTCTCCAACCATTGAAATGTCACCAGATGAGCGCTTAAACTCAGCTTTTGGCGCCTGGTGAACTTGGCCAAATCACAACACATATTTCAGAGACCTTACGATCGTTTCGTTGACAATGTCAACATCTTCAGAGGAAGAAAATTCTAACATAAAAAACTAGATCCCGTATATTTATATCGCGTCAAGGTAAACAAACTAGTCTGAAGTAAAGTTGTTGTCCAAGAACGATCGTTTGTTTATTGTGCAGTGTAACTACGAAGTCGGAGAACTGCTTTAATCTTCTGGTCGACAAATTTATGAGCCCTTATCTAATATAGGTTTAAAAGGACCAGAGTTATTTAAAGAATCAGCATGTTTCCTTTCGATCTAGAAATTTCATTCTAAGTATTTCATTCATTGTGATAAGAAATGCACTAATTAGTCAATTTTTCGTTTAAAAAAAACTAAAAAACAAAACCAAACATTCAAAAATGTTTATTCAGTTAAGTAAGTGTTCAAATTGTTGACTACCAGCTTCTATACAAAAGTACAAATTTTGTTCAAAACAAGCTCTGACATTCTGGAGCATTTGTGGAGTTATTAGACGGCATTCTTCAACAACGCATCGTCGTAATTCTTCCAGAGACTCCGGTTCTGTTGCGAAAATTCTACTCTTTAAATGGCCCCATAGAAAGAAGTCTGAAGGAGTTAAATCCGGTGATCTAGTGGGCCACTCAATAGCACCTATACGCCCAATCCATTGCTCTGGAAACTCTCTGTTCAAAAACTCCTTAGCACGTTATGAAAAATGCGGAAGAGCTCCATCTTGTTGAAACACTAATTGATTTTCTTGATAGCGATCATTATTTTCAGCAATGTCAATTAGTAGAGGGTAAACAATATCTTCTAGTAGCTCCAAATACGTATCGCCACTCAAATTGCCATCAAGAAAAATTGGTCCGATTAAACGGTCTCCAAAAAATGCCAGTCCAGACATTCAATTTCTGTGGAGTTTGAGTGTGGACTTCGTGAAAATTTCTTGGATTATGATTGACTGTAGTTTAATAAAAAATTACACTCGTCTGAAAAACAGATATTGAACAGAAAGTTCCCGTTATCAGCTATTCGTTCAGTTATAACTTCACAAAACTCTAGCCGCCGATCAATAAATAACGAATATTACTTAGAATATTGTGTTAAATGTTCCAAAACCGATTGCAGAAGTTGTCTTCTCCTCTTCAACACTCAACCGTTATCAGCTATTCGTGCAGTCATAACTTCACAAATTTCCAGCCGCTGATCAAAATCATCTTCATTCAGTTGTTGTACAAGATGAATTTTATACAGGTGAAATTTATGATGCTTCAATATTCGCTGAATAGTTCTTCTTTTAATGTTTGAAACAGTGGCCAATTTTCTCGTGCTCAAAGTTGGGTCTGCAGCAAATTGTCCTAAAACTTCAATCTCAGTAGTCTCATTTCTAACCACAAATTCTCGTTCAAGATCCCATTTTTTGTTGGCTATTGAACCACTTTGTCAAAACTTTGCAACTAACTCCAAAATGTATTTTCTGTTAACATGTCTGTTCGGATGTCGTTCATTAAACAAATTTGCAGTACGGTTGGCACAGTCATCGTTTTTGAAAAAAAGAGTAATTATTTCAACTCTTTCTTCTACAGAATACACCATTGTGAAATTACTTTTCGGTAGTACTATCAAGTATCAAACCAACCGATAAACTGAAATAATAAACCGTATTTCTCTCATTCCGATAAGAAATGTTCTGATAGTCAATTTTTTGTTTACAAACCAACAAAACATTGACTATCACATTTCTTATCGGAATGAGTGAAATTCGTTTTTGCATCTTCAACTGTGAATAATTTTTAAACGAGTTGATAAAACTTCCAAAAAAATTAGTGTGCTGAATTCAGAAAAGAAAGAGCTTTCAAATGATGTAACACTCGACCCATGTTCCCTATTTAAAATATAAGGGTTGTTATCACCACCCTTAAGAGGTTGATGTGACAAAGTTGAGTTTTATGTCAAAACATGTCCCCCTCAATATTAAAATTTCAGCGTTTCTGAAAAGAAATAAAAAATCTCTGGACGCAAATCGGTCTGTTTCGTTTTCAATGCGACACCCTATATATATATATATATATATATATATATATATATATATATATATATATATATATATATATATATATATATATATATATATATATATATATATATATTGAAACTGACCCCCGATATGGGTTCTAGGTGTCCTAGTTCGGGCTCATTAGAAAAATTTTTTGGAAAATATCATCATCGATATCGATACCTCTCTTATAGTGAATTTTTTTAAATAAAAATTCACTAATAACAACTCATAAAATTAAATAATTTGTCAATGTCAAAGTACAAATTACATAACCTCTCTTTTCAAACATAACAAGTTATGTAATCAAATATTTGGCAGACCACAAAAACTTTGTACAAAATTGTACCATCAAAATAATTTGAACTTTGTACTAATAAGGCTGTCGAATAATTAAGTAATAACAGCCAAACCGTTTAGAAAAATGAAGGTTACATAGGTTATCAGGTTCAAGAAATTGTAGACAAAAAATCTTAAAACCCTAATATTTACCTGATCTTTTGGTTGATCCAGATGGGAGTAAAGGACTTTCTCTGACAACGTTAGCGGTCTGCCAAGTCTCCTTTTAACAATCTCAATATTCTCCACTAATTTTGGGTACGGCAAGGGTGCTTGCGGGTCGAATTTGCTCATTGCTACCTTGCAAGCAGCAGCCGAAAGGGGCGAAGCGTGGAAACATCTTGCCTGAATTTCTGTTAAGAATTTAGCAGTAGACTTGGTGCCCTGTAACGTAAAAATAAGGGATTCAAAGAAATTCTACACTAAGGTAGCAACTTACACACATTATTTTACCTTTTAAAAATAAAAATAGACTAGCCGGCCAAATAAGTGAAACGTTTTTGTGGTAATAATGTTAAATAATAATATTTAAGCTTTAAAAGACTCACAGATGAGCATCTTAAAGCACAAAAATATTGTATTTTATCTTATGTTGCTGGATTTTTCGGTGCTTAGTAATTTGTAAAAATTTACATACCTGGCGATGCAAAACTCCCATACAGTGCGCCATGGTGCTTTAAAGAAAATTCAACTAAAGAAAGTAGTTTATTTTGAAAACTATCCCGCAATTAGCTCTTTGTTGTCCTTTTCAAATAATTAAAAATTACTTTAATAATATAGAGGACATACTCGTCTAATGCCGACTAAAAGCCGACTGCGCGGATCCGCCGGATCAATTCCAAAACTGCGCATGTATGAAATTTGTGATAAGTTTTAAATCTTAACATAGAGACAGAGAGAGAGCAAAGTTCTCACGTCTGTTTTTTCCACATGATTCTAATATAAAAGTGTTATAATTTATCTTGTTTACTTAGAAATTGTGAGCGGAGTGCGGATTAGAATAGATACAAATAATAAAAACAACTTTTTAACGGACGAAGTTATTAATAAGCTGACCTGGGAGTGATTTATAACAATGAGGGCAAATCAGCCACTATTAACGTTCAATTGTATTCCCATCCCCATTTCTTCAAGCCCATTTTTACGTTTTACACCTAATATAGTGCCTATAGGATTTATAATTTATAATAGCAAATCAATAAACGTATTTTAAAAGGGTTTGCATAATACGCGTCATTTTGTCTGATGAGCTCATGATAACCATTCAAATATATGCCTTATAAATCGTAGTAAAAGACTGTAAAACACAGCACATTTTATTTTAAAAAATGGCCTGGTTATTAAAATATTTACTGATTCTATAGCGGTTACACAATATTCAAATTTGGTTATTCTCACTTACGTCAAGATAAATTCTGAACAGCGCCCGTCAATTAAAATGACAAATTTTCCGCCAATCCGATAACTTTTTCCGCCCAATAATAGATGGTGCTGGGATGGCAGCTAATACGTTTCGAATAAAGAACAAAAGTTGGTGCTACATCTACTTTTAAATCTAACATTTCAGATGAATACAAAAGGCAATCAATGGAAAAGCAAAAAAAAATCGTCTTATGCAAATAAATGTGTTTTATTATTACAAAAGAAAACCTTCAGATTAAAAAGTATATTGATCATTTAAATATCTAGATGTTGGCAAACTGTAAATTTCATAGCGTTGGTAGTTATTTCAGATTTTCAGATTAATGAAAACGAATTCGTCAGACATAAAAATGTTACTTTAAGAAGCGTCTTTTCTATTTGAAAATAAACATAAATAGGTATAACATTAGTTTCGGAAATTATGTTTAAACTGTATATATTTACGTTTATACCAGTTTAAGTAATAGAGATATGTTGCTTGTGAAGCATTTCACTTTTAAATACTGATGAACTGAACACAAAATTGTAAGTAGGTAGTTTATTGCATGATATAATGACTTCGAAGAGATATGATATTGCGCATATGCCCCGCCCCATCCTGTGACGTAACGTTACAGAAGTCCAACTACACACTTAAAACAAAGTTATTCGCAATCAAAAAGTTTCTTTACGTCAGTTTAATGCGGTTGAAGTTACGCCTATATTGTCTTTTTCATATAATATAGATCGCAGCACTAAATTTAAATCTTTTTCATTTTTATTACTTCCAACTGTATGCACTTAAATATTAGTAACATACCCACTGCACGACAGCATATTATTGTTGCATTAGACTTAACACTTGACACCATGCCCGTGACAGATCTAAAAATAGGTAGTCTGAATCATGATACAAATAACGAGAGATATGATGATGTAACTTATATTGTTTATATTTTGATATATCATTTATTTAAATAGCATAGCAGTGCAGGTAACGTCATCCGTCTTTGTCTAACATTGTAGATATTGCATTACAGAATCTAAAGTGATATCGAGGATTATTTTAATATTAATTTCGAATAACTTTATTTTCCCTTGATCAAAAGACTTGATAAAATTGGTACACAACCAGGCCTACCTATGTTCTCTTAACTTGTAAATTCTCGTTTCAATTACTTAAACAATTTGAGAGATGTTGCGTTTTAAAAAAATATTTTTAATTTTTTGGTGAGAAAAATTGGTCGTTAAGATATGGTGAACGAAGTCATCCAAGCCATTAATATATATATATATATATATATATATATATATATATATATATATATATATATATATATATATATATATATATATATAAACATTTTAACTGACGATGGAAATGGGTTCCAGAGGCCTTAATTTGCGCTCATTCGAAGAAATCTTTCGAAAGTCTCACCATCGATTCCTCTCCATTAGTGAAATTTTCATAATGAAAATTCATTAAAAAATGAAATGTAACAAGCCGCCAGGAAGTTAAAGCAAGAAAAATGTAAATAACTTGTAACTAGAGATGTGTAGTACCACCTGTACCCCAGTCAGTAGTTAGTAGACTTATATTATATTGGTGGGACAATGGCCAAATTGAGATAAATTCAATGGTATAGCAGTAAATCTAGAGGCTGATGCCGATGAATCCACACATGTTTGACTTCCGATTTCTTCGAGATCATTAATAAAAAAATAATGTCAATATTATTGTCAAAATTTTGGATTTTACACTTAATGGGTTAATTAATATTTTTTAACTTTCCGTTTTTATATATGGTTAGAATTTGGATTTTATTTAACAGGATCAATAAACATTTAGTAAAAAATTAACAGAGTAAGTAGTAACTGTCAAATAAATAAGTCAAAAAGAATTATCTTTTCTTTCAGTTAAAAATTAATATTGGACATTTTAAATCACCATAACTGGTGAATATAAGAATTATGTTCAAAATATAAATATAACTAGTGAGTAAATTGTATTTAAATTTGTTGTAAGAAACATATCTGAGATTTAGAAAATGATCAATAAACAGGTAAGTAACTTTTATTCAAAACGTAGCTTTTAAGTGGATCATTTTAACAGTTCTTTTCTTTCAGGCGCTAACGTCAGTTGCAAGTTCACTGTGCAGAATTCAAGTAAAATGCTTTCACGTAACTCAGGCCACGGCAAACGCAAATATCAGCAAATTCGACACGGTGTCCTTACCTTACGAACATCTAGAGAAAAATTTAAAAACAATCAAAGATAGGTTGAAAAAACCAATGACCCTAACTGAAAAAATCCTTTATTCGCATATTGACAAGCCGGAATCACAGGTAATTCTTCTAAGGTCATTTTTCAAATAAGCGAATTTAGACTAGACTTAAAGAAAGTAATAGAGATGAGAAAAATATGACATTGTTAGCAATTAATCAAAATAACACGAATTCATAAATTTATTATACTTAAACCCCTCCCGTGTGGTTTGAAAGAGTGACATCCTTCATCCGTATCATTGTCAATTTTTATTTAGTCACCAGATCTTCTTCCACTGCTCATCCATTAATGGATATTCGCGATCACATGCGTCCATTCTTTCCTTATTCTGATGACGCTGAATAGGTCTCCTACAGTTTTTAGTCCTGTCCATTGTCTCACGTTTCTGAGCCATGACATCCTCTTCCTGTCGACTTCTCTCTCCCCTCGATCTTTCCTTCGATTACTAATTGTAGGAATTGGTATCTTTCATTCCGTATTACATGGCCCAGATATGCTGTTTTTCTGCGCTTGATGGTGTTCAACAGTTCGTGTTCTCTTTTAATCGTTCTTAGGATCTCCTCGTTTGTTTTTCTGGCCGTCCATGGGACTTTTAGTATACGCCTGTATGTCCACATTTCGCTTCAAGTCTATTCATGGTATTCACCTTCAGCGTCCAGCCCTCCACACCATACAGTAACACCGACGACACGTAACATTTTACGAATCTAATTCTCAGGTTGAGGTCAAAATCAGTGTTGATAAGTATTTTCCTGAATTTCATAAATGTGTTTCGGGCCATTTCGATTCGGCATTTGATTTCCGTTTCAGACGTCCGGTTTTCACATAGCCACGTTCCTAAATATTTAAATTTACATAGCCGTTCTACTGGGCATCTGTTGTGTGTTAGGCTTGCATTTTGATGTTCTTCCGGCTTGCGAGAAACTATCATTAATTTTCTCTTCTTGGTGTTGATATTAAGGCCCAAGTTTTTGCTACTGTCGCCTATAGTATCAAGGAGATCCTGCAAGTCTTTCATGTTGTCTGCAATTAGGACTGTGTCGTCTGCGTACCTTATGTTGTTGATCCACACTCCATTCACCTAAATACCTAGGTCACGTTCTTTGAGCGCCTCCTGAAAGATGCTTTCAGAATACAGGTTGAAGAGGAGTGGAGAGAGAACGCATCCCTGTCTGACCCCTCTAAGGATCTTTGTCGGTTCTGTGTGTTCATAGCCAACATTAACTACGGCTGTTTGGTTCCAATAAAGGATTTCTATGTAGCGGATACCCTTCTGGTCTATATCCATCCTCTTCAGAATCTGAATGAGTTTGTGGTGCTGGACTGTCAAACGCTTTCTCGTAGTCGATGAAGCACAACATCACATCTCTCCTCTGGTCGTTACAGTTCTGGATTAATACTTGAGTTGCAACTATAGCCTCTCTCGTACCTAGTCTCCTTCTAAATCCAAAGTGTGTTGACCCTACCCCTCTTTCGCATTTTATGGAAATTCTGTATTGAATAATCTTGAGGAATATCTTTAACGTGTGGCTTATTAGACTGATCAGCCTATGGTCCTCGCACTTCGTTGCGTTAATCTTTTTTGGCAAGGGGGTAAAATGTGATGCAATCCACTTGGCAGGGAACTCCCCCGTGTTATATATTTTGTTAAATATTCTGTGCAGTACGGAAATGCCCCGGTCGTCTAGTATTTTTAGTAGTTCGACAGGTATGCAGTCTGGGCCAACTGCCTTTCTGTCCTTTGACGTATTTATTGCTCTTATAATTTCTTGTTTGGTGATAGGGGGTCCAGACAGGTCTGCGTCCTCCGTATCCTCTATATCAGGTCTATTATCGTCGAAAAGGTTCCTAATATATTTCTCCCAAATAACTCTTCGCTGTTGATCATCTTGTGCCATTTCCCCATGTTCGTTTTCTATATTGGAAAAGTATCTCTTCCGGTAAACTCGGGACGCCTCTTTAATTTTTTTGTGTATGTTAAATTCATCGTGTAGTTCTTGTAGTTGTTCTATCTCCTCGCTTTGCTTCTTTAACCAGACATTCTTCGCTGTTCTTATTTTCCTTTTAATAATTCCCTGGATGTGTTTATAGCTCTCTGGATTTCCTTGATTTTTACATCTTCTCCTTTCCTCGAAAAGCGCCATCATTTCTGCTGTCACCAATTGTGTTCACGTGTTTTCCGCTTATGACCCAGTTCACCTTCTGCGACCTTTATCAAGGCTTCCTCCATTTCTCCCCATATGACATCTATGCTTGTACTCTCTTCCAACTTCGGTTCTATGGAAGTTATTATTCTTTCATTAATTTTTGCAACTATTTCCTTTTTGAGATCTTCGCTTCTCCATCGTAATCTATCTTCCTCTGTTCTGTATGGGTTTTGATGTTTGTAATCCGAGTCTTGACTACTGCTACTAGGAGAACATGGTCCGAGGGAACGTCGGCACCAGGATATGTACATACTCTTTTTACTGATGTTCCGAAACGCTTATTAATTAGTATGTAATTTATCTGGTTACGTACGATGTTGTCTGGACGATCGGCTGGAGCTCTCCACGTGTACAAGCGCCTAGGTGGCATCTTGAACCAAGTGTTTGTTACTTTCAGGTTTTCCTCCTGGCAAAATTGGCAGAGGCGTTCACCCTGGTCATTTCGGGTTCCTAATCCATAAGGGCCCACTATATCTTCGACTCTTCCGTCTCCAATTTTAGAGTCGAAATCTACCATTATGAGGTTTATCTCATGATGTTTAACCTGTTTAACTACTTGTTTCAGTTCCTCATAGAACGTCTCGATCTCATCTTTAGTCGAATCGGTTGTGGGTGCATACACCTGAATAAAGTTGATATTGAGTGGTTTGACATGTATTCTAAGCAATGCGAACCTATCTGAGTTGGGGAGGAAATTTATCACAGATCTGGACATTTTTTCAGTCACTATTATTTCTACTCCTTTTCTGTGATTTGGTTAATTGTTTCCTGAGTAGTACATGACTCCGCCTGAGACGTGGCATATTCCAGCATCAGGCCACCATGTCTCTGCGACGTCTAGAACGTCGATTTCTAATCTTTTCATTTCTTGTATCAGGTTGACCAGTTTCTCAGCTTCGTATAAGCTTCTCACATTCCAGGTGCCGATCTTGACTTCTCTTCTTAAATTTAATCTCTCGTTTCTATGCTTATTTAACACAGTTCCCTCCGGAGATCCGATTGGTGGACGATTTAAACCTCCGGAACATTTTGGGTTAAATGTATTCATTTCATCCATTTCATGTGATTCTCTTGGGATAGAAATTTTGGAGGTGGTAGCCCGTTGCCTTCCTCCACTTTATACAGGGATTTAGTCCTGTATTTTGTGACGTATGGTTATAACGCCAATGCTCGGTCGCCAAAGCCTAGTCCGTTTTCTAGCGGGGTGTACCCGATGACTCAGTCATCACTCGTGCAGGTGAGGTTGACAATTGGGCAGCTTTGTTGGATCGATGTCTTTAGCGCTACCCCTTATACCCTGTCATCAGACCAGGTCAGGTCAATCCAAATTAGGTTAAGCCAAGACAGCCCATGTCTAGTGAAGTAAGGTCAAGTCATCTCAATTATACAGCATGAAGAACATACGCGGTCGTCTAGCACCCTTATCTTGAAGGGCCAGTTCTGTAGGCGAGTTTACCCCCTCTCGAGAGACCACGCTCAGAGGGCTAAGAAGGAGGATGTGTTCCTCCTTTGCTCCCGGAAGGACCTGCTCCAGACCCTCTAGGTTGAATGGTGATAGTGACTGTTAAGTTTCTGTGTAGTCACAGAACACCTGACTTTTGTTCGAAATAGCACCTGCCCAAAGCCAAAGTATGGTTTGAAACTGATTGCGCCCAGCAAACTCATTGACATTTCATCAACCGAAAATGTCCCGATAGACTCGTTTCTTCTTGATGTAGACCATCGTTCATTTCTCTATACGTAATTATCTGCCCGGATGTTTGCCACGTACCAACGTCGTCCGGGATGTATGTCATATAAACATGTGGTTTTGGGAGGTCTTGTCCTCGTACAAACTTAAGACTAGCCCGTTCCCGGGGCTAAAGCTCCCCAATTACTCGCCCCAGCCGATGTCGATTACGCCCGAAAAAAAAGCCTCGATGTTCATCTCGAAGCTGTTCCCACTTCTAAATAGAAATTCCAAACTGTCCATGAACAAGTTGCTCATGTACAATGTCATCATCCGGCCAGCCATGACCTATGCATCCCCTGCATGGGACACCGCGGCCGCAACACACATCAAGACTCTTCAAATCATCCAGAACAAAATTCTGAGAATGGTTACCGGAGCGCCACGGGTTGTCCGAAACAGTTAGATTCACTCTGATCTGAAAATGCCTTCGATACTTGAGTTCATAACTCAACTATCCACAACTCAGTTCGCAAAAGCCGCTTCTCACCCAAATACTTTTCTCCGTAGTGCCACCGTCTACGATGAGCAACTTCCACATAAGCATAAGCGTCCAAAGCTTATACTTACCCGCTAACGCCCACGCGAGAAAACATAATGGAAACATTCATACCCAAAAAGTCATTGTGTGAAATCTTTCCGACGGAGGTATGGACTAAGGTCCGGTACTCCCAGGGAGGGGGTTTTAGTGAGTACAGTCTCACAGTACCTCGATATCCCACGGCACTACGGGGCCGTGAATGGGGTCTGCATGAGCATTTCCCCCTCCTGTATATAAAAGAACCAGCCGGAGAGAGAATTGTTTTAGTCAGCACAAGTGGTAATAGTGAGCCAACCAAGCTGTTGCCGGTAGTATAGGAACCTTATCTTTGGCCATTCTCCTGGGATATCGTCTACAGTCCCGCGTCGATACGTGTTCCAGCGTCTTCATTTTTTAGTAATAAAATTTCATCATTCTTTGTGAATGTACTTTTTGTTTCTGTATAATCATTAATTTATAAAATTATCGTTTTGTATTTTTTTTTAAATTAGGATATAGAACGAGGCACCTCGTATCTTCTCCTTAGACCCGATAGAGTGGCAATGCAGGATGCCACGGCACAAATGGCAATGATGCAGTTTATAACAAGCGGTATCAAGCGTGTTTCTGTGCCATCCACTATCCACTGCGATCATTTAATTGAGGCACAAACAGATGCAACAAAAGATCTTGCGAGGGCTAAAGATATCAACAAGGAAGTTTACGATTTTCTCAGTTCTTCTTCGGATAAATATGGAGTGGGATTTTGGAAACCGGGATCGGGTAAGTGTGGGGTAACCGTAGTCAGTTAATTAATATTAAAATTGTTGAATCCTCGGCAGCAGCAGGATGTAACCTATTTTTACAATTAAAGGTATCATACATCAAATATTACTCGAGAACTACGCTTTCCCTGGTCTGCTTATGATCGGTACGGATTCACACACACCCAATGCAGGCGGCCTTGCTACCCTTGGGATTGGAGTGGGAGGTGCCGATGCAGTAGACGTGATGGCCAATATTCCATGGGAGCTCAAGTGTCCAAAGATTATTGCTGTCAAACTCACAGGTAATAATAGCAACAATAATAATATTCTTTAACGTTTTCTGCAACACAGGTTGAAGAGTATTTGTTAATTCGGACTCTACGAAAAGAGCATTTTTGTCAAATAAATGTAAAACCACATCATTTAAAATATGAATTTTCTTATCTATATTAACAGTATAAAAGATAATATTGTTACGTTCTACGGGATTCTAGATTTGTTTACTAACAAAACACAGCTTTCTAGTTTACTAATTTATTATTACCAACTATTTTCCAACACCAGTGTCAACCAAAATATATATCTTCTCTATTATTAAATGTCCATAGAACTATATTCCACTATCGCCTTCTATGATCGCTTCCTATAGACCAACACGTACAGTTAACTCGCTTTATACTGTATGATCACTTTCACACCACCTTATTCAATACTGAACTAACATACTCTGCGCACCGCTCGTCTATTTATATCTGTCTATAGAGATTCTAGACGTTCTACACTACTCTACACCTGTTACTTCTGGTCTATTCTAGAAATGTCATTTCAGAGTGTTCGCTGTGACACTGCCCTCCTCTTACATTCGATCGTCCCGGTCGAAATCTGACATTTCTTGGTATGGCGTAAGTTTGTGCATATGGACCACCTTCAACTTGCTCTTCGGGCTCCTCTGAATGCGATAGACAACGTCATTGATCCTTTTGACCATCTTATAAGGACCTTCCCATAATTTGTGTAGTTTCGGTGATCGTCCCTTGCGTCGTACTGGAATGTAAACCACACACGATCTCCTTTAAAACCAGCTGAATTAGCTCGCACTCATAACGGGTCTTCATGCGGTTGCTTTCTACTCGTATAAGCATTCTGACAGCAGAGTGGATGGGTTCTATTCTTCTTTCCAAATCTTTTATGTATTCATCAGCTGGCCGTGGAGCGTCTGTGGGTTTTCCAAATATGAGACCAGGAGGAAGTCTTAACTCTCGCCCAAAAACCACGCTGGCTGGTGTATGTCTGGTAGTCTCATGTACAGCCGAGCGGTATGCCAGTAGAAATAGTGGAATGTGGCGGTCCCAATCCGTTTGGTGTTCATTGACAAATAGTTTTAAGTGGGACTCCAAAGTAGCATTGAATCTTTCCACCATTCCGTCAGATTCAGGGTGCATGGGTGTAGTTCTCGTTTTCCTGATTCCCATAAGCTCACAAACCTTCTGGAATACAGCCGTCTCGAAGTTGCGCCCTTGGTCGGAATGGAGCTCTAGTAGTGCGCCAAATCTCACTTCTAGGTAATATCTAATGCTGTCAGAACTGCCCTGTTCTTCCCTGGGGATACCTTGGAGCACATCTAGCGCATCTCCTCTGAGGGCCACAATTAGCGAAGTCGCCTTCTCTCTCTCGCTCCAACTATTTGCTGTAGCAGCGGCTTCAAATTGGCGTAGATAAATACCCCATGGGACTGAGACATTAAATGTGGGGACCTTAAATCTTGCGACCGGGCTATCTTCGAGCCTGATGTTTACTTCGGCTAGGGTTTTGCACTTATTTTCTAGTGATTGTATTTTCTGATGCACTTCCTCTGGTATATTCGTCAGCTTGTCATGTACATCGTCGCTGAAACCCCTTACTCTGCTTTCTACTTGCTGGAAGATGTCGTCTTTTACCTGCTTCATACGTTCGTCGACACATAAAGTAATATTCTCAATTCTGCTGGCTTGTTCTTGCAGAATTTTCTTTGTTTCTTCATCTCTTCTTCTGGCTTCTTCATCTCTTTTTTCATCCCCTCTTTTGTTTCTTCATCACGTTTTCTCATTTCTTCTTTGGCTTCTTCGTCTCTTTTTCTCTTATCTCTTCGTCTCTCTTTCCCATTTCTTCTTTGGCTTCTTCGTCTCTTTTTCTGGATTCTTCATCTATTTTTCTCATTTCTTTTTTGGCTTCTTCATTTCTTTTTCTGGCTTCTTCTCGTGCTAATTTAGCTTCTTCGTCCATTTTTTTAATCATTTCCAATAGCTGGGCGTCCCCATTGGCTGCTGCGCTACGTGTCTTAGGCAAAGACGTACTTAAAGCTGGCACACAGTTTATTCTGTTTTAACACACCCAGTTATGAATCACTACTGAAACTGATCTTCCAGAGATTCTAGAAGTTTTCACGTTGTTCAATATTCTGGAAAATATGTCCACTAGCAGCTTAAAAATCCCACTTCTGACACCAGTTGTTACGTTCTGAGGGGTTCTGGATTTGTTTACTAACAAAACACAGCTTTTCAAACTATTAATTTATTATTACCAACTATTTTCCAACACCAGTGTCAACTAAAATATATCTCTTCTCTATTATTAAATGTCCATAGAACTATATTCCACTATCGCCTTCTATGATCGCTTCCTATAGACCCATGATACAAATAACGAGAGATATGATATTCAGACTACCTAGTTTTAGACCTGTCACGCACATGGTGTCAAGTGGTGAGTCCAATGCAACAATAGTATGCTGTCGTGCAATGGTGTTTGACGTTTCGTCCGAACCTCTTAACAAATTACGTATTTTACTAATATTTAAGTGCATACAGTTGAAAGTAATAAAAATTAAAAAGATTAAATTTAGTGCTGCGATCTATATTATCTGAAAAAGACATATAGGCGTAACTTCAACCGCATTAAACTGACGTATGGAAACTTTATGATAGAGAATGACTTTGTTTTAAGTGTGTAGTTGGACTTCTATAACGTTACTCACCGCGTGACATCATAGGAGGGGGCGGGGTATGTGCGCAATATCATATCTCTTCTAAGTCATTATATCATGCTATAGACCAACACTTACTGTTAACTCGCTTTATACTCTATGATCACTTTCACACCACCTTATTCAATACTGAACTAACCTACTCTGCGCACCGCTCGTCTATTTATATATATATATATATATATATATATATATATATATATATATATATATATATATATATATATATATATATATATATATCTATAGAGATTCTAGACGTTCTACACTACTCTACACCTGTCACTTCTGGTCTATTCTAGAAATGTCATTCCAGAGTGTTCGCTGTGACACTATCTTAACCAGCTTAATTTAACTCGGAATAAAAATGATCAAAATTGATAAACTATACTTGTTCTGCGATCGAAATGAAAAAAAAAACCATTATTTTGCCATAAAAATCTGAATGTATATTTTAGGTAAACTAAGTGGCTGGACTTCACCAAAGGATGTAATTTTAAAAGTGGCCGATATTCTAACAGTGAAGGGTGGTACTGGAGCTATTCTGGAATATACTGGTTCGGGTATTGAATCAATTTCCTGCACCGGAATGGGTACCATTTGTAACATGGGGGCTGAAATAGGTGCTACCACTTCAGTATTTCCCTACAATAAACGCATGGCAGCGTATCTCAAAGCAACTGGTCGAGAAAATATTGCAAACGAAGCTGATAAACATATTAAGGTACACCAAATGCTGTATTTTTCGATTAGTTTCTTGTAACACCTTCCTTGAGTAGAATAACAAATATCCCCAGATATTCCCATACTTACAAAAAGCTTCTTTTTCTTGGCTCTCTTATTCTATAATTTAGACAAATTAACATACATTCTTAAATAATTTCCTTATTCCAGACGCTACTAACTCCCGACGAAGGTTGCAAATACGATAGAGAAATAGCCATCGACTTAGATAAGCTACAACCACATGTCAACGGGCCATTTACGCCTGACTTGGCACATTCCATAGATAAACTTGGTTCTGCTGCAAAGAAAAACAAATGGCCCATGAACATTAGTGTTGCTCTCATCGGGTCTTGCACCAATAGCTCGTACGAAGACATGGGACGCTGCGCCAGTATTGCAAAAGAAGCTATGAAGCACGGAGTGAAATCGAAGATTAAGTTTAACGTAACACCAGGTTCAGAACAGATTAGAGCAACGATCGAAAGAGATGGTATCACAAAAACTTTGACAGATTTCGGTGGCACCGTAAGTAAATGGGCGAGTTCACCAGGCGCCAGTGCTGCCCGCAGCTGCATTGTTATGTCAAAAAATGTTGACAGTTGTCAATATTTTTTGATATAACAACGCAGCTGTTGTCAGCGACTGGCGCCCAGTGAACTCGGCCAATGTATTTTAATAACTAAGGATCGGTTGATTTCATTTATTATTTGCTTATTAAAAAATAATAAAACAATATTGATGGTTTAAAACATATAGCCTATCTGCTTTATTTATAACAATTTAGGACCGTTGAATACGAATTCCACCAGCGACTTCACCAGATATAAACACCACTGGATGGGAACGGATGTTTACCAACAGGATAACAAATTAATTAAAGTTTCGTCTCTTCAGGTGCTCCGAAAGCTTTTGAATGATTTGAAGGGTGAAACTTTCATTGGCCATTTTTAAAGACATATTTCTTTGCTATTTATGGCTACGATATTTTCTTCGAAAGTTGCGATCATTTAAAGTCTAGGTTTGGAATAAAGTATTGGTTGTTTCCTTGGGACATTTTTGTTGACATTTTCTAAAAAGAAATGACATGGTTTGCCGAAATTTTCTATTTATAAAACTTTTGGCAAAATACGTTTTTTACTACTAAACATTTTAACTTGATCCTGAGGCAGACCTTCATTAATAGATATGGAGTGTTTTATGTCTGGGACAAGGCAGACCGGTAGCAGGACGAACAAGAGTGTGCTAGGAGAGGTGAAGACAAATGTTGTGACTAAGTATTTACTTGCAGACCGTTTTTCGCTGGATCGATTCAACAGTTTTATTCAGAAGATCTCGGGAGTCAGATTTTAGAGGGCTTACCGTCTGTTGAAGATATTGGCGATCTCTTTACTAAACTCTAACCAATGTGAAGGTTAACGTCGGGAGTATATCGCAGAGTGACCGATGCAGGCTGTGACTACTCTGATACTGCATACTAGTGCCAAAACGGGAAGCAAACATCTAGATTACTTGGACAGGCTGTGACTACTCTGCATTCCCAAAAAAATAATCCGAGATCTTCGAAGGTAACCGGGCGAAAAACTTGAGTCGGAACAGAGATGAATACGTGCACTAGTGACGATTATGTTGTCTAGAGTGGCCTTGGTAGTCTGTGACTACACAGCATCTTCACCAGGATCAGGCCAGTATAGAAATATCTTGATTATCTAAGTAGGCTGCGATTATTCAATATTCCCGAGACCAATCTAAGATAATGAAGCACACTGAACTAAATACAAGGTATTGCGGTAGATAACACAACGTGGAAAAGTGCCGGTTGCTAGAATCAGACTAAGAAACTCGTTTCAAAAATTCGAACATTTTCCACAGATTATTGATTACATAAATTATTTCTCGCCTGTTGAAATTGTAATTGAAGAAGACAAATAACGACTAAAAGTGTCCTCACTGTTGGTACCTGGCTGAGAGGGGTTTCTGTGCAGCATTCTCGTAACGTGCTTACAATTGAACAGACGGACATGGAATGCGGACGGACTAATGTTGCTGACTAGTTCTCTGGCGGTGGCTTGCTCGACAACGAACTCACTGACGCCGTCAGCTCCTGCGTTTTATATAGTTCGGAAAATACTTAAAAGTCTCCGCGTCGATCGGAACTTAATCATTATCTTATCAAGCGAGATAACAACTTAATTAATGATTGAGTACTATCAGATATTTCTTGGCAAAAATATGGTGGTCTTTTCCTCAGGGCACGTCCGCGGCTTTGCCACCCCGATAGCACTACAACCTTTGGTTGATTGTGCATAAAAAATATAGTGGTACTTTTATTAAACTTTGTTAAATATCACAGTTTGCATTAATCTGTGATAAATGAAATATGCCAAGATCTAAACTGAGACATCAAATTCAGGTCCTGAGATTATCACTTATTTGTACAGGTGTGAAATACTGTAGATTATGATTTACAAGTTCATTTCTAAATTGATTTTTCACAGTAAAAGATAATCAAGTTCCTGTATTTTAGAGACGAAGCAAGATCGGTCCCATCTTGAAAGGAACTGTCCTAATTTTAGCGAGATATCTGGCCATGATCCATGGTACATTTTTTATGGCACACCTGTAAACCTTTCTGTGCTCTCCAACTTGGATAAAATCTAATTTTCTAGAAAACTTATATTTGGTATAATTTCTAGGTCCTTGCCAATGCTTGTGGTCCCTGTATCGGCCAGTGGGATCGCAAAGACGTCAAAAAAGGAGAGAAAAACACTATAGTAACATCATACAACCGCAATTTCACTGGCAGAAACGACGCGAACCCAGCCACTCATTGTTTCGTCACTTCGCCTGAAATGGTGACTGCTATGAGCATCTCAGGCACACTTGATTTCGACCCTACCAAAGAAGAAATTGTGGGAGCTGATGGAAAAAAGTTTAAATTGAGCCCACCATTTGCTGAAGAGCTGCCTGTAAATGGATTCGATCCTGGTAAAGACACTTATCAAGCTCCAAAAGAAGATGGCAGTTCTGTTAAAATAGTGGTCAATCCCAAGTCACATCGATTACAGTTGCTGGAACCGTTTGATAAATGGGATGGCAAAGATTTAGTTGACATGATTATATTGATAAAAGTAAAAGGGAAGTGTACCACTGATCATATTTCTGCAGCGGGACCTTGGTTGAAATATAGAGGACATCTGGATAATATTTCGAATAATCTTTTTATAGGGTAAGTTTTTATGTTATTAACATCATCGGTTGCGGTTCGTGATATCTGAAAATGAAAGAATCCAGATGAAGAGGCTAGCTGCAAGGGTACCGCGTGCATTATTAAAACAAAATCAAGGTACTCGCTTTCTATAACTTGAAAATTTGATGAACCCCAGGTGGACTTAAAACAATATATATATATATATATATATATATATATATATATATATATATATATATATATATATATATATATATATATATATATATATATATATATATATATATATATATATATATATATATATATATATATATATATATATATATATATATATATATATATTATTTGTCGCTGTGCCGGAAGATGTAACCAGACCATAATGCAGGCAAACCTAGGTTGTTACAGAGTTTAACACGAGCGGCATCTAATAAAATAGGGGAACCTAAATAGCAGCTAAGTAATCAAAATAGACATATAGTTTTGGATGAAAAGAAATTGCTTAGCCAAAATAAAAATAATTTATAATCTCCTCCTTTGTCGCGACAGGCTCAGAGCTAAAGTTGATAAAGAAGAGGTTGCTCTATCGCTTGTAGCACACCTGACCCAACCAAAATTTCTTCAGACCGAAATCTACGTTAAACCACAGAGTAGACTCTACCAATAAGATACGAGCTAAAAAAAACTTCAACAGTTGAGGAAAGAACCCTAAACTATAAAGCTTTTGGAGAAGGGTATTATGGTTCAGTCTGTAAAAGCCTTAGAGAAATCCAATTAGATAACGTCGCTTTGATATCCCTTGTCAATTGTTGCACTTATGTAGTCTATAATACAAGCTAAATTAGTAGGTGTAGAGCGACCTCTTACAAAACCGTCCTTGAAATGGAATGTATAACATTAAACAGATTACAATCATTCAGAGCAAATTTAAACACCTTGGAAAATTATTCATTATCATCATAATGCTTTCTGTATGGTTTTCAACCTGAGTCTTATCACCCTTTTTAGGGACTGTACTAGAACGATCTGTTTCTCAGATGATAGCAACCTTTGATGTTTTGAGCGAGATGTGAAAAATGTACCTTAAGTACATAAAAACGTAAGCACAATCCCGTTCTGAGAAAGGCGAAATATCATCAGAGCCTGATGTTTTCTTAGTTGGACCATTCCATTCGTGATCTCTCGAATGTGCGGGATTACTTTTCCTCATTTCCATGGGCGTCTGCCTGCTTCTCTCATCCTGACCCCTCGGATATCTCATAAAGCTCAAAAGCTGGCATGAAATTATTTATTCCACTTACACAGAAAACCTCTTCAGCCACTCAAAAGCCCTGGTTCTCTAAATCCTGCGACAAGGCCAGACTTGAAAAGGTCAAAGCTTACAAAACGCTTCTACACAATCCCAGTCAAGAAAACAGTCAAGCATTTAACGACGCAAGAAACCACTATGTCCGCATTCTTTCTGAGGCAAAAAACTCGTTTAATAACCACATCAAAAACAAAGTCCTCTTAAGCTCCAACGGCAGTAAACCCTTCTGGACTGTTGCAAAATCTATTGGGAATAATTTCTGCAAGAGCACGTTCCCACCTCTTGTCTCAGGGGATGAAATTGTTTCTACCGCCCTGGGCAAGGCTGAATTTTTTGCCTCGTTATTCGCCAATGTCGCGCATAAAATGACGGATATCATTTTCAAAACTAAAAAGGTACGAAAGATGCTATCTTCTCTTAATACCACGAAAGCCTCTGGCCTTGACAATATCCCAGCAATGGTTCTAAAAAAATGCACACCAGAACTTGCTCCTGTCCTGACTCGTCTGTTTCAGACATCTTACAATAGAGGCATATTCCCTAGTAACTGGAAAACTGCTCGAGTACAACCCGTCCCCAAGAAAGAATCCAAAGCGCTTCCTAGCAACTACAGGCCTATTTCTCTCCTTTCAGTCGTCTTTAAAGTAATGGAAAAGTATATAAACACCGAATTACTCAAATTTCTTGAAAAACACAGTCTAATTCACGATAGGCAGTATGGATTCCGTCAGCGCAGATCAACTGCCGACCTCATTTCCTCTGTCACCCATTCTTGGTACAAGTCTATGGAACTACACGGTGAATCCCAGATTGTCGCTCTAGATATATCCAAAGCATTCGACCAGGTCTGGCACGCAGCGCTGCTTAATAAACTCCCGGCATATGGCCTACCACCAAAACTCTGTACCTGGACAGCAAATTTCCTCTCCATCTGGAGCATTTCTGTTGTCGTGGATGGCCATTCCTCTAAACTATATCCAATTAATGCAGGAGTTCCTCAAGGTTCAGCTTTAGCCCCTACTTTGGTTCTTCTCCACACCAATGACCTCCTCTCTAGCACATCCAACCCAGTTCACAGTTATGCGGACGACAGCACCCTCCACTCAAATATACAATATCCTAAGCCTGTCTCTTTAGCCCAACTAGATGAGGATCGCAGACTCATGGAGGATTCTGTCTCCGTGGATCTCCAAAGAATATTAGACTGGGGAAGTAGAAATCTTGTACAATTTAACCCCACCAAAACTCAGTCTTGCTGTCTTACTCATAAGAGATACACCAGCCCTGGACCCATCACAATGAACAACCAAGTTATCCAAAGTAATGAGTCCTTTTCACTTGTTGGAATTTCTGTGGATCGAAATCTCATTTGGCACCAACATGTCACTTTAATTGCAGAATCGGCTGCTAAGAAATTAGGCTTCCTCTTCCGGGCTCGCAAATACTTTTCACCAGCTAATCTCTATACCCTATATACTCCACAAATAAGGCCAAACCTCGAATACTGCTCCCACATCTGGGGTGCCGCTGCCGCTTCTACACTCGATATCCTGGACTCCATTCAGAAGAGAGATATACGTCTCATCGGTGACCCTACACTCACCCAAAGGCTGCCATCCCTTGCCCACCGACGTGCCGTAGGTGACCTCTATCTCTTTTATAGATATCAGCACGGACACTGTTCAGAGGAGCTTTCTTCCATAGTTCCTCCACCTGCTGCCCCCAACAGATCTACCAGGGGAACAGAGAGAATGCACCCTTTTACTGTCCAGGTCTCCATACATAGAACAACTTGTTATGCCCCCTCTTTTGTCCCGAGGACTTCCAAGTTGTGGAATTCCTTGCCGGCACATGTTTTTCCTTCTCCTCTGAACCTCCAAACCTTCAAGTCCAGAATTAACAAGTTGCCTCTTTCCTCCTTGTCGACACCCACGGTACGATAGTATTTAGGCTGTAAGCCCTCGTGGTGTGTTGTCGAAATAAAAAAAATAAAAAATCTATGATTGGATTATTCCCTACAAGGTCAGATCCTTTATCAGTATCACTATTTGTCTGGCCTATGAAGGATTTCTGAAAAAAGCTACGAATGAATTTGCTATCGAAAGTGGAACACTCTAAGTGTCTTCATATGATGAGGTTTAAGCTATCGAATTATTTCTCTCAGCTTCCACAAGCCAGGAGGATCAGACGATATATTACCCTTAGCCTATTGGGAAAAAGCTTTTTCGTTGGTTTCTGATGCTACTTTCACAACACATCTGAGCCGCTGAAATTCCAAATAATCAGCAGGGTTATTAAAAATTTTGTAGTCATATTGAAAACAAATTTTTTGTGATATAAAGAATGCGAAGAAATTCAGTGAATTTTCTCGCATCATTTTAGAAATACCTGTATATTTAAGGCTAGATACTTTCTCACCACAATTAGAACCGTAGTTCGGTTTCGCTCTAATTAGAGATCGTCAGTACGGCATACTATATGCAGCAAAATACACCTATAAAGTAATACGGCTATAGTAGCCAGCCTTCTAATACTAAGTGAGATGTAAGACAGGAAGCACGTGCCGCCACCTCGTTGCGGAACCAAGTAGTATGTTGTCACGGCAGCTCCAAATAACACAGAATGTTACAAAATAGAGACTGTATACAACCAACTAACAATTTAGTAAATTGTCAGGCCTGGCCCATTTCTACCTTAATATAGGGACAAAGTATGTAAGACTAGATGCATTCTCACCACAATTAGAGCATTTCCCCCTCCTGCATCCAACAAAAAAAAAACCGTAGAGGGGTTTCGCTCTAATTAGAGCTCGTCAGTACGGCATACTAATTGCAGCAAAAATACATTTTTTTTTGGATACAGAAGGGAGAGATGCCTCATGCATACCTCATTCACGACACCGTAGTGCTGTGGCATATCGAGGTACTGTGAGACTCGTACTCTTAGGACACTTACTCACTAAAACTCCCCCCCTAGGAGTACCGGACCTTAGTCCATACCTCCGTCGGAAAGAATACACACAATGACTTTTGGGTTTGAATGTTTCCATTTTGATATTACCGCGGGGGCTTTAGAGGGTAAGTAAAAGCTTTGGACGCTTATGCTTATATGGAAGTTGCTAATCGTAGTCGGTGGCACTACGGAGAAGAGCATTTGGGTGAGAAGCGGCTTTTGCGAACTGAGTTGTGGATAGTTGAGTTATAAACTCAAGTATCGAAGGCATTTCCAGATCAGAATGAATCTGACTGTTTCTGACAAACCATGGCGCTCCGGTAACCATTCTCCGAATTTTATTCTGGATGATTTGAAGGGACTTGATGTGTGTTGCGACCGCGGTGGCCCATGCAGGGAATGCATAGGTCAAGGCTGGCCGGATGACGACTTTGTACATGAGTAATTTATTGTTCATGGACGATTTGGAATTTCTATTTAGAAGTGGGAACAGCTTCGAGCTTTTCGTCGAGCGTGTTCGACATGGGGGCGCCATGTTGAGTGTTTGTCGAGGAAAACCCCGAGGTATTTGGCAGAATCTTGCCAGGGAATTAGACGGTTGTCTAATGATACGTGTTCGTGAGGTGTGTGCCTCCTCTTGGAAAATAGGACTGCTGAACATTTATCGGGGTTTATGGCTAAAAGGGATTTCCTATACCATCCTTGCAGCTCGACTACGGCGGTCTGAAGTCGTTCGGTTATTATCCTCGGCTAAGTGGAGCTGCTGAGGATGGTAGTGTCGTCTGCATACAGAGCGTATGTCACGTTTAGGGGGGCTGTCGGAATGTCTGCGACAAATATATTGTACAGCAGAGGGGAGATAGCAGAACCCTGCGGGAGACCAGCCGTGGCTGGGTACGTTCTAGACCTGGCTCCCATATGTTTGACCTGGTACTTCCTCTGTTGCAGGTATGACCTGACCTGATTAGCAGAATCAGAGGGAGATGATAATTAAATGATAGAAGTTTGTTTAGGATGCCCGCATGCCAAACCCTATCGAAGGCTTGAGCAATGTCAAGAAATATTGCACCAGTTGACTTGTTTTTATTAAATCCTTCGGTGATGTTTTCCACCACACGAAGGACTTGGTCTGTGGTGGAGTGCTGGTGTCTGAAGCCGAATTGCTCGTCCAGGAGGATATGTTTTTCTGAGGTGAATGAAGCTAGCCTTTTCTGAATCAGATTTTCGGCGATTTTGCCGATGACTGGTAGTAGGCTAATGGGTCTGTAATTCTGGGGGAACAGCGGATCTTTGCTGGGTTTCGGGATGTTGATAATGTCGGCTAGTTTCCACATGGATGGAAAGTGTTGAAGCCGTAGCATGGCATTCATAATCGTAACTAGGAATACCACGGCTTTGCAGGGGAGGTTTTTCAGGGCTACGTTGGAGATTCCATCGTATCCCGGAGCTTTCCTATTTTTTAATGATTTAATTATTTGGGAAACTTATTCGAAGGTTGTGGGCTCGATAGTTGTGTCTGAGGTGACGCGAAGCGCACTCCTGTCATAGCGGTGCGTTCTTGCTACATGCGACAGATCAACGTTGTTATAATTAGGGCTGAATTGCAACTCCAGATGATCTGCGAATGCAGAGCTTTCTCCGCGTCCGTGTATACGACATCGTTACGGCCGTGAAGTGGGGATTTTGGAAGTTTTTGGGATCGAAGGGCTTTAGCCATTTGCCAGATGGAATTGGCTTGGGTAGACAGGGTTTGCTCGCTCCTCCCAACGATTGTTGCGGAGTTCTTGTAGGTCGGATTGTACTTGTTTTATGAGTCTGTTTGCGTCTCGTTTGTCGGTGGGGTTTCCGGTGCGTTGAGCTAGTCTACGCACGTGGTTCTTTTCGAGTATCATTTCTCTGATACTGGACGGAAATGGCGAAAATACACCTATAGAGTAATACGGCTATGGTAGCCAGCCTTCTAACACTAAGTGAGATGTAAGACACGAAGCACGTGCCGCCACCTGTGTTTAACATTCTACTACTTGATTCCGCAACGAGGTGGCGGCACGTGCTTCGTGTCTTACATCTCACTTAGTGTTATAAGGCTGGCTACCATAGCCGTATTACTTTATAGGTGCATCTTCGCTGCAATTAGTATGCCGTACTGACGAGCTCTAATTAGAACGAAACCGGTATACGGTTCTAATTGTGGTGAAAATGCATTTAGCTTAACATACTTTGTCCCTATATTAGGGTAGAAATGGGCCAGGGCTGACATTTACTAAATTGTTAGTTGGTTGTATACTGTCTCTATTTTTTAACATTCTGTGTTTTTTGGAGCGGCTGTGACAACATACTACTTTGTTTCGCAACGAGGTGGCGGCACGTGCTTCATGTCTTACATCTCACTTAGTACCTGTATATAATTTTGCACTACTACTTTACTATCGCTTCAAAGAGCAAATAATAATTTAATTTGAATTTAAACACCCGAATTTATTTACAGAGCTACAAACGCTGAAAACGGACAAATGAATAAAGTGAAAAACCAATTAACTGGGGAATGGGGTGCAGTCCCAGACGTGGCTCGCCATTATAAAGCAAATGGTGTGAAATGGGTAGCAATCGGAGATGAAAACTATGGCGAGGGAAGCTCCAGGGAACACGCCGCCTTAGAACCAAGACATCTGGGAGGTCGTGCCATCATTGTCAAATCATTTGCCCGTATCCACGAAACTAATTTGAAGAAGCAAGGTATGCTACCTTTGACCTTCGCAAATCCCAGTGATTATGATAAAGTACAACCAACAGATAAGATCAGTTTGGTAGGGTTAAATGATTTGGCACCAGGAAAACAAATCGACTGTGAGATCAAACATGCCGGCGGCACAGTCGATAAAATCAAACTGAATCATTCAATGAATGAGCTGCAAATTGGTTGGTTTAAAGCTGGAAGTGCACTTAATAAAATGAAAGAACTAGTTAAATAAAATCACTTGTCAGTTGTTTTATTTTATATTCATATCTAAAACTATTAATTTTGTGATGTTTTTATCATTTTATAAATAAAATACAGGAACACAACATTTTTGTATCTATGAGCTAACATAAAACGTCATATAAGTGTATTTTAGAGTTTAATAAGTCATCCATCGTGGTTTTTAAGGACTCCCTTTTAATCCATTAGTGATTGTAGTTTCAAGTTTTTGAGTTGACTACTAAACATAATTTATTAGTATGTGTAACTAGAATTTCCAAACATTTCATCATTTATTAGATATGGAAAACACAGACCGTTCGTTTAAACGGACACTGTAAATTTGGTCACACAAAAAATTAGTTACAGAACCCTAAACAAGGCAAGCAGCAAAACATAATTAGGATGAAATGCATTTTGACACTTACTATTGTAATGTACCTAATTATCGCATAAATTGAGCGATAATAAATGATTAAATTAAGGGGCGGCTCCTCAACAAGTGCGAGCGTGCGCGCGCATTGCCGCCTGCCGTGGAAAAAAAATCATATTTTTGCTATGCTATATTTTAATAAATTTTTATTTGCTTTTTTTCCTCCTGCATTCCTGCATTCGACAAACAAAATTAGTATATCAAGGATCGAGGATCGCAGAGTCCGCAGCCATTAATACAGCATCAGAATAAGTACAGTGTTAATGGTTGCATACGTTATCGTTATATACATCCATATCCATATACATCAGTCACCCGGCGGTGTGTATTTTCGGCGCTCTTGAGGAAATGCGATACTTCAATTCGAAATGATCGAGTATCATCGTCGAAAACGACCGAATAAGCAATCTGGTTGTGCGCTTTCAAATTCCACACTTGCAGTTTGCAGTGGAATTTCGGCTGAACGTGTCTGTGTCTAGCATGTGTTTAGTAATTATCGTGCAGTGCTGCGCGTCGGATTGATTTTAATTAGATAATTTCGTTGTTGTTTACATGTTCTAACAAGACAATTATTATTATTATGACGGCTACTACTTTGGGTTGCTTAATAAGTGGACAAAATAATTGTGATACTGTGATTAATTCAGTGGATAATATTTTAAATTTAAAGCTTAACTTTTTAAGGGACTTTTTAATTACTATAACCTATAACTTACTAGAGGAAAACTTGGTAAGTATAGTTAATAATTAAGTTTAGTTAGTTTAGTAAGTAGGTTTTTTTATAATAGATTTTCGGGGAAAAAATAGGCGAGCCTTTTATTTTTAGCCAATTTTTATTTAAAAAAAATTAACTAATAGAAGGTATCGATGGAAAGACTGTGCAAAAAAAATTTCCAAACAAGCGCGAACTAGGACCCCTAGAACCCATATCCGGGGTCAGTTTCAATTTTTATACGTTTATATATATATATATATATATATATATATATATATATATATATATATATATATATATATATATATTGCTATGGTATTCTACTTTATTTTATGGGTAGTATATACCTGCAAAAATTTATTATAGAGCTGAGAACATATGTCCTAATCATCAGGTTGGGTTCCTTATAATTACAGCTAGTTTCTACTAATTAAAATTCACTAATATGTGTTATTTAAATTCATTTATTGATTTTCACTTGATCAAAATTACTTTCGCTTTGCACAGATGGCTATACAACAATTTTGCTGATTAAATATCAACCAAAAACAATACTTCCGTTAATTACAATCTGTTATACATTCCATTTAATTCATTACACAAATTTTACGGTGTCTATTTGACACACATTAAATACAAACAGAAACGTTTAAAGCATTCATTACATAAACATAAATTGAAAAATCCTATTAAAACATTTAACTGTGCCGATATGACACTCGTTAAATACAAAGAGATATTTTAAAACATTCTTTACATAAATATAACTTGAAAAATCCTATTAAAAAAACATTCTGGTAACATTATAACTAATTACACAATTAATTAAACATGGATACTACATAATCAATATACATCGATAATTCTACAGAGATCACGGTCTCTTTCCGTTTATTTCAAACAAAATTTTTGTTTTTGAAATTTATTAGCACAAAAATATTTGATTGTTGTTGTAAAAATGGTGAAATTCCACCCGCACTGGTCAATTTAAGAAAAGGTAACACTTACTGACATATTTTCCATTGGATTATTTATTGTTCTTCCATTAATACGGACCTTGATTAATTATTATTATCTTTCTCATTTGTCCATGCCATTGATTATTAACGGATTTACTTCGTTAACATATTGATATATTTATTCCATAGTCGTAGCACTCTGGAGGTGTTTTATACCCTCACTTCGATGCACTCTGGAATCTCTTATGTCGACTTACATAACTATGACGATGATCACCTGGTCTGGTAAAGTGATACAGATGATTTCACTGGATGGAAAAGACAAGACAAGCCCGGACCCTCTCGGACCGTTGCTTTTATTAACTCTCCTACAGGTGAAAAAACGCTATTGTTCGTCACACCACCTGTGTTTAAGTTTTCCTTCAAACCTTTAACGTCTTTTTACGTTTTTTTTCTCACACGCACCTTAACTTAATACTACACAAACTTCTGTTTTTTACAAATAACCTCCGCTCTTTTAATATGGTGAGTCTTTAGCTAGCTTGGTCATATCTATTTTTTCTTATACAATAAAATCAACAGAACTACAATTATATTATCTACCATCTCATTCTCCCTACAAAACTGAAGCATTGTTCTTGGTTTCTTTGTGGATATTTCTAGAATATATAATTTTTTATTACTCGAATGTAACTTAACATCGAGGGTTGCTACATGGGTCACTGACATTCATGTCGGGCGTTGACATCTCCTGCCAAAACTCTTTCATTGCTACATTAGGGTGTATACACTTATTTCATATATACTAGTATGCATAAATTTCCCGTTTTCCTATTAAAATTTCGTAATATTTCCTATCATTTGCTATCTATAGCAATATATATATATATATATATATATATATATATATATATATATATATATATATATATATATATATATATATATATATATATATATATATATATATATGTGTGCCTTTCTTTTATTAATAGCTTGGATGAGTGTGTTAGTCAGAAAAATCTGATAAGATTCTCCGGGAAATTTTTGAGTTTTGTTAAAAAAAAATCTTTTTCGCCGAAAATTACAAAGCTATTTTAATGAAATTTGGCGGATATGTTGCCTTGTACAAGACATTACTACACACTAAAATTCAACTTTCTACATTTTTAGAAAATTGAGTTATTCAAATTTTGAGTTTTATTTTGTCAAAAAAAAAATTTCTCCGAAAATTTCACAGTTATTTTGATGAAATTTGGTGGATATGTTGCCCTGTGTAAGACCCTACCATACATCAAAATTCAACTTTCTAAGTTCGTAGAAACTGGAGTTTTTCAAATTTGAAGCATTTAATAAAAATTCACTACCATAACGCACTTGCTGCATCCCGAACTTTCTTTTTCTTACGCACCCCCAATGCATTAAGGCACGAGCCGCTACTGAAAATATCAATTAAATTACGCGTCAAAAGGCACCGTGCCTTCGATATACCAGGGGTACGGCAACGCATGTCCAACCGACAGACTGCGGAGAGCGAGTAGCAGTGTTGCCAACTGAAATGTATTGTTCCCGCTAAACACCCTCGAAAATTCTACTAAAAATCTAATTAACCGAATAAAAAATTCAACAAAAAATCCGCTAAATTTTATTTCAAGATAAAATTAATCAGCAACTAAAAAAACCCTAATCAGTAGGTAGCTTTGTTTTATTAGTACAAAACAAAACATGTTTACATTTATTTAAAAAACTATTTTATAGAGAACAAATCAATATAAAATAAAATTTCACAATAAAATATAAAATTTATTACATCTTAAGAAAATAATTATAAATAAAAAGTTTTAAACATATATATATATATATATATATATATATATATATATATATATATATATATATATATATATATATTATAGATATATTAAATCGATATCGTCTTCTTCTCGGATATCATCTAAATTTGCAGTGGCACTTTTATAGGTACCTATCTACTGCTTTTATTTTTTTTAAATATATCATCCAATATTACGAAAGTGTTGCAATATTCTTTCCGTATCGAAAGATCTGCTCTGACAGACAAAATTGCAGTGAGTAATGGCAACTGCATTTTATTTCTTAATTTACGCTTTATTATATTCATATTGCTGTAGACCTATTCCACGTTAGCATTAGAATTCGACTAACAGAGTAACTCCAATGCAAAATTAAATAAATCTTCGAAGGGATTTTCATTATTGGCATCTTTAAAACCACCTACCTCTAACCAAAATTCTTTAGTGTTCGTTGTTGTTGTCCATTTTTTTAAAATGAATAGATTGCCACTGGCTTCCAATTTTATCCATTTGGTTCCCTTGATATCCCCTAGCTTTTATATTATATCTGTTAATTGCTCCTTATTATGTTGTAGTGTGTTGGCTACACTGGACTGCATAATAGCAAATACTATATAATGACAATACAGGACACTCCGGCTGATTTCGTGTTTCAAGAATATCAGCGCCCATAGCGGATAGTACTGATGTTACGTCGTTCGAGTACCTGTAACACTAGCAATTACTGGTGTTTAACTGTGTATGATTAAGTTTGAGATGTGTTTTTTACAATGAATGTTAGTGGTTGGGTGTGTGCAATCTATAATTGATCGAATTATAACGTGCTAAATCTATCAAAGACATTTTGAATTTCCCGCCTCTTTACAGGAAGGGCAACACGGCTCTTGTCAACAAGCATCTGTCAGTTGAGTCCTGTCCAATTTTGAACAAGCTGCGTCCTTTAGTTTGTGTTAGATAGCCGTTGGAAGCAGACTAACGAAAATGGAAAAAAGTGAATTTCGTGTGCTAATCAAACATTATTTTTTCCGGAAAAAATGCCAAGGCTAAGCATTTTCTTTCGAAAGAAAACGTGCTGATCCCTTGAATAACTCGGGTCGTTTGGACCTATATTAGATAAGGGTAATAAATGTGTCGACCAGAAGATTAAAGCAGGTCTTAGACCTTTTACTTTTATTACACAATAAACTTGGACGACAACTTTACTTCGGACTAGTTCGTTTACTTTGACGCGATATAAATATACGGGAGCTAGTTTTTTATTTTAGAATTTTTCTTCCTTTGAAGATGTTGACATGATCAACGAAACGATCGTAAGGTCTCTGAAATATGTGTTGTGGTGATTTGGGTGTTCTCCAAGTGTATTTATCACATTATTTAAGTTTTATTAACAGATTTCTGCGCTAACAATATCCCCTGGATGTCCGTATGATATCCATCCGCCATGGACGTAAAATGGATACTATGTACATCCATTGGATATCCTGTGCTGTGTGGGTAAATTAATAAAAATAAATTAAAAAAATCTTCCATAAATGGACGTGTATTTGGCACCATCAGAGCTTCCACACCATCTACTGGTGACTAGTAAAACTTTGTTTTAATGAAACTAGAATCACGTTTGTGTCCAAGTTATCCTGAGTAGAGGTATCCATAGTTATATCATGAGATAATAATCTTGTCAACCTCATTGCAAAAACTGTCAAAGCGTAAATCAAAGCGACGTATGTATTGTAGCTTTATAACACTTGAATTCTAATAAAATACAATTTAAAAATTTGCAACGAAACAAAAGCTATATAAAATGAGGGCCGACATAATAATCGGTTTATCTTTATTTTACTTAGTTAGTGTGCACCCAAAGCAGCTTTTAAATTTTTGCGAAATAGCATGTGCTAACCCAAACGCAACCAATGGGACCAATTCAACTTACACTACAAATTACAACAGCAGTACCAATGACACGAGTGGAAAAAACGCAACCAACGAAACTGATACCAATGCAATTAAAAAAATGGTCTGCCCCATTTGGGCATGTGTTCAAAGTGATGATTGTAGGATAGTTTTAATGGATTTCAATTCCAGGCATGACATTGTCTATGCTCATAATTACGTTAGAAATGAAGTGGCTCTCGGCAAAACCCATTTGCCAATAGCTGGAAGAATGAACGTATTGTCCTATAGCTTACTTCACGAATATATGGCGGCATGTTACGCTGTTGCCTGCACAGCTGAAAACATTGACTGTAACAAAACGGATACTCATGGTCCAGTAAGTGAAAATATCTATACATATCCGTATACAGAAGGCCAACCAGTTCGTAGGTATATTGATGTTGTAAACGGATGGTACAAAGAAATAGTAAATGTACAAGCAAAAGATGTAGAGGCTCTTACAACAGAACATAGAAATAATGTGACGCAACTCATCTGGTCTGATAGTACCAAAGTCGGGTGTGCAAGAAGCTATAATGTGAAGACCAAGATCGGTTATTTACACTGTATTTATTCGCCGAAGGGCAATCTCGTAGGAGAGCGAATTTATAGCAAAGGGGAAAGGACCTGTATGGATTGTCGATGTAATCCACGGTTTAAAGGCCTTTGTGGAATTACGGTAATGAATTTCCCCAAAAACAGGGCTACAACAGTTTTAACAGATTTACAGTATAGGAAAGCTCTCTTTGTCACGTCTGTAATTTTATTTAATAGATCTATTAACACAATCAGATTAACGATTTATGTTTAATATTTTAAAATGTAGGTATTTATTGTGTAATAATAAAAAATATAGATATGTCTTTTACATTTTTTATAAATCTTATTGTAAATATCGAGTCTAATAACAGTCTAACGTGCAAAAATATTATACCTACATAATGTGATCTGTACAATCTTTATACTTAAGCGATACTCCTGGGATTATATATTTTTGGGTCGATGGTTCCTTTTCCAGGTGGTAGGGAGTATAGTAATATGATACAATTACTAGCATGACGTCATGTGATGAGTACAGTCGCAACATAATAATATGTTGTGCTCCAGTGAGTTTGACGTTTCATCACATCTTAGCCTATGAAGAAATTACGACACTGTTATTTTCTTATTAGATTTTATAAATGTATTTTACAAATTTTTGTCATTTTTTATGATCAGAATACTACTGTGACATGATGATGAAATCAAGTTTATGATTGTTAACGCGCTCTAAATAACTACTTTTCAAGTTTGTGTTGCTCCAAGAGCAAACCCCCCACCACCCCCCACCCCCTTAATTATACTTATCTCTTAATTATATAATGTAATATAAAAATAAAAAATAAGTGAAAATGCAAGTGAACTCTTTGAATTTCCAGCCGACACTGCGATATTTTTCTCTCTACACTGGGACCCTCCTATCTGAGGGCACCTCAATTACTTCCAGGTATGCAATTGATTCATACGCTGAACAGTGTGCGATCTGTTTCTGGCTTCGCGGTTTCTCAAGCTATTTTTAAAAAAACGTGGTGTACCAAGATAGCGCATTGATTCCCCTTCTCATGGGTATTGTTCTGTCTTTATTCACATCTCCCGGAGACAGACAATTATAAATTAGGTGTGGATACATCCCCAAACTCCCAGAGTAGATACGACTTATCTGTCTGTCCAGTCTCCAGCACTTAACTTACGCCAAATCTGCCGTACAACCATCTGTTCTCTAACACCACTCTTTACCAGCACTTTTTCTTCTCTTCTCGTAACTTTCTCCGTCGTCCGCAATCCTATTTCGGCACTTCCGTGGGCCTGAGCCGGTGACATCTCGCTCTCTCTGTTTCACCTAGCCTTCCCACATCTATCCAACACTATCCCTTGCTCCGTGATAGTTTCGATATGCGAGGTAATAAAGGTAATAAAGCTAAACTACAACACATCTGTTGCATGGATGGCAGCAGCTTCGCATCCGATTCGTCGAAAACCAAAGTGGTAGTGCAGATAAAGGTGCCACCCGCAAGAGGTACTAGTGGACCTGGATGTAAAAATACGACCGTTCTGATGGCCTGCAGTTTTTCTGATGAGACAGCTGCGCGATTAATAATTTTCAAAGGGAAGCATGTTTACAACGAATGGACAGCTCTTGAATTTAATCCCGATACCGCTAATTTACTGCACACTCTAATAAATAAAGTTTGGATGGAAGCGGTGGACATTAAAAACTATTTTGCAAAACATTTGGTTAAATAATTTGTAGACAGAAGACCAGTTATACTTATACGATGGTCATGTCACCCATATAGGGTTAGACTTAATTGAAGGAGTTATGCCAAACCAAATAACAATAACAAACCTGGTGGAATCTCTGCCATTACGTCTATTTCTCTTCCTTTATCACTTCTAATGACCCTGTTCTTGAAGTAGGAGCACACAAGGTTTGCGAAATAATGAGGAATACCCCTCCTTCGTAGCTCATCAGGCACAACACTTCATGAAGCCGTTTTAAGCGCGCACCATATGTTATGTGTTTCGTTCTCACTTCTCAATACTTCGCTGGATCTTCCTCTTGCAAAGCCGAACTGCCGATGATACAACCCTTCACCTTCTTTAATTTCATCTTCCAATCTGTTTCTTGTCAAAAGCTTATACAACTTGTAATGAAGACCGATTTATTACGGTTATTTGAATAGCTAATAATTCATTTAGGCGGTGTAAATAACGGATATTTGCTAGGTAATAAATCTGACTCATTTTAGATACACTTCAGAGTATGAAAAGTCGCCACAGGCGGAACGTGAAGTTTGTAGGATGGAACGCATAGAGCCGGTCTGACAGGCGCGATGAGATTCATTCTAGGTACGTCACGGAGCGCATGGCAAGTAATCGAACCGAGAAACGGAACGCGGTCCGGGAGAAGCCTTAAGACCGTGCTCGCGAAAACAGGTACCGGCGGTCGTACGTTTATTGTAAAGGTTTTTAAAGCGTCAGTTAGGTGTAATACCTGGGAAGTTTATTTCGCTGTACTACGGAGTAGTGAAAAGCAGCGTGTTATTTATTAAATAGTAAAGAACGAGAGTCTAGGCAGACTGTGTTCTGTTATAATAGTTTGCAAGGTTAGTTATACTTCGGAAAACTTGAAGTATAATGCAAACTGGAATAAATGTTTGGGTGTTTTATTAATGCTGTTCTATGTGAAATGTTAACAGCGTGTTAGGATTTCACGCGTATACAGGGTGTACTGTATGTAGGAGTGACAAACTGGTCACGGGTTACCCATTTAAGGGGGGTCAAAGTTAGGTAAATAATTATACCGTATTATAGTGGAATTAAGCTGTTTCAGCGAATCATAGCGTGCTATACACGGTGGACTACGTTTATTTCGAGGGACGTATTGTCCTTGAAGTAAGCATGGATTTATTCTGAAAGGTGTTTGGTTAGCTAGAGTGTCCAGCCTAGTTAAGCGACAAGCTGGTTGCATTTCTTACCCATATAAGGGAAACGGGAGCACGGACAGTGCTGATTAAAGGGGTAGTATTTAGTGTGCCCGGCATCCTGTGTTGTATTGGGTCGACTACGTTTGATTCGAGGGACGTATTGTCCTTGAAGTAAGCATTGATCGATTCAGAATGGTACATAACCGCTGGATGGCACTGTTAGCTATATAGGGTGTTCGACAGAAATAGGGGACAAGTTATCCGGTGGTATTAGTTAGCAAATTTGGGCATCATAAGCGTGGGAACCGTTTGCCTACCCAGCTAGCAGAGTAGGATTGTAAGGGAATTACGGGAATAAACCCCAGGGGAAAGCAGAACCCCCGACTGTGGCGGAACTTATAGCGGTGCCATTTTTCGTTTGATGCATGTGTATGTCGCTTTCCACTTGCCGTTGCTTTGCTATACCTTGTTGATTGCTGTGCTAATGCTAATATCACGCTTTGTTCGTAATAAATAGCAGAAATATTATTCTAGTCGAATATCATTGTATTTTTAAATATTAACGTATTTGTATCGTTTCCACTATGAAAGAATGTCTTATCAGAGATAACGTTATCTGACCTGAGATATGTTTTCTCTTTATTCCCATGAACTGGGGCGAATTTTTTAATTTATGGATTTTTATTGTTGTCACTTTCACTTGTAGATATTTTAAATATTATTAGAGGATTTTATGAAATTAGTTGCGTTTCACTGCACTGCCTGTAGATAGTTGCGCTAGTGTAGGTGTGTTTGAGCTAGAATCCTGTGATGGATTGTAACTAGCTGAGGTATGCCGTGATTGATATTTACCTGTTTATAATATTTCTGCTTCCAACTTTGTAAGTTAAGGAAAACGGCCATTATTCGGGAGTAAGTAATTAATGCCTACTTAACTCCCGAGAACTCTACGGGATATAATAACTTTCGACCCCTGGCTATAGGTTTCTTCTCCACTCGAGTTACCCTAGGACAAGGCTGTTATGAAACAGTAACTTTGTGGTGTTCTACGAGCGCCTTAGCAGAAGTCCTCACGGGGATCTGACCTCGTCCTATTTAATAGGGAATAAAGATGGCGCCCGAAGATATTTAACTTAGAATATTTAGGTCACGCCCGAATGACGGATTGGCAACTTATCCGTCGGGCCTCTGCTGAGCCGGAGCACATCACAAACTTGTTTGGTGTATTAAGGAGGCATACAGATCTGTACCCCAACCCGGCCCGTTTCGGTAGACAAACAACCTTGGCAATGTTCCATTCTGTAGCGAATTTTTAGATATTTAAGAGATAAATCATAGTAGCGGTAGTAGTAGTAATGGCAGCAGCAATAGTAAATAAGGATCACTTGTTTTATACGTAAAAACCTGGGTTAAAAAATCTGTCTTGTTGATGTCAGTGCAAGAAATGTCAAACCGTGAGTCAGAATGACACATTTATTGAGCATCTGTCATTAAGTTGGGCTAAAATAAAATCTAGAGAAGTTGCAACGTAACACAAGTTCAGTTTAATGAGGGCTGACATAATAATCGGCCTATTTTTATTGTATTCGCTGACCGTGCAACCAAAAGATCTTTTAAATTTCTGCGAAATAACATGTGCTAACCCAAACGCAACCAATGGGACCAATTCAACTTACGTTACAAATTATAACAGCAGTACCAATGATACGAGTGGAAAAAACGCAACCAACGAAACTGAAAGTAATACAATCAAAAAAATCGTCTGTCCCATTTGGACATGTTTTCAAAGTAAAATATGTAAAATAGTTACAATGGATGTTAATTCCAGGCATGACATTGTCTATGCTCATAACTACGTAAGAAATGAAGTGGCTCTTGGCAAAACCCACCTGCCAATAGCTGGAAGAATGAACGTATTGTCCTATAGCTTACTTCACGAATATATGGCGGCTTGTTATGCCATGGACTGCACAGCTGAAAACATTGACTGTAACAAGACGGATACTCATGGTCCAGTAAGTGAAAATATTTATACATATCCGTATACAGAAGGCCAGCCACTTAGCAGGTATATCGATGTTATAAATAGATGGTATAAAGAAATAGTAAATGTGCAAGATAAAGATGTAGATGCTCTAACAACAGAACATAGAAATAATGTGACGCAACTAATTTGGTCGGAAAGTAAAAAAGTCGGGTGTGCAAGAAGCTATGACGTTAAAACCAGTATCGGCTACATACACTGTATCTATTCGCCGAAGGGCAATCTTGTAGGTGAACCAATTTATAGCAGAGGGGAAAAGCCTTGCATGGATTGTCTATGTAATCCACGGTTTAAAGGTCTTTGTGGAGTTACGGTAATGAATTTCCCAAAAAGCAACAGTGCTACTTTAGTTTTATCAGTTATACATTATAGGAATATTTTATTTTCTGGTTTTATTTTCATAAGCTCGAACTGCAATTTCATTAACCGTTTTTATTAGGAAAATAAAGTGTGCTAATCATGTTTTATCATTTGAATGTATTTCTTGTATAAAAGTCCAGGCGCAGCAAGTGCGTTATGGCAGCGAATTTTTTAAAAATATTTCTTGAAATGTCAATAATTCAATTTTTATTCAGCTAACAAACCTTAAACTCTGCAAGGTAGTTTACTATAGTATCTCATAGAAGAACTATATGTAGAGTAAATGTGTGGATTATGAAATATATCCTGTAATATGTAATCTCATGTTATTGGCCACATTATACTATGCGTAATTACAGAAATTATATTGGAAGAACCTGCACGTTATTATTATATTATTACGTACTACGGGGTTCTGAATTTGTTAACTAACAAAACACAGCTTTTCAAACTACTATTTATTATAACCAAATACTATATAATGATAATACAAGACACTCTGGCTCATTTCGCGTTTCAAGAATATCAGCGCCCCTAGCGGATAGTACTGATGTTACGTCGTTCGAGAACGTGTAACACTAGCAATTGCAGGTGTTTAACTGTGTATAATTAAGTTTGAGCTGTGTTTTTTACAATGAATGTTAGTGGTTCGGTGTGTGCAATCTATAATCATTCAAATTATAACGTGCTAATTCTATCAAAGACATTATTCATAGGTTTCCAAAGGATGGCGAAACGTGAATATGATTTGAAGCAGAAGGCAAATTCAGAATCACTTTTATGCCAATATGTACAGTCCGCAGATGATAATTTATTGTGTAATATTTACCGCCCAAGCAACAAATTAAGGCATGTTAACCAGCACTCGAGTCCAAATAACCTAACCAAGTTGCAATTTAGTAATAATTAACTAAAATGTTGCCTTGATTGTCATAATGAGTACAAATTTGGAAATGCGGCTCCGAACTAGCTTATTTTTAACTATTAAAAGTACTCCAAAGTCAGTAACCTACAAGTAACTAAATTGGGAAAAAATTGGTTTAACTTAACTCATAAAATATAGTTGAATATACTTTTGTGTTTCAATTCCAGAGTTGGTAATTTTTAGGTCGAAGTGTGCCCTAAATTGGACTGAAAATCGACTACCAAGCCCAGATACCTGAAATACCTACTTTAAGGTAATTTATTACCTAATATTAACCTGCAATATGTCTCTGTGGTATAGTAATTAGGAGGTCTTCTTATGAAGTCCAGCTTACATATATATTACCAATTTCATTGCAATACAGCACAGGAAATATTTTGGGCACTGAGCTAACCTAAAATGGCTTTCTGATCGGCTATAAAGTCATAATTACTGCATAAATGGTCTTCCAAGTCAAATTGCCTACCTTCAAGTTGAAAATACTCATAAAATCTGACTTGAAATAAAAATTGTCCTCAAAGTTCAACGTGTACAGCAGTGAAATACATTTGTGAATCTTAAAGGTGTGTCAGTTGATAAACTTCATCAATAAAAGTTTATTCTTGTTATTAATGTGCGTGCACCAGTAACAAATATAATGTTACAATGCCCCCTTTGAAACCAATAAAAGTTTACAGACATACTACAAACTATTATACAGTAGTAAAGAATGCTCACAGAAAAATAGTGATAGATGCTGATCATTCAAAGTGGCTTACATCAAATGAAGAACACTCATTTTTCAATCCTAAAAAAGTATGACAACTTTATCGGCTACTACTACTAGGTATATGAAAGTAAAACTGAATTTCAATTCTATGCTGGTATCAAATCAGCACGTTTCCCCCTTCAATAAAATACATCCCTTTTCATGCCAAATGGAGTGAAGTATTGGCAGCACGGCAACACGGTCAGCTGTCATGTTTATGTTTATTTACTTATTTTATTTTGTTTCTATTTTCTATTAATGTTTATATATTATGGAATCAAAGACCAAAAGCGCTGTATAATCATTCCTATATGTCTCTCGGCTGTGCACGAATATAAGTAATATATATATTTCTATACACGAAAATGTTTCATTTCTAATAAATTCAAACAAAATTCGTTTACCATATAGTTGAAATTCCCATAATAGGACAAAATGCCTTCAAAGTTTGGTTAATTTGCCCTGTCATTAGGAATTGTGACTTATAGGTAAAAAAATAGGGCAAAATTAACTTTCAGGTCAATAATGTAAGAAGGGCAGCCATATTAAATTAATTTTGTGGCATCCATCTTGATTGTATTGGAAAATGAAAAATAATATTTTGTTGAATATAGTGTAATCAAATTTTAGTTCGAAAAAAACATTAAGTAATGAATGTATACCATGACAACAAGATAGTTTTATGTTGTTTACATCACCAATCCTCCAAAATCAGAATTTCAAGAATTTTGAATAATTTTTTATTTTCACTAATTTTATCTTTTACACGGGCGCTCGAATTTTATGGAAGTATCATCATCATGTTAACAGAAAAAAACATAACCGCAGTGGGTTTTTTTCTTTATACAGTGCGAATCACCTCTATCATTGTTGCAAATATTTGAAGTAAGTTCTCTGAGCATTCAAGATGTCATTTTTTAACAAAGATGGACAATATATCTACTACTCTACTGTTTGTTTATATATACATAACCACAGATCCTGCAGAACCGAATAATGTCACATGCGTAGTTCGTTGTTAAGAACGTCACAGCACTCGGCGCCTAGATGTCAGATTCAAGTAAAGCGTAGCACATATTTACCAATATATTACGTCCATTGGCCCAATGTTGAATGAAAATGCCCTAAATATAACTAAAACGCCTTGGTCGAAACGCCTTGCTGGACCTATTATCGACTTCCATATTACTTTGACTTTATTCCTCACATTGGTAATATACACTTAAATTTTACTTGAAAATGACCTGTGGTGATTTGGTCGCCGACCTATCGGTAGGGCGATTTTACGTCAATTTGACTTTAAATGTTGCTTGATCATGTACCTATTTATAGATAAACTTCGTAAACGGATGGTTGAGGGCTTCAATCATAACTTGTCTTCCAGTGCATAAAAAAAAAGAAATATCAAGGCAAAAAACGTTTTGCATTAATAATAAATGATATAAGAAAACTGTTTTTCTGTGTCCTTTTTTATTTCAGTATGGCATAAATTGTCACACTTTTTCACATTTAAAATTATTTTACTTGGTAAAGGCTTTTAATTATCTTCCCAAGACAAGTTTTCAAAGAGAAGTAGAAATAGCAGATTCAGACCTATAATAGATTTATTCACGGAAGTAGGAGTTAGTCTCACCTTTCATCTGGACAATTTCTTAATTATGTACGAAGTATGAGTTACATATTTTAAAATATTAGATTAATAAGACAATTTTCATGTAGAGATATAGCAAATTGAGTACTGTGCTACCATTTATACCTAGAACAATTATTTATAGGTAAGTCAAGATTGTAACTTAATATCCTCAGAAACAGCTTTCAGTATATTCCTTTACCTACCATTGAAATAGTAGTTTAACGACGGTTTCAAGGTAGTAGTTTATATTATGATGAAATAAGATTATGGGTAAGAGAAATTTGCAGAATTATTCATGCTGAATTCATTTAGGTTTTAAGGTGATTGTTGATACAAATTCTATTTATAACTATATAATCAGAAAATGTTCACTGTTTTGTCATGTACAAGTTTTTATATTCGTCTATAATGAACCAATTGTCTAAATTAAGAATATGCAGGTAAATATACAATTCAAATTACCCGCTCAGTTGTCAGTACTTCACGCGAGGTGACGTTAGTGTGCTTGTCACAAATATCACAAATAATGCTAAAGCATAGGAGTGTCCCGTATTGTCATTATATAGTATTTGTTATAACCTTTGACTATATATCAGAGAATAGACTGGGCACACAGCCGAATTATTTGAAGCCAACATTCAAGGGACTCTATGTTTACATCGGTCCTCTGCTTTGATTGGGTGGTGGCTCAAGCGTTGCCGCTATGTGATAATTCAGCCTTAAATCGCCGAATATGATGACAAGTTGAGAATGATAAATTTATTACTTTTCTGTTACTTAAGACATTACACTTACATTAGGGCTTATTTATGAATGTAAATATTTACTAACGTTATATTACTTGGTTTCTCCCTTCTTTATGTAAATATAACCAGAAAACTCAATTTAAAATATTTATCTTGCTGCATGTGAAGTATCTAGATTTGTATTAATCCACAGTTGTAGCTTGTATTTGTCTGTAAATAGTATGCAAGTATACTGAGAATTTATTTTTGTGTTACCTTGATTTGCAATAAAGGTTTTGAGTTTTGTTTATGCAAAATGATGAAAAAGTATATTACTTGTAGAAAATTACCTGAGGATGTGGCAACGATGTCTCTGCATGCGTAAGGACATTGCTGTTTGCAATTTTCAGTGGCGGCACGTCAGTTTGGCACTATTTTTAGGTTTCGATCTACTAAAGAAAGAAGATAAACATGGTGCGCTGCCTTAAATAGAAAATCGGATACGCTGCCGAAATATTCTTATTTATGTTCACAGCATTTTAATAAAGACTTTTATTATTTACCCAAGAGGAAGAAGGGTATTAAAAACGCAGCGTCTCAATCAGTTTTAAGTTCTCCAGTGTCTTCTACTTCTGGCATGAATAAGCTCTTGCTCACGCGGAAAGAAGGTAAAGAATTCTTAGCTTCCTATTTTGTAAAACTTTATTATTGTAAAATTAATAAATTACCCGATAAAAATTGCGGTCATAGTTTTGAAGAAAATAGAGATAAATCATCGTTATCATCAACTCTCACTGTCTTGGAACTATCATGTTCAACAGGTGCGGCACTTGGCAGTCCTCCTGAATGAACACCAAAAGCTAACATTACTCCAGGTCAAAAGTAAATTAATATGCCTGGACTTAGAATTGAGGGAAAAATACTAGAAACCATTTTAAAAAATTATACTACGTTCACTGAAAACTTATCAAATATCGTGCATTTTTTAGGAAAAACTTCGTTATTTTGTGGATATTTCCAGCTTATCAGGAACTTTAAAAACATCTTTAAAAAATGGTCTATTGCTAAACGAGTAACAAAAAAAAGAGGAAAATAAATATATTGCACCAACAAGAAAGACGTCTTAAGAGTTTTTCACGAGAAATCCCTGATTGAGCATTTTAAAAGTTGCTTTTACGGAAAATACAGAAATATCCCCGAACGTCTCACTTTTGAGTGTTATTGAATTTATATCATTGCTTGTAATATTTTAGGCCTCTTTACCCACACAAATAGATCTGATTAAACAGCTTTTAAAATGTCCACAACGGAACTATTCACCAGACGTAAGGTCGTTTGAAATTACCCTACATTTTTATTCAAACAAAGCTTATAATTACGTTCGAGAAAAATTTATGAAATCTTTGCCACATCCTCGAACAATTTCTAAATCGTTCCTGGATTCTGCAAAGAAGCATTAGCGGTTTTGGGTTCAAAAAGACGAGAAGCAGCTGAAAAAGGTCGCAAAATACTTTGTTAAATATCTAGTCATCGACGAGATGTTCATAAGACGTCAAGTTGAGTGCACAGGAAAAAAGTTTTGTGGTAACGTAGATATTGGCGTGGATATGAATAATTCAAACGAGCTTCCAGAGGCTAAAGCTAAAGCTTTGCTTTTCTCATTAGTTGCTTTAAATGGCCACTGGAAAGTTCCAGTGGGTTATTTCTTCCTAGCTGTCATTTCTCGTGAAGAAAAAGCAAGCCTATTATTTAATCGGGCTTTAAGTTTTATCCATCAAGCAAGAATAGTCGTTACTTCCGTAAGTTTTGATGAAGCAGCTGCAAATATAAGCATGATTAAATGTTTGGGAGCAAATTTAGATAAATTTATTCAAGAAGGTTTAAAGGCTTATTTGCCGCATCCTATAACCAATGAAAATGTATATATTTTCCTAGATGCTTGCCACATGATGTAATTAATAAGAAATTATCCGGCAAGTTGTAGATCTATAAAACATGGCAGCAGACAAATCAGGTGGTCATTTCTAGAAAAACTGGTAGAACTGCAAGGTTTTTTCTTAATTTTTTTCTTACATTTTTGTTGAAAACACTTTTTACTGAATTTGCATAGAAAAAAATCGCTTGTGACGAGATCACAACATTAGAACATTGAGACTTTCGAACATTTTATTCGAGAAATCATTTCTATAAAAATTCACAACCATAACGCACTTGCTGCGACCAGGTTTTTTCGTTAATAGTATACTTAAATAATGTATAGGTAGTTAAACATCTTTTAAATTTTATTTTATTTTTTAATCGTATTTATGAAAATTTCAATCCTAATTCTCGAGACGCCTATGGTGTCGAGGACCGTGTAAACAAACATTACAACGCATCGCATTGGGTGATGCCTGGTCCATCCGTAGGTAGATAGTCAAAGGTTATAACCAACTATTTTCCAACACCATAAGCACGTCAACTAAAATATATTCTCTCTATTACTAAATGTCCATAGAACTATATTCCACTATCCGCCTTCTATGATAGGTAGATAGGCAAAGAAATAAACAATCATAAACATATAGATAATATTATTAATCTATTAGTGTTGGAATTTCTTATTTTTTTGTGCGGGTTGTTAGTTGGGATTGGGAACTTTTAATAAGTTCATTATTCATTATATGTAATCTCAAATATTAAACACTATCTAGATTAACATTTTATGTGGATGTAATTAAGTATTTGAGTGTTTAAACATTTATCATTCACTATGGGTAAAGAGGACATAGATAATTTAGAACTTGAAGAAACACAAGATCGGGAACAGTTTGTGAAAGATTTTATAACAACTTACAAATCATGTCCAATGCTTTGGGATTCTTCTCATAAAGATTACAGGAATAGAGATGTTAGAAAAGGGGCATATGAAAAAATTGTTGAAAAATGTAGAGAGTATCACCCAGATATCACAGACGAATATGTAAAAACCAGAATAGATTCCATAAGATCTTCGTTCCGAAGGGAGTGTGTGAAATTAAAATCAAAAGAAGGTTACAAACCATCATTGTGGTATTTCAATATGTTGTCGTTTCTTGGTAAAAATAAGGATGAAAGTAAAAAAATTGAACTGGCACCTACACGCTCAGTGAACCATGTAAGTATTGAGTTAATGCGGGCTATTTATTACGATAATACAGTGTGATTTACCTCCTTATTGATATTTTATCTTTGGTAAGATTCAGATTCACCCCATAGACTAAATAAATCGATTTTTTTCTTGTAGAAACTTTTACTCGTATATTTTTGAATGTTAAACTTATGAGGTACATATTAGCTTTATCGCTGTGTTTTTTATTTCAGCAGTTAAGCTTTTGGACTAGAGAATATTCAGCAATACTTATTGAAATCTTCAAAAAACACAAATGTACGTATTTACCAAAATATTCTACATCCAGATATCGTACTATGAGACAACAGGCCTTAGAAAAGGTTACAAAAGAACTGATGTCCGTGACGAAAAAGAAATTTAGAGTTTTTGATGTTAGGAGAAGAATACAGATGCTAAAAGGACAGTTCAGGGGTGAATACTGCAAAGTTAAAGCCAGTGAGGCTAGTGGGGAAGAACCTCCTTACAAATCTTCCTTATGGTGTTACAATCAGCTACTGTTTCTAGGGAGTACTATAGTGAAGAGTCAGAAATTGACAGAACATGGACAGCGAGAAAGTTGTTCAGACAGTGAAATGGTATGTTTGCTTTTATTTAGGTTATAAAATTTTCTTTCGAATTTTTGTCTGAAAAATGTTTGGCGAAGTTTTGATGGAACATCTTTTAATGAAATTTGTGAAAAATAATGTCTGAAATGTCGTGCAGAAAATTATTTTACAGAGTTTTCGTGAAAAATACTTGGTCGAATTTTTCCGTAAATATATTTCTGCCAATTTTTGTAGAAGTAATATTTTTTTAGCGAATTTTCATGGAAAACTTTTTAACTGATTATTGCAAACAATTTTCTGAGCACATTTTTGTGGATTTTTTCTAATTTTCGTAGAAAACACTTTGTCAGTGAATTTGCATAGAAAAGATTCTCTTCTGGCTAGATCACAACTTTCGTAAAATTGCTCCAGATGAGCTCACAACTTCCGCAAAATTTCTCCAGATGAGCTCAGACCACTAAAACCTACATCCGAGGTCAGTTTCATGCCTCTGACCTTGACGAGATCCCAGCAATTGTTCTCAAATAATGTGCACCAGAACTTGCTCCTGTCCTGACTCGTCTGTTTCAGATATCTTACAATTGAGGCATATTCCCTAGTAACTGGAAAACTGCTCGAGTACAACCCGTCCCCAAGAAAGGATCCAAAGTGCTTCCTAGCAACTACAGGCCTATTTCTCTCCTTTCAGTCGTCTCTAAAGTGATGGAAAAGTATATAAACACCGAATTACTAAAATTTCTTGAAAAACACAGTCTAATCCACAACAGGCAGTATGGATTCCGTCAGTGCAGATCATCTGCCGACCTCCTTTTCTTTGTCACCTATTCTTGGAATAAGTCTATGGAACTACACGGTGAATCCCAGATTGTCGCTCTAGACATATCCAAAGCATTCGACCAGGTCTGGCATGCAGCGCTGCTTAATAAACTACCGGCCTATGGCCTACCACCAAAACTCTGTACCTGGACAGCAAATTTCCTCTCCAACCGGAGCATTTCTGTTGTCGTGGATGGCCATTCCTCTAAACTATATCCAATTAATGCAGGAGTTCCTCAAGGTTCAGCTTTAGCCCATACTTTGTTTCTTCTCCAGATCAATGACCTCCTCTCTAGCACATCCAACCCAGTTCACAGTTAGGTGGACGACAGCACCCTCCACTCAAATATACAATATTCTAAGCCTGTTTCTTTAGCTCAATTAGATGAGGATAGCAGACTCATGGAGGGTTCTATCTCCGTGGATCTCCAAAAAATATTAGACTGGGGAAGTGGAAATCTTGTACAATTCAACCCCACCAAATCTCAGTCTTGCTTTCTATCTCATAAGAGATACACCAGCCCCAGACCCATCACAATGAACAACCAAGTTATTCAAAGTAATGAGTCCTTTTTACTTGTTGGTATTTCTGTGGATCGAAATCACATCAATTGCAGAAGCGGCTGCTAAGAAATTAGGTTTCCTCTTCAGGGCTCGCAAATACTTTTCACCAGCTAATATCTATACCATATATACTTCACAAATAAGGCCAAACCTCGAATACTGCTCCCACATCTGGGGGTCCGCTGCCGCTTCTACACTCGCTATCCTGGACTGCATTCAGAAGAGAGCTATACGTCTCATCGGTGACCCTACCCGCACCCAAAGGCTGCCATCCGTTGCCCACCGACGTGCCGTTGGTGACCACTCTCGATTTTATAGATATCTGCACGGGCACTGTCCAGAGGAGCTTTGTTCCATAGTTCCTCCACCTGTTGCTCCCAACAGATCTACCAGGGGAATAGAGGAAATGCACCCTTTTATTGTCCAGGTCACCAGACATAGAACATCTTGTTATGCCTGCTTTGTTGACCCGAGGACTTCCAAGTTGTTGAATTCCTTGCCGGCCCATGTTTTTCCTTCTCCTCTGAATCTTCAAATCCAGAATTAACAAGTTGCCTCTTTCCTCCTTGTCGACACTCACGGTACGATAGTATTTAGGCTGTAAGCCCTCGTGGTGTGTTGTTGAAATATATATAAAAGCTGTCAAGATGATGCTTTTAAATGTTATCATTATTTGTGTTTTAAACAGTCTGTTCATTTGCAGCCTCTTAAAATGGAGAATGAAGACAACTTTGAAGATAACGATGACAACGATCTTGATATTTGTAATCCAAACGATGTGAATAGTAACGAAAGAAGCGTTGATATTTACGACACAATAGCTAAAAACGTGGCTCATAAAATGCGTGATATGACAGAAGAACAGAACAAAATAGCACAAAGGGTACTTAACGATCTCATGTATTATGGATTGATGGAAGAACTTACACCTAAAGCTAGACTGAGTCTTGATGGACGTTAATAATTTAGTGAGATTTTATGCCATGTGACATAAATTTTTTTATCAAATAATGACAGTTATAATCAGTGAGGACAGTTAGTGTCCTCACTGATTAGATTGTTAAGTTTAACTGTAAAACGAAATGCGTAATTTTAAATTGTTTTTAATGTTGTTATATTTCAAAGATTAATTGTTTTTGTTTATTGTTGTACATGAAACAATGTAAATATATTATATAATTAAATATGTTAAATAAAAACCTATGTAGATTTTGATTTTAAAGCTACTTTAGGGTTAAAGACTGTCATTATAATGACAGTAAGTCAGTATTGCAAGCAAAATAGTCTGAGAAAATGCAGAATACTTTTTGAAGAGAACCAGAACTGTTTTCGAAGTGAATTAAAGGACAAGACAATCTGGGATAAATAATTTTGTTTCAAGATGGCATGACCTGATAAAGGTGTACGAGAATGTTAAAAAGAAAGCTGTATGGAAGTAATCGGTTTTGTGATTAGAATCTTGGACAAATTTAGACGTTGTTAGTCTTGTTTGTGACCTTTGTGCATAGCGTATGCATCGATTGTATGGAATCCACATCACAACATCATCATCAATCAGCCCTCTGCGTCCACTGCTGGACATATGCCTCCCCTAGTTGAGTCCATTCTTTTCTGTCTTGAGCGCTACGAATCCAGTTTTTTGTAATTTTTGTAATGTCGTCTGTCCAGCGAGTTGGTGGTCTTCCTCTGCCTCTTTTATCGGATCTGGGTCGTCATTCAAGTAATCGTTTTGTCCCCTGTCATCTTGCATGCGGGCCACATGTCCCGTCCACTTCCATTTGAGTTTTGCCACATGTACGATCACATAAGTCACTCCTGTTCTTCTGCGTAATTCTTCATTTCTAATGTGGTCACGTAACGAAACGCCAAGCATCGACCTCTCCATTTTGCGCTGTGCTACTTTTAGTTTCTTAGCAGAAGCGTTGGTAAGGGTTAGTGTTTCGGCGCCGTAGGTCATAACCGGTAGAACACATTGGTTGAAAACTTTTCTTTTCAAGTATACTGGAAGATCACCTCTGAAAACGTCCCCAAGTTTGCCGTAAGCGGCCCAGGAGAGTATAACTCTCCTGTTTATCTCACATGTTTGGTTGGCTTTGGATATGCTTATCTCGTGGCCCAAATATGTGTATTTATCTACCCATTCCACCTCAGAGTTTTCAATAATCAGGTTGTTACTAGGGACGCGGTTTGTCATAAATTTTGCTTTTCCGCTGTGCATTTTTAGACATACTGTTGCACAGGCCTCCTGAAGTTCCTGTAGCATCACTCGAATATCTTCCAAGTTGTCAGCCAGTAATACAATGTCGTCTGCAAACCGTAAGTTTGACAGACTTTGGCCGTCTATTCTTAGACCTTTCTGGTCCCAATCTAGCTTCTTGAACACATTCTAGGACGGTGATAAACAGTTTTGGAGACATCGTATCTCCCTGGCGTACTCCTCTCCCAATTTTTATAGGATTCGTGTTTTCATGTAGTTTTACCACAAGAGTCGCATTTTTATATATATTGTAAATCAGTTTGGTGTAGCGATAGTCGATGCTTCTAGGGACTGCAACACTGCGTCCAGCTCCACAGTGTCGAAAGACTTATGGAAATCCACAAAAGCAAGGACAAGTGGTCTGCCATATTCGATGGTCTTTCAAATCACTGTTTTAACGCTTTGAAGATGATCATTGGTTCCAAACCCACTTCGAAAACCAGTTTGTTCCACTGGCTGGACGAAGTCCAACTTCTTTTCAAGTCGTGTGGTAATTATTCTAGTAAATAATTTGTAGAGGTGGCTAAGTAGATTTATCGGCCTGTAATTTTCTAGGTTCGAGATGTCTCCTTTCTTGTGGACCAGTATTACGATGGTGTTGTGCCACTTTTCTGATATCATACTATTGAAGAGACAAAGGTTGAAAAGAGATTTGATTTTTTGGAGCAAGCAAGGACCACCAACCATATAAAATGTTAGGATTTATTCATAGATCAACTCTGGTTTTTCATGCAATAGCTTGAGAAGACTGTATTGTGGTCTGGTTTGCTCTTCTGTAGTCCGAATTACAATATTTATATCAATCAGATTGAGGCCATACAAAATAGATTCTTGAGAATTTGTGCTTACAGAATGGGCTTGCAGAGAAATGATCTTAACTTTTCTTATTTGCGGAATCGGCTGCACTTGCAGCCCACAGTGGTAGAAGGATTGTCAGTGATGTTTGTTTTTTGCATAAATTATTAGTGAATAAAATTGATAGTCCTTCTTTGCTTGAGCTAATCTCTAAGGATTCCGGACCGCACAAGAGCCAGGGAGGTTTTTGTGGTTCCCTTCCATCGAACCAATTATGGCTTTTTCAGTCCAATGTCGAGAGTAGCGACAGCTGCAAATGAGTATTCGGAGCTCTTGGATATGTTTAATGATTCTGACCGTTCAATTAGAGGCATTTTGAGAGGTGTTATTGATTGAATTGTCATACTGGTTATGTTTTACTTTTTTGTTATGTTCTCATATTCAGATAGGTTATTTAAGACTAATGTAGTTTTAGATGTTCTTATTATTATTGTAAATGGTTGATCCGTTGAATAAATAAATAAAAAATAGATAATGAAAGGTAACTGCAGCGGAAGGGGTATACCGGACAAAGAGCATGTCTATAGCAAGCAAAAAAAGATATTGTAAAAATTAAAAATCATTTTTAACTTACCGTACCAAGTTTAAAGGTAAATAACTCATGAAACACGAGGAAGCAAAATGTAAAAATAGTGTTAACTTTATCTATCAGTAGTCGATTTATCTAAAACTGTCTCTGTGCTCTAAATTGCAAATTCACAGAAAAGAGTAATGCATTGTGAAAAAAATGAAAAACCCATAACAATAAAATGCAATTTATATTAACCAAGTATACATATTGTGGTTTGTATAAAATACTAAAAGAATTTCACTCCTTGATTATCATCTAACAATATCAATTCACATTTTCCTTGACTTTCTAGCACCTTTAACACTTTAATTAAAACATCATTGTCCATACCACAGAATTCTTCAGTCTGTATATCATCTCCTTGTGTTAACTCATAAAAAGTAACCACAGTATTTTGCAATCCATTATTACAAACATAATCGTATATAATAGTAGCCCATTCTTCTAGAGTATGCCAATAAATCTCCCAACGGTTCTTTCCTTTGTCTAGAGTCGCTGCGTTACCTGCTTTCTGCAGCTCCGATAAAATAGAGCTTATAACTGTTCCTTCTAGTTTTCTGTTGATTGTAGGATTGTTGAAAAGTGGCAAATGAGATGCTTCTCTAATGTCCAGAGTGTACAATTTGTTATTTTTAAAATACGTTAAAATCAAATTCTTCCAGGCTTGTACTTGTTTCGCTCTGGTTTCTGGATGTGGTTGTAAGGTGAAAAAAGGTGGAAAACTGTGTTGCCAAGGCCATTCAAACTCTGTGTCAGACATTGTTTAATAATTTCCTGTAATGGAGGGTTGTGCCAAAGCAACTTACGTTAACAAACTCAACTACCCTGAAATTTGAAATTAATTCTAGCCAGTTCTTTTTGCTCAGAGGTTAATCATGATTTGCACTTACAGATTCAAAAGTATCACATATCAGCCAGGCTTAAACAAGATTGGCTAACTTTTAACTGATGGAATATCTGCTAATTTATGTATTTTTATTTTTGTTGCTTTTCTCAAGTATTTTTGTTTAGTTCTTTAGTCTTCTGTCATCCGAGTCATCTGTCCTGTCATATAAGTCATCGGTTACATAGACCAAAGACAAGTATGCTATCTTCTCTATGAGTTAAGGAAAAATATTTAGTCTCCATATGCAAATTTCTCTATAGATCACTAGGAGACTACGAATATAAAATATAAGCAATAATCTTTATTCGTAGCTAAGTTTATATTGTGTGGTTTTGGTTTTGATGCTATCACCAGAGTAAAGCTTGGTTCATACATTCGCGAATTGCAAAATCGCATAGAAAACTAACCCTATTGGTTTATTCTAAATAATATCGTAATATTATTTAAAATGGACCAATAGGAATCAGTTTCGCAATTCGCATTTCGAAATTCGCGAGTCTATGAACTTAGCTTAAGGAAGATGACTCATATTTGCTTGTCTGCCCGTATCTTCGCTAATAAAAGCAAAAATACTAGTATTATAGTTTTTTATGTTTCTTCTTTTATCAGTATACCAGGGTTTGATTAATATTGAATTCTCAGGCCTTTTTACTTTGAGAATTGCTTATGTGAATGGAGGTTGTGGAACCCTTTCGATAGTATACATATTTATTATCTAGAAACAATTATTATTAAAAAAAGCATCACAACCTAAAAGTGATGTCGCCCTGTCGTCACAAACATGAGCGATTTGTCAGCAGCAGCTTTCCTCACTGTAACTTCAGCAGTTTATCGGTTGAGCTAGGTTTTTAACAGGCTCCTTTTGGTTTGTCTTGCTTTTTTTTCCAAGTATGTATTCTAGAAATAAGGTTGTAAGAAGTTATTTTGTCTTAGAATATCTGCAGCAAATTTAGCTCCCCTCCTCTCAATTTCTTTGAACAACATATTTCTTCTCTCACCTAATTAAGCACACTTTTATTCGTCTTTGCATCGGTGTAACTAGTTTTTGTGATTTGTCTAAGTGTCCACATTTCAAAAGTTTCTATTCTTTTTATGCCCTTTTTATTCAAAGTCAAGCTTTCCGCTCTGTATATTATAACGCTCCATACGTATGACATGATGCACCTTTTTTTGGGGCCAAATTAAAATTCGCGCCATTGCCCGTAACTACATCGGCGAGAAATATAGCAAAGGCAATCAACACTCATGAAACATCTGTCACAACTGTCACATAGCTGTTGGATTATAAACATGAATTGCACTGAATATAGCGACAAGAAAGGAATTAAGAAACCACAGCAGGGCTGTCATTAAATGTCTTCGATTAAAATATTCCATCTCTCGTAGTAGTTCGGGGAAAGGGGAATTCCAGGTTGGAGTGTCAAACACCATAATCAACTATAAAACTTAAAGAACTATTTTTATGAAACCGCATAAACTAGCGATCTACATTTCGCTATTAGCAAAACTGATAAGAGCGCCATGCCATTGTGACTCACGAAAAACTCATTCAGCCATCTCGTTGTGCATACGAACCCTGAATAACAGCTAAAAGAGTGTCGTAGCAAGGCCACTTCATGGAAAACACCTAGCCGTGATAATGAGGAGATCATACATACAGAAGCATCTACGTCTTAACCACACTTAGGCAACCTTAGTATTGAAACTGAAGGCGTCACGTCACCTATACATGACCAGGTAATCCCAACAAGGCCGTATAAAAAGCTACTTGTGGGAGAACGATTGGAAAACATGAAGTGTCGTGTGTGCGATCACATGGAGGAAAGCTAGGACCTCATTCTTGCTGGGTGCTCAATGTTGCTTCGAAGTTCTACCTGGATCCTTATAACAGAGCTGGGAATATAATACATATGAAACTACGAGATAAATATATGGACATCACAAATACTGTTTTGTACTACCAATGTTATCCCGCAAACATCAGCGATAGTAAGGAAATCCCACGTTATTGGAATAGGAAAAAACAAACAGATCGACTAATCTCATACAACAGGCCTGATCGAGATCTGATTTCCAAAAAAGACAAAAAATAGTTTTTGGTGGACGTTGAGATACCACTTTCAGTTAACATCCAGAAAATATACACGCAGAAGATCAATTAATACTTCACGCTTTAAAATGTGATTCTCCAGATGTGGCATATGGACTCAGTAGTCCTCATTGTTATCGGAACCACAGGGGAAATATCAAATAGCCCGAAAAAGAGCTTTGAACAACTGGGCCTAGAATAGAAATTATACCGGTACTGGACGCTTGCCGTTTATTCTGGTGGGTAAAGGGCAACACCCATCAGTATTTTAATACGCACAATCAAGCTGTGTCCTAGACTAATGCGTCATTTTTTTTTAGCCATCAATGCTTACAATGTATAGAATAACTTATGTGAGTGTTGTGTGCGCACGAGAAAGACGGTAGCGATATAATGAAGCAAATGGGTTGGTGAGACAAAGGCAAGAGTCAGCTGGTTGTCCAGTTGATGTAAGCTTCACAGATAAAAATTTCTAAGGCTTATTATACATTTAAATACTAAGTGAGACGTAAGACATGAAGCACGTGTCGCTACTTCGTTGCAGAACCAAGTGGTACGTCATCACGGCAGCTTCAAATAACACAGAATGTTAAAAAATATTGACTGTATACAACCAACTAACAATTTAGTAAATTGTCAGCCCTGGTCCATTTCTACCTTAATATAGGGACAAAGTATGTAAGGCTAGATGCATTCTTACTACAATTAGAACCGTAGACCGGTTTCGCTCTAATTAGAGCTCATCAGTACGACATACTAATTGTAGCGAAAATACACCTATAAAGTAATACGGCTATGGTAGCCAGCCTTCCAACACTAAGTGAGATGTAAGACACGAAGCACGTGCCGCCACCTCGTTGCGGAACCAAGTAGTATGTTGGTCACGGCTGCTCCAAATAGGAAAGGCTAAATGCTGCTCAACGTATGGTAGTTCAGGTAATGCCCGAATGGACTCTCTAGTCGTTACAGAAATATTTTAGTGGGCTGATTTTAAACTCAGAACCAATGACATATACCTCATTGCTCAAAACCAAACAAAAACAAGGTTAGCCTCGTGCTTTGTCTTCGACTGCTGAATCTAGTTTATTATATTCAATTAAGATTTACTTACTGTTATATTATATCAACACGATATTAGAATGTTTATTATGTCGTAATTATATTATTCGATTCATAAATAGGGCCTGCAGTGCAAAATACATAGATATATCAGTATAATATAATATAAGCGATAAAGCTCTACAGAATGTTCATAACATAATTATTCTGCGAGAATAATAATAACAATAAATACACCTACCTCAATGATCTTATAATTATTATATCATTGACTTACTACTGTTCTCTAAACTTCAACACTGATAGCAAAATGCATGCAAATGTTGACACCACTATATGGTGCGAAATTAAAATTCGGCGGTTGGCTTGGCACGCACGGAATATTTCTAAAAAGTGTTTTCATCAAGTAAAACATTTTCAAATTAAAATATTTGTTAGCGTTATGCCATATGATTAGTTGTATGGCTCATTCTTCTGATAGTATAATGTTTAATCTTTGTGGCGGTGGTTCCGACCGCAGTGTTTCCGTCAACACTACTCTATGTTTCTCTTGACAGCTAAACGTTGCGTTACGTTATTCGACAGCAAGCTGTCAAGAACTACTATATAAGAGACACCAGGGATCTCTCTCTCTCTCTCTCTCCTCGCTACCAACCGACACAGTGATCACACGTCTCTCCACGCTCGGTCAGTTATCTGTTATGTACTCATGTACTGTCTGTGATTGTTTTATAGTTAAATGTATCATATAGTTTATTCACTTAGTGAAATAATAAAGTATATTAAATGTTTACGTATGGATTTAATATCAACAAGTGCAATTAACATCCATATTGGTGACCCCGTGCCGCAAGCCGAAGATGCCGAACCTGATGTTCCAGCCAACGTCGCCTAACTTCCACGCACGTGCCCATGCCTACAGAAAACGAATATCTAAACAGGTCAGTCCTTTCTAATTTAAAAATTATCTAATTTTTTTCACAATGGCCGAAGATTCTTCAAGCAGCAATATCATGGCAAGGGTTGCAATAAAATTACCTCCTATATGGAGACGTAACGTGAAAGTCCAACACCTAGTGAAACTGAAAGTGACAGTGAAAGTCCAACACCTAGTGAAACTGAAAGTGACAGTGAAGTGTCCGTTTCCGTTCAAACTACACGCCATGGACGTAGAGTTCGATTTCCACGAAGATATTTGAACTAATAGCGTTGCCACTGAGAGGGGAGTATGTGGCGGTGGTTCCGACCGCAGTGTTTCCGTCAACCCTACTCTATGTTTCTCTTGACAGCTAAACGTTGCGTTACGTTATTCGACAGCAAGCTGTCAAGAACTACTATATAAGAGACACCAGGGATCTCTCTCTCTCTCTCCTCGCTACCAACCGACACAGTGATCACACGTCTCTCCACGCTCGGTCAGTTATCTGTTATGTACTTATGTACTGTCTGTGATTGTTTTATAGTTAAACGTATCATATAGTTTATTCAGTTAGTGAAATAATAAAGTATATTAAATGTTTACGTATGGATTTAATATCAACAAGTGCAATTAACATCCATAATCTTAAAGACGAAATAATGTTTTAATGAATTTTCGTAGAAAAAATTAATTAATTAGGGGATTGCGACTTTTGAAATTTGAAAACATTTCTTCAACTTAGCGCGAACTAGACCCCCTGAAACACATACCCGGGGTCAGTTTCTTTCTCTCTCTCTCTCTCTCTCTCTCTCTCTCTATATATATATATATATATATATATATATATATATATATATATATATATATATATATATATATATATATATATATATATATATATATGGAACTCAACTAGAATCTTTATATGTTAAGATAATTGAACGAAATTTGGGTGTTAGCTATTAGACACATAACAGCATTTTTATCCGGTTAGACCGGAAGTGACCTCATTTTGGAATCTCAAATAGAACATCCTGTATATTTTCATAACTTCCTTTTGCAAGTGGCTTGGATAAGTTCGTTAGCGATCGGAAAATGGGATCACTTTTTCCGGGAAAATTTTTGGTTTTCTTTCGAAATTTTTTTATATCTCCGGAAATAACAAAGCTGTGGTAACCAAATTTGGTACGCAGCTTTATACAGAATGGTTAAAACAGATGATACCACTTAAATGGGATTAAGGGTGGTTCAAAAAGATGTTACCACTTAAATGAGATTTACTTTTATTTTAATATGAACACATATACTATGTACACAACTCTAAATACAGTGTTCAGACCTGACGATCGTTTCGCTAAAGTTAGCGCCATCAGAGAGATGAATAAAAAAATCAGTTTTTAGACCTGACGATGAATGAATGGATGATATAACTTTATTCATCCCTCTGATGACGCTAACTTTGTTAGCGAAACTATCGTCAGGTCTACAAACTCTATTGTGATGAATTGGGTTCTCCAAATTGTCAGTGTTTATCACATGTTCGAAACTTCACCCATTCACACATAATCATGATCTGCGTCTCTCTTGTTGATAAAAGGACGTTTATGTAATAAATTATCTATAATTTCATTTTCTTCACTATTTGACTTTGTTATAGTAAACTTTTTGCTGTGATGCGTTTCTTCTTTGTGAAATGAAACGTTAACTGTTTCTTGTTTCTCTTATTGGAAGGTTCAGTGCTTGATTTAGAAATCAAAGGTACAGCTTTCTGACATTTATCAATTATACTACTTCCTTTCCTTAAATAGTCGAACACCTGACACAAAATCGTACCATCGGTGATTATACTGCATTTGACTGATATTTCGTTCATTTTTTTCATCATACTGTCAGTAAAACTCAATGCAATATATAAACTAGATTCATTAGTGGTCGGAGACCTAAACCACTAGTTTTTTAACTTTGTTTTTGTTTGGTTTCAAGTTCAAAATTAGCGGGGTGAACCAAGAGAGACACCACGCGGATAACACGTGAACTACCGTACCTTGAACAGCATTTAGCCTCTCCTGGCTCCAAATTACACAGAATGTTAAAAAATAGAGACTGTATACAATACCAACTAACAATTTAGTAAATTGTCAGCACTGGCCTATTTCTACCCTAATATAGGGACAAAGTATGTAAGGCTAGATGCATTATCACCACAATTATAACCGTAGACTGGTTTCGCTCTAATTAGAGCTCGTCAGTACGGCATACTAATTGCAGCGAAAATACACCTATGAAGTAATACGGCTATGGTAGCCAGCCTTCAAACACTAAGTGAGATGTAAGACACGAAGCACGTGCCGGCATCTCGTTGCAGAACCAAGTAGTATGTTGTCACGACAGCTCCAAATAACACAGAATGTGAAAAACTAGAGGCTGTATACAACCAACTAACAATTTAGTAAATTGTCAGCCCTGGCCTATTTCTACCCTTATATAGGGACAATGTATGTAAGTCTAGATGCATTCTCACCACAATTAGAAGAAACCGTAGACCGGTTTCGCTCTAATTAGAGCTCGTCAGTACGGCATACTAATTGCAGCGAAAATACACCTATGAAGTAATACGGCTATGGTGGCGGCACGTGCTTCGTGTCTTATATATCACTTAGTGTTGAAAGGCTGGCTACCATAGCCGTATTACTTTATAGGTGTATTTTCGCTGCAATTAGTATACCGTACTGACGAGCTCTAATTAGAGCGAAACCGGTTTACGGTTCTAATTGTGGTGAGAATGCATCTAGACTTACATACATTCAAATGCCAAATGACTCAGGATTTTCCGTCCTTGTCTGGGCGACTAAAATGATCTAATTTTATATGGTTGTAAGCTACATGTCTGATTGTTTATCTGTGCTTTTAGCCCACTTCCTTAAGGAAAGGGTGGAAAACGAAAATTAATAATACGCCGATATAAATTTCTAGTTGGTTTGTTAGTTTTTAATAAAAAAATAAATCATCCAGAACTTGTAATTCCTTTCTCTTTGAATTCAATTACATACGTACAGGTCCATATTGGTATTTTTATGGGTAATAAAATACCAGATTTAAAATAGGTTGATAATTTATTATCTTAGACAATGGTGCTCTAGATTTTCAGCCGTAATTCATCATTCTATCTACTGAAACTGATATGTATGCTGGACGTAATGCAAAATCAACAAAGTAGGTTCGTATGTAAGGTAAAAGCACTGGCAGTTTAATGAATTATTACTCTAATTAATCACTGACATTTAGCAGATATTATTTTAGTTTGTCGTGGAAAATTTTGCGCAATAAATAAAATTTACAGGAACATGTAGTTATATTTTATACTACAACGGATTAATCTATGGTTACGGTGCCCTCGTGGCGCAGGTTGCTAGGGGTCGGCCTGCAAAGCGAGGGGTCCTGGGTTCGATTCCCGAGCGGGAGAACGAGAATTTGACCTTGTCGTGATAATGAAACTAAATAAAATCGCAGAATAATTGTGCTAATGGCCAGAGATGCTACAGCTATTATGTAAGTTAAAAGATCTATGGTTACGTTTCATATTAGAAGCAATTTGTTGACAAACAAACGTCAGATACAAGGAAATAGTCGTATGACGTGTTATGAATAATGATTATGTGCGCTAGGCGTCAACTGCGCTCATCTGTTGATTGTTGATACAATTTAGCAGTTGGAAATCTTATGAATACATTGTCACTTCAAGCAATATTAGCGAATTTTTCGTAAAACGAAACATTCACTAATGAGGAGATCTGTGTTTATATATATATATATATATATATATATATATATATATATATATATATATATATATATATATATATATATATATACAGGGTGTTACTTAATGATAGGGCGTAATTTCAAGGGCGCGTTCCTGAACAAAATTCAAGTAGAAAAGTTCATATAAACATGTGTCCTGAAGAGTCTGGTTTTCAAGATACAGGGTGTCAAAGTTTAAAAAAAAATTGGTTTTTTATTAATATCTTAATGATTCTTTTGCCCATTTTGTTGAAATCTGGCAGAGTTATTCACTGTAATAAGGCGCTAAGTTGGCACTAACTAAAAGATAATTATAAATTCCAGTGGCGTCTCGAGAGGCAGTCTCACGAATAATATTGACTAAAAAAAAATGTACGCTACTGAATTTTTTTAATTTTAATTTTTTTCAGATTAAGCTCCTAAAAATAAACCTTTTTCGCCTCTTAATATTTTTTCGTATATTACTTCCTTTTCGAGGAAAAAAATGAAAACGGCTTCATTGCATGTCGAATAATTGTTAAAATGAAATCAAGTTAACTGTGAGCGTTGCTAGGAAACGTTGTTTTGACATTATGAGCATAATGTTTTTGACTTTCTGTGACAGTTTGTTATTATTTTCCCTCTGGTCAAAAGGTTAATTGTGCTATTAAAAAATGGTAAATAACTATTCTAATTTGGAGATGACACAAATGCATTTCCTTTATGGTCTTGCCAATGGTAATTCGGCGGAGGCCCGGCGGCTCTATCAAGAAAGGTATCCTGATCGTGTCCTTCCAGGTAGACAAATATTCATAAACATTCATCGTCGTCTGACTGAATCTGGCAGTTTTAAACATAATACCTCTGACGGAAGACCTCGTACGATTCGAACTCCAGCAGTTGAGGAGGCTGTCCTACATGCGGTCGAAGAGAATCCTGCAACTAGTACCCGAAAAATAGGTAGGGAATTAAATATTTGCTATAAAACGGTATGGGAAATTTTAAGAGAATCCCTGTTGTATCCTTATCACGCACAAAGAGTTCAGGCACTTCTGCCAAGAGATTTTGAACCGCGTACGCAATTTTGTAGATGGTATCATCAAAGACTTTCAGAAAATCCTCACTTTGATTCCATCATTATGTTTACGGACGAAGCCCATTTTTCCAGAAATGCAATAATTAATTTTCGAAATAATCATAACTGGGCCCAAGAAAATCCTCATGCTATTACAGAGACACAGTTTCAGGAACAATTTTCTGTCAACGTTTGGATCGGTATCCTAGATGACTATTTGATTGGACCTTTTTTTTTACCACAACGTCTTAACGGACAATCTTACAGTCATTTTCTACAAACTGATTTGCCACTGCTTCTTGAAGATGTCTCTATATATTTACGTCAACAACATTGGTTCATGCATGATGGTGCTCCTGCCCACTTTAGCATATTGGCTCGTGAGTATTTGAATGGAGCTTACCAAAATCGGTGGATAGGTCGTGGAGGACCACAATTCTGGCCACCTAGATCGCCTGATTTAAACAGCCTAGATTTGTATTTGTGGGGGCACCTAAAAGCATTAGTTTATGTTACACCAATCGAGACAGAAGAACAACTAAGGAATAGAATTGTTGACGGATGTGAAACCATACGTAACACAAATGGAATTTTCGAAAGAGTTCGTCGCTCGATGAGAAGGAGAGCACAAGCCTGCATAGAAGCGGGAGGTAGTCATTTCCAACATTTTTTGTAAATAGTTATTACTTTTCGTTTGTTAGATTTTAAAAAATGGCTTAGAAATAAATATTCTGAACGATCACAATTAACTTGATTTTATTTTAACAATTTTTCGACATGCAATGAAGTCGTTTTTATTTTTTTCCTCGAAAAGGAAGTAATATACGAAAAGATAATAAGAGGCAAAAAAGTTGTATTTTTAGGTGCTTAATCTGAAAAAAATTAAAATTAAAAAAAAAACTCAGTAGCGTACATTTTTTTGTCAATATTATTCGTGAGACTGCCCCTCGAGACGCCACTGGAACTTATAATTATCTTTTAGTTAGTGACAACTTAGCGTCTTATTATAGTGACTAACCCTACCAAATTTCAACAAAATGGGCAAAATGATCATTAAGATATTAATAAAAAACCAAATTTTTTTTTAAACTTTGACACCCTGTATCTGGAAAACCAGACTCTTCAGGACACATGTTTATATGAACTTTTCTACTTGAAATTGGTTCAGGAATGCGCCCTTGAAATTACGCCCTATCATTAAGTAACACCCTGTATATATATAAGGAGAAAGGTTTAAGGGCAAAGCCGCAAGGAGACAACCGCAAACACGTGTTTCAGGCTAATTAGCCATCATCAGTACGGTATAGCCAGGTGAAGATGGTAACACTCTGGATGAAGATGGAAAAATATACGGAGTCCCAACAGGCAACCAGTGCACATTTGCAGCAACATTTGGAAGACCCTCAATCCGAGGGAAACAACCAAAAAAGCTACGGAGGCAAAGAAATCACCTGCGTGAACATCCGGTGCCCAGAGTGTTACCATCTTCACCTGGCTCTACCGTACTGATGATGGCTAATTAGCTTGAAACACGTGTTTGCGGTTGTCTCCTTGCGGCTTTGCCCTTAAACCTTTCTCCTTGTATAGTACATAAATGCCGTGTTATCAATCCTGTTTTAGTTAATATAACTTCCTGGGCTCCGGATGTTCACGCCGGTGATTTCTTTGCCTCCGTAGCTTTTTTGGTTGTTTCCCTCGGATTGAGGGTCTTCCAAATGTTGCTGCAATTGTGCACTGGTTGCCTGTTGGGACTCCGTATAATTCCATCTTCATCCAGAGTGTTACCATCTTCACCTGGCTATACCGTACTGATGATGGTTAATTCGCCTGAAACACGTGTATGCGGTTGTCTCCTTGCGGCTTTGCCCTTAAACCTTTCTCCGTGTATAGTACATAAATGCCGTGTTATCAATCCTTTTTTAGTTTATATATATATATATATATATATATATATATATATATATATATATATATATATATATATATATATATATATATATATATATATATATATATATATATATATCGTATCGGTAACTAAAACATAATTGGCCGATTTTGATGAAAATTGGTAGGTACCTTCCTTTTGTAAGTGGCTTGGATAAGTTCGTTAGCCAGGAAAATCGGACGAGTTTTTTCGGGAAATGTTTGAGTTTTCTTTCGGAAAATTTTTGTATTTCTAAAAATAACAGAGCTATGACAACCAAATTTGGGTGCTACTGGTGATCAGAGGAAAGCACAACAACAAAATATTTTCTTTGATTAACAAAACCAATTGAATATTACACACAACGGTTAAGTTTTCTTGACGCAAAAAGGTAAAAAATATCAAAAAAAATGTCTTTTTCTTTCTTAAAACGTCAAAGTTGCGATTTGAAACGTCAAAATTTACAAATTTCAGACAACGAATCTGAAACAAATACTGATTATGTAGAAGAAATGTCATAATAAGTGTGTTTTACAAGGCCTTAAGTTTTATCTTCAACCATCATTGTCCTTCATTTTACAAAAATAATTTCGGTAAATCAATTTCAGAAAGACCCTCTTTCTGATGCTTTGGCAGTGGTTTCAGCCATAGAGTTAAATTATTAGAACTGAGTGACGTTTTCGTTGTTGGTCGAGGACTTCATGACATCCAGGGCACTTAGAAAAAGTGGTCATCGAGTAAAATGCCAGCATTAAGAGAAAAGGGAAATCGCTTAACAACTACTGAATCTGACCCTTCAATATATGTGAGTAAAATTCGTTGGAGAGTAGAAGCAACACATGTAATGCTGTAACAAAAATATCATCTACTTGACCAATAATTCGTCACCATGACTTTATTGGCTGACAAACCCACCTTGGCCTTCTTCGGCGCCGATTCGCACGGAGAAACCCACTGTTTTGACTGCTGCCGGGTCTCTGGTGCGTTGCGGTGAATCCATGTTTCGTCCACGGTTACGAAACGGCGCAAAAACTCGCCCCAATTGCGGTTGAACAACGCCAAACACTCCTTCGAAGTTGTCACACGATTGCGTTTGTGGTCGATTGCGAGCAAATGCGGCACCTATCTTGCGGATAGCTTTCTCATACCCGAGTGCTCATGAAAAATCGAAACCACTGAGCTATGGCTTCCACAATCTCCCGCACATTCAATCTCCGATCGGCCAACACCATATCGTGAATTTTTTCAATTATTTCGGGTATAGCGACCTTAACTGGGGGTCCAGAACGTTCGGCGTCATTTGTGCTTGTACGGCCGCAACGAAATTCAGTAAACCACTTTTTTACCATGGAAATTGATGGTGCAGAGTCCCCATAGTATTTTTCACTTAGCCTTGGTTTGAGCGTTAGTTTTTTTTGCAAAAAATAATGTTTGATGAGCACACGAAATTCACTTTTTTCCATTTTCGTTTTAACTCAAGAGGTTGTCTGTTTTCCATGGCTATCTAATACAAACTAAATGACGCAGCTTGTTCAAAATTTGACAGGAGTCAACTGACAGATGGTTGTTGACAGGAGCAGTGTTACCCTTCCTGTGAAGTGGCGGGAAATTCAAAAAGTCACGGGCTTATTGACCCATTATCGTATCTTTATATTGGGTTCAAATTTAATTTATATCGGTTAAGCCGTTTTTGAAAAAAAAATATTTTCGGAAATTTTCTTTTTTCCATTTATTCAAAAACCAAAACAGATAGAGGTATTCAACTTGCATAATCGACGTATCTTATTAGCACTAATATACCATCAAAAGATGTTTCAGATATCTTTTTGATATCTTCACTATGCTTATCGTCCTATGACCTTTACTGAAACAGGGACCGTAAAAGATCTCCCCAAGTCCGGTCTCTGTGTAACTGCTAATTCGGACGAAAAGACGCTGGATCAGGGGCGGCTCCTCAATAAGTGCGTCCGTGCGCGTGCACTGTCGCCTGGAAAAAATAATATTTTTGCTATGCTATATTTTAATAAATTTTTATATACTTTTTTACCTCCTGCATTCAACAAACAAAATTAGTATATCGAGGATCGCAGAGAGTCGGCAGCCATTAATACAGAATCAGAATAAGTATAGTGTTAATGGCTGGTTATAGATGCTATATACATCCATATCCATATAAATCAGTCGCCCGGCGGTGTGTATTTTTTGGCGCTCTGAGGAAATGCGATATTTCAATGCGAAATGATCGCTTATCTTCGTCGAAAACGACCGAATAAGCAGTCCGGTCGTGCGCTATAAAGTTCCACACTCGCAGTTTGCAGTGGACTTTTGGCAGAGCGTGTAATTTTCGTGTAGTGCTTCGCGTCGGATTGATTTTTAATTAGATCATTTCGTTGTTTACATGTTCAAACAAGACAATTATTATTATTATTATCATGGCTACTACAGTGGATAATATTTTGAGGGTTAACTTTTCACAGTTAGACTTAAATTATAAGGTAAATTTTAAAAGTTTAGGACGACCTACTCCAGATTTAAACTTAAGCCAAACTTGCATGAAAAAAAGAAGGTAGGTCTTTTACTCGACATTTTGCTAGAAGTATATATAATCGCAACGAATTGATATGTGGATGCAATGTAAGGATTTTTTTTGTTGTTTTTCATGCTTGTTATTTTATACTCCAAGCATGGACAAGAATTGGAGCCGTGTAGGTGTAACCGACGTAAATCATTTCATTTTTAGTGAATTTTTATTTAAAAAATTCACTAATAGAGAGGTATCGATGGAGAGACTTTGCAATTTTTTTTTCAAATGAGCGCGAAGTAGGACCCCTAAAACCCATATCCGGGGTCAGTTTCAATTTTTATATGTTATATATATATATATATATATATATATATATATATATATATATATATATATATATATATATATATATATATATATATATATATTGTGATGAAGTATTATTTCCTATCTGTCTGTGATAGAAAACGCATAACTACTAAGTAAGTAATTAATTAAATAAGAAAAGAATCAAATACAAACTATATAAATATTTGCTAAAATATTTTCACCATGAAATATTTTAAGCGATTTATATTTAATTAAACAGGTATTTCATACTTATTATCTTATCCGGATGTGATAAGGTGATAAAATTCCAATCATGGCAGAGTTTTTGGGCTGGCTGTGAAATTCATATAAAAGGAGAAGCAACACGGGGCACTGGGAGTATTGTTAATTCAGCTGTTAAGTTATTAAGTCGCCACGAGTCCGCACCGATTCCGTTTCCGTTTGCTGTCCGAGCGCACCTGGTTGGTCGATTTCCGTATCCGAAAATATTGTTATAGGTGAGAATTATCCGTTTTAATTAATCCATATTTTGTAGCAAATTTTCATATTTTTAAATTATCATTCTTCTCAGTCCAAATCTACGTAATCGAGTTATGTCGGTCCTTCCTAGACAATTCCCGTATGTTAGATTGTCTTGCATTATTTTTGTGAGGATGCTGAGGATTCACAGCTCACATAAATAATCAAGATATATTCATCTTGGTTTGATCCCTATAGGGACGCTGAGGATTCACAGCTTATCTAGGTCACTCCAAGTGATACTTTCCTTTCCAATTAGCCCTGTACACTTCATCTGGCTTCCGGCTTTCCGCCCCATACAGTATAAGCTCTTGTGTTATTTTAGTGAGGACGCTGAGGATTCACAGCTCACTAAAGTAACCAAGATGTTTTCGTCCCGATTTGATCCTATCGGAGATGCTGAGAATTCACAGGCCGCATAGGCCTCCGGGAACTGTCATCCCGTCTCTCCCGTCTGCACTTTTTGGTCTCCGCTGTCCCCTGCTTCGACGTAGAAGTTATTCTGATGTTGTATATCGCTGTGCGTTGTCCTCCTGTCGTATCCTCGCTTGAGTGAAATACCGTCCGTATTATATATATATATATATATATATATATATATATATATATATATATATATATATATATATATATATATATCTTACCGAATCCCTACGCTTCGTCACGCACCGACCGTTACCGCTTTAGCAAGGGCCCGCATTGTTTATTTGTACATATTTTGTAAATATTGTTCTGTATATATATATATATATATATATATATATATATATATATATATATATATATATATATTGTAAATAGTTTCAAATCTGTAATATAGGGTTGGGTAAATTAAATACCTTGATTAATTATTATCCAACCCCTTAACATACAAAATCTGCTACACCTTTCGTTAAAACACAAGTGGTCGGATCACGCCGAGTCAGCGATTAAAGCCCGCTCACTCGGGGGTCACTAAATTTAGCCTATATTACCTAAAGGCTACCGAACCCTTCTCCACAGAGTTACCCAGGTACTTTGATCGGTATATCGGTCAGAGTTCAGTGAAGAGGTCGCAGACATCCTCAACAGGGAGTAAACCCTTTAAAAATCTGGCGCCCGAGATCTTCCGATAGTAACCGTCAATCCTGGTCACCGGAAAACGGTCTGCAAGCCAAGGCCTCGTCACAATATATATATATATATATATATATATATATATATATATATATATATAATATACGTCTCTTGTTCGTAATTAAAGTTGGCCAGCATTGACACCTATGCGTTTATAGTACCGTGGCCAGTGGCGGATTTGCCCTAAGGCCCAGTAGGCCCGGGCCTAGGGCGGCCAGATATTAGGGGCGCCCAATAAAGTAAATTCATTATGTAGTCTATATGATTGGTGCTGAGAAAGGGGCGGCTGGTACTTACTACATGGCCTGGGGCCTAGGGCGGCCAAGACTGTAAATCCGCCACTGACCGTGGCCAAAAACGAACAAGCCTCAACACAAAGCAAATTGCAAAAACTTCAAAAGCTCCAAGGAATTAATCGACAAAAATGGATATATACCAAATTTCAAAAGAAAAGAAGAATTATAAACCAGTTCAAAAAGTTTATTTATGTGACCCTTCTAATATGAACACACCCATGTAACTTTTGTATTTATAACGCGATTTTTAGTGAAATTCACTATTGAAGAGATCCCAACGTTTAAATTTTGAAAAAATTTCTTCAAATGACTGCGATATATATATATATATATATATATATATATATATATATATATATATATATATATATATATATATATATATCTAACCGATAACGCAAAAAATAAGCAACTGATTTCGATGAAACTCGGCAAGTGCCTTTTTTTTATTAATACCTTGGATATGTTCGTTAGTCAGAAAAATCTGTTTAGGTTTTCCGGGAAAATTTGAGTTTTGTTTAAAAAAAAAATCTTTTTCTCCGAAAATTACAAAGCTATGTTAATGAAATTTGGTGGATATGTTGCCTTGTAAAATACCTTACTACACACTAAAATTCAACTTTCTAGAATTTTATAAAATTGAGTTATTCAAATTTTAAGTTTTCTTTTGAAAAAAAAATTTTTTTTCACCGAAAATTACAACGTTATTTTGATGAAATTTGGTGCATATGTTGCCCTGGGTAAGACCTTAGTATATACCAAAATTCAACTTTCTAGGTTTGTAAAAACTTGAGTTATTCAAATTTGAAGCATTTAATAAAAATTAACTACCATTACGCATTTGCTGCGTCCCGAACTTTTTTCTTGCGCACCTCCACTGCATTAAGGCACGAGCGCTACTGCGCTGGATGTATTGCTTGCTGTAAAAGAAACTCCCAAAACATCTGAATTGGAACTGCAAATGAAATTTATTATCTTTTTAATTAAATATTGGGCAAATATTTAAATGTTGCAATTTCAGATTTGTCTAAGATATAGCTTTGTAGATAACTCACGGATATAAGTTAACCATTTAATCTAGTGATATAACAATTCACGAATATTTTTCTGTATATTCAACTCGGTTGTAATTTTATATGTAATAACTTCATTAACCTTATCAGATAATTGCATGCCTGCAAACGGATACACTGGGTGATATTTGAATATGCTAATTTAGTGCTAGATAGATATGTTTCGCTTTTAACTTGAATTCGTGACAAATGACACCCATTTATGTTTCTTGAAACTCTTTAATGATTGATTAAATTAGAAAACTCTGGACGCAGCAAGTGCGTTATGGTAGTGAATTTTCATAAAAATGTTTTTAATTGCAAATATGTGTGTTTCCTTTTTAAGAAAGCAGGCATCAATTTTGGTTACCAGTATAACCTATATAGTAAAAACAATGTGCCATGTTTCATAAAAATAACTTTATTGTGTGAAAATGTACAAAAGTTACCAAAAGTAAACTTAAAGTGTTCCCGGAAAAACTAGTTTCTTGGTCAACCTTATAGGTTAATAGCAAATTGAGCTATTCAAATTTGAAGCATTTAATGAAAATTCGCTACCATAACGCACTTGCTGCATCCCGAATTTCTTTTCTTACAAACATGCATCGCTGAAAAATTCAAAAATGCAATAACATAAGGCGTGTTTGATTAAAAAAAAAGAAGAAAATTTGTATCACCAACGACTTATAGGCCATCCTGTGATTGTAGAAATATTTTTTTAAGATGTAGCTCAAGACACCCTATAATTAATATATACAAATTTTCTTCATATCTTGTATAATAACGGATATAATGAGCTTTATTGATTTTTTGCGAAAATTTGACAAAAATTATATACCATTAAACGATAAACTCTATAGCTAAGGCTACTGCCAAGCATCACAGAAAGGATCTATTTGAAATGAATTTTCTGGAAACATTTTAGTAAAATGAAGGACAATGACGGTTGAAACTAAGACTTCAGAGTTTGTAAAACATCCTTCTTGAGACATTTGATTTCCATGTCCCGTATTAGATTCAAGTTCTTTGCCTAAATGTTGCCGATTTTGACGTTTTAAATCGCAACTTTGACGTTTTGAGGAAAACCCCAATTTATTTTTCTTTAAATGCCTATACCTTTTTTGTCTTTTGATCTACATAGCTAAATTTTGGTAGATAGCTTACCTATAAGGATATTAACTAGCGTACCAAATTTGGTTGCCCTTACTTTGTTAATTCCGGAGATATAAATTTTTTTCGAAAGAAAACACAAAATTTTCCGGGAAAACCTGGGCAGATTTTCCTGGCTAACGAACTTATCCAAGCCATTTGCAAAAGGAATTTTTCCACCAAATTTAGTCAAAATCGGCCTATTATTTTTTGAGTTATCGGTGTGATACATATATATATATATATATATATATATATATATATATATATATAATATATATATATATATATATATATATATATATATATAAATATATATATATATAAACATATAAAAATTGAAACTGACCCCGGATATGTGTTCTAGGGGGCCCAGTTCGCGGTCATTTGAAGAAATTTTTTCAAAATTCAAAAGTCGGGATCTCCTCATTAGTGAATTTTTTTTAAGAAAATTCACTAAAAAGACTGATCCAGTTTTATAAAATAGGTAATAAATTAACCTAAAATCGTGACAATTATGTAAAGCAATCTCTATATCGCTAGACACAAGCTGTCTGAACGCATAACGTATTATAGAATTATCAGGGTCGTTTACAATATCTACGTGAATATTAATTAAAAAGATTTAATGAGAGCTTATCTTTCAGGATTTTAAAAAGAAGCTGTTTAAATTGATACCTCTATTTGACTGTATATTACAACCAACAGCTTACTAGAATTAAGTCCTGTGATCGCCAATACGGGTACACCACTACATAAAAATTGTTCAACTTCCGTTTTAGAGAATTACAGACTTCTGTCCATACCAAGCGTATTTTCAAACAAATATGAGAGGGTTGCCTCTAAGCAATTTTTTTTCTCTCCCTCGGGGCTCGTCCGCGGCCTAGCCGCCCCGAACTGTAAGCAGATTACAGCTTTTCTTATGGGTTTCAATGTTTTTAACAAACATCGACTTGGCTTCGGGAAGGGACATTCTACAGCAACGGCGAACATTGAGTTTGTCAACCTCTTAAGCAAATGCTGAGAGAACGGTGAAACATGTCTAGGCGTGTTTCGTGACCTTAGTAAGGCTTTTGATCTGGTGCATCATCAGTAAAACTGAGTAGCTACAGAATCAGAGGTAAACGGCTGCAGTGGTTTTAGAGTTTTTTATTTTTTTATTTGAACAACACACCACGAGGGTTTACAGCCTAAATACTATCGTACCGTGGGTGTCGACAAGGAGGAAAGAGGCAACCTGTTAATTCTGTACTACGGTTTGGAGGTTCGGGGGAGAAGGAAAAATATGTGCCGGCAAGGAATTCCACAACTTGGTAGTCATCGGCACAAAAAAGAGGCCATAACAAGATGTTCTATGTCTGGTGACCTGGACAGTAAAAGGGTGCATTCGCTCTCTTCCCCTGGTAGATCTGTTGGGGGCAGCAGGTGGAGGAACTGTGGAAGAAAGCTCCTCTGAGAAGTGCCCGTGCAGATATCTATAAAATAGAGAGAGAGAGAGAGGTCACCAACGGCACGTCGGTGGGCGAGGGATGGCAGCCTTTGGGTGAGAGACGTATAGCTCTCTTCTGACTGGAGTCGAGGATAGCGAGTGTAGAAGCGGCAGCAGAACCCCAGATGTGGGAGCAGTATTCGAGGTTTGGTTTTATTTGTGAAGAATATAAGGTATAGAGATTAGCTGGTGAAAAGTATTTGCGAGCCCAGAAGAGGAAACCTAATTTCTTAGGAGCCGCTTCTGCAATTGATGTGACATGTTGGTGCCAATTGAGATTTCGATCTACAGAAATGCCAACAAGTGAAAAGGACTCATTACTTTGAATAACTTGGTTGTTTATTGTGATGGGTCTAGGGCTGGTGTATCTCTTATGAGAAAGAAAGCAAGACTATGATTTGGTGGGGTTGAATTTTACAATATTTCTACTTCCCCAGTCTAATATTTTTTGGAGATCCACTGAGATAGAAATCTCCATGAGTCTGCGAACCTCATCTAATTGGGCTAAAGGGACAGGCTTAGAATATTGTATATTTGAGTGGAGGGTGCTGTCGTCCGCGTAACTGTGAACTGGGTTGGATGTGCTAGAGAGGAGGTCATTGATGTGGAGAAGAAACAAAGTAGGGGCTAAAGCTGAACCTTGAGGAACTCCTGCATTAATTGGATACAGTTTAGAAGAATGGCCATCCACGACAACAGAAATGCTCCGGTTGGAGAGGAAATGAGTTTTGGTGGTAGGCAATAGACCGGTGGTTTATTAAGCAGCGCTGCGTGCCAGACCTGGTCGAATGCTTTGGATATGTCTAGAGCGGCAATCTGGGATTCACCGTATAGTTCCATATACTTGTTCCAAGAATGGGTGACAAAGGAAAGGAGGTCGGCAGTTGATCTGAGCTGACGGAATCCATACTGCCTGTCGTGGATTAGACTGTGTTTATCAAGAAATTTTAGTAATTCGGTGTTTTTATACTTTTCCTTCACTTTAGAGACGACTGAAAGGAGAGAAATAAGCCTGTAGTTGCTAGGAAGTGCTTTGGATCCTTTCTTGGGGACGGGTTGTACTCGAGCAGTTTTCTAGTTACAAGGGATATGCCTCTATTGTAAGATGTCTGAAACAAACGAGTCAGGACAGGGGCAAGTTCTGGTGCGCATTTTTTGAGAACAATTGCTGGGATCTCGTCAAGGCCAGGGGCTTTCCTGGTATTAAGAGAATAGAGCATCTTTCGTACCTTTTTGGTTTTGAAAATGATATCCGACATTTTATGCGCGACATTGGAGACTGTTGGTGGTTGAACATTTAGGGATGGGTTGAGAGTAGAATTGCCGGCGAACAACGAGGCAAAAAGTTCAGCCATGCCCAGGGCGGTAGCAACAATTTCATCCCCTGACACAAGAGGTGGGAACGTGCTCTTGCAGAAATTATTCCCAATAGATTTAGCAAGAGTACAGAAGCGTTTGCTGCCGCTGGAGCTTAAGAGGACTTTGTTTTTGATGTGGTTATTAAACGAGTTTTTTACCTCAGAAAGAATGTCGACATAGCGGTTTCTTGCGTCGTTAAATGCTTGATGGTTTTCTTGACTGGGATTGTGTAGAAGCTTTTTGTGGGCTTTGACCTTTTCAAGTCTGGCCTTGTCACAGGATTTAGAGAACCAGGGCTTTTGAGTGGCTGCAGAGGTTTTCTGTGTACGTGGAATAAATAATTCCGTGCCAGCTTGGATAATTTCGGTGACGTTTTGTGAGATATCAGAGGGGTCAGGATGAGAGAAGCAGACAGACGCCCATGGAAATGAGGAAAAGTAATCTCGCATTTCGTCCCAGTTCGCGGAGTTGTAGTGCCAAACGATACGTGGGTGTGATGACTGTGTGACCTCGGGTTGCATTGCGCAGGAAGTAGTGACCATGCCGTGGTCAGAGCGACCCAATGACTGATATCTTATAGCAGTCAGGATTTGTAGTAAGAAGAAGATACAGGGGATTTGAGCTGTGGTTTGAGATGCGAGGAAAGTAAGTAGGTTGCTGAAACATATTGGCTAAAGAATTGCTGACTTCAAAGGCCTCCGCTGCTCTTCCTTGTGGATCGGTTTTCTAAGATACTAGCCATTTCTTATTATGGACATTGAAGTTACCAAGAATAGTGACCTCGGAGGAAGGATATTCAGAAATCAGATGGCCGGTTTTTTCAGTAACGTAGTCAAAGAGCTGGACAAAGTTGTTGTCAGAAGGTGACCGGTAAATGCAACAGATGAATTTAGTTGAGTTTCCTTTCTTTGCAACAGCAAGTTGTTGAGCTTGGGGATGATCGATCTCTCACAGTGACAGAACCTGTACTCCAGGAACATGTCAACTTGCTAAGAGTTTGTATAATGGTCCATGTTAAATGGTAATAATAACTTGGAAATTATGAATGTAATTTTCAAAGCAATGATAAATTGTCATTAGTCAACTTATTAAATACAATAGCAGCAAAATCAATAGATTTTTTTAATTACATGGGCATCTCCAACAGTTACTCCTTGTTTTATTATTTTTTTACAAAACCGCTCACCCAACCAATATTTTACAACAAATGAAAAAGCTTCCAAATACAGCTAGTGACTCGACAAAACTATCTGAGCTGTTATAACTTCGATGACGTAAAAAATCGGAATATATGATGTCACAACAGTTCCAATTTTTTTACAGCAGATCACTATACCACTAGAAAAAGTTATTTTAGAGGGTTAGACTATACAGTAAATATCATCAAAATTCATATGCAAATTTCCAAAAAAATTGGGAAAACAATTTTGCATATAGGTAAGTTGGCATCAGTTGATCTATTCTCAACTCTGGGGTCTGTAGTGATGTGTTGTACACGTCGTATTTTCGGGACACCTGTATAACGAAAGTGTCAACTTACATTATTACAAAGATTTTTAATATAGTTGGGTGAGCTGTCTCATATATTTAAATAAAAAGAAATGTTTGCAAGAAAGGGGAATCCATCAAATCAATTTCCTCATTTAAAACAACACAGTTGTTGTCTTTTACGCGCTTTTAGTGAATTTTCCTAAAAAACAAAATTCACTAATGAGGAGATCCCGACTTTTGAATTTTGAACAAATCTCTTCAAATGAGGACCCCACATATCCGGGGTCAGTATCAATTATATATATATATATATATATATATATATATATATATATATATATATATATATATATATATATATATATATATATATATATATATATATATATAACGCGGCGATTTTTATTAAATTTGGTGAATACCTTCCTTTTGCAAGTGGCTTGGATAAGTTCGTTAGTCAGGAAAATCGGCCCAGGTTTTCCCGGAAAATTTTGTGTTTTCTTTCGAAAAAAATGTATATCTCTGGAAATAACGAAAAATCCAAATTTGGTGCGCTGGTTTTATCATTATAGATAAATTACCTACCAGAATTTAGCTCCGTAGGTGAAAAGACAAAAAAGTTATAAGCATTTAAAGACAAATACATTGTGGTTTTCCTCAAAATGTCAAAGTTGCGATTTAAAACGCCAAAATTGGCAACACTTAGGCAAAGAACCTGAAACTAATACGAGCTTTGGAAAGAAAATGTCACAAGAAGAATGTTTTACGAAGCGTGAAGTCTTAGCTTCAACCGTCATTATCCTTCATTTTACTAAAATATTTCGAGAACATTTATTTCAAATAGGCCTTTTCTCTGATGCTTTGGCAGTAATCTTAGCTATAGAGTGTATCGTTTAATGGTATATAATTTTTGTCGAATTTTCGTAAAAAATCAATAAAGTTCAATATATCCGTTATTATACAAGATACGAAAAAAATTTGTATACATTAATTATAGGGTGTCTTGAGCTACATCTTAAACAAAGATTTCTGCAATCACAGGCTGGTCCATAAGTCGTTGGTGATACAAATTTTCTTTTTTTTTTAGCGAACACGCCTTATGTTATTGCATTTTTGCATTTTCCATCGAAATATAATGCATGTTTGTCAGAAAATAAATTCTGGACGCAGCAAGTGTGTTATTGTAGCGAATTTTCATTAAATGCTTAAAATTTGATTAGCTGAATTGCTATTAACCTATAGGGTTGATCAAGAAACCAGTTTTTTCGGTAACACTTTAAGTTTACATTCGGAGATTATTGTACATTTTCAAACAATAAAGTTATTTTGATGAAATATGGCACATTGTTTCTACTATATTGGTCATACTGGTAACCAAATTTGTTGCCTGCTTTCTTAAAAAAACACATATATTTGCTATTAAAAACATTTTAATGAAAATTCACTACCACTTTTTTATTTCTAAAGCTTAAAAAAAGTCAAGTTTGCGCTTGTCATTACAAAAATATCAAGTCCCGCAACGGTCCCGTATTTCAGAAATCGCCCGATGGAAAAATTAAAAATTGCTACAGTGAGGTTATTGGGGATGCTCGATTAAATTATGGCGTCCACAGTGTTGCTACAATGAAACTAAGAGAACTACTGGAAGGCAGAAAGTCGTGGTTGCGACGACAAAATAACAGAGCCTTTAGACTGTGATGGCGATGCTATAGCTGAATTTATGTCTTCAGTAGACTTCGAGTTTCCTTTTTAAGCTTATGATCTAAATCTTCTAAACCATGAAGGATATATGTATTTGTCAGATTAAATAGTCATTATCTGCCTTGTTTCTCAAAAACAATAAATTCTTTTAAATCTTACAACACACGCAAAAGAAGGAAGGTGATTTTAGTATGACCTAACAACCAAGACAGACAGCTATATTGACTTAATTCCAAGAATATTTTATACAAGTGAGCATTCATCATACGCCCCCATGAGAAAGCCGAAGAAGTGGTTGTGGTTGAGTAATACGAGAAGCTGATATATGCAAAATTCTGTACCTTGGTGCTTGTCGCTTACTTTTATCCTCTTATTATTATTATTATGTGGTGTATACAGCGTAACCGACATGTCGATGTCTCGACCAGTTCGTTTACATAGTGCAAAATTACGCAATGCAAGAAACTGGACCGGGCTAGAGGTACAGTGGCGTGTAGGAAGGACTTCCAAAATATGAGAAACAAATGAAACATTAGCATACTATTTATTATAACTTTGAAGCCGCCAGAAATGATAGTGCTATAATGTGACTTTTAAAGGATGCCGTGAGCACTGGTAAATTGATTAATTCACTGCAACGAACTTTGTAATAGGATTTGTATGACCAAAATTAAATTGTGTTGTTCTCAAAAAGGGAACCAATCTCGGTAAGCTTATTTATATGATGCTACCCAGACAGCACATAGGTACAAATTCTGATAATATACCAAGAATGTTTCGAAAGAATATTCAAACATCCCCAGAACATTCTCACAAGGTACAATATATATTCATAGCACATTCTATGAACATGACAATGAGAAAGATTCTGTCATACTATTAAGGCTCTCAGAATGTCATTTATAATATTCTTGGGAGCTCCCGGTATGTTCAGAAAATGTCCCCCGAACATTCAATGAATCTTCTCAAAATGTTCATACATATACTCATGGAAACATTGCTTTAAAAAAATACAGGGTGTTTCGCATAAGAACCGACACAGAGCAGGGGCGTGTAGGGGAACCTAAAATATGGCGATTTAATGCAATATACCCCCATACTAAGTTGCACCCCTGAGAAGTTTTTTTTTTGGATACAGGAGGGGGAAATGCTCATGCAGACCTCATTCACGGCCCCGTAGGTGCCGTGGGATATCGGGGTACTGTGAGACTGTACTCACTAAAACCCCCTCCCTGGGAGCACCGGACCTTAGTCCATACCTCCGTCGGAAAGATTTCACACAATGACTTTTTGGGTATGAATGTTTCCATTCTGTTTTTGCCGCGGGGGCCTTAGCGGGTATGTATAAGCTTTGAACGCTTATGCTTATGTGGAAGTTGCTCTTCGTAGTCGGTGGCACTACGGAGAAGAGCATTTGGGTGAGAAGCGGCTTTTGCGAACTGAGTTGTGGATAGTTGAGTTATAATCTCAAGTATCGATGGCATTTCCAGATCAAAGTGAATCTGACTGTTTCGGACAAACCATGGCGCTCCGGTAACCATTCTCAGAATTTTGTTCTGGATGATTTGAAGGGTCTTGATGTGTGTTGCGGCCGCGGTGGCCCATGCAGGTGATGCATATGTCAAGGCTGGCGGGATGATGACTTTGTACATGACAAACTTATTGTTCATGGACAATTTGGAATTTCAAGTTATAGGCTTCAAAATGGGTTTTAAAATTCGAAAAAGATCAGTAATACTTCAACTTAGAAAAACCAAATTTGGTACACGTTTTGGGTGTACTAAGAGCTTTAATGGATGGTGAGTAGATTTCAATTGAGGCATTTCAAAGAGGTGAATAGGGTGATGAACCAATAAAATGTAACATATTTTTTTAAATTATTGCACTTACCAAAAACTACAACTGAAAGTCATCGATCAGACCTTTTGCCCCTTTTAACATGGTTCCCCTCTGCTCTACTGCCACGGATTTTGACTTCTCAAGCTGTTTCCAGATCCCGATACCCGCTGTTTGTCACCAACAGCTTGGATATTCTGGTTGTGAAAGCATACTTTGGCAAGGCGATTGCGTATCTGATAAATTGCAAGTTTTATTGTACACAGCTCATCTACCATATGTTCAGGTCCGGATTTTCTGCTTTTCTGATACTTCTTACGGCATTAACTTATTCTACCTGAGTAAAAAACCTCAGATGTTGCGTACACAATTCTATAGATTTGAACTTTTCATGGCGTAATATCAGTTTCCCTAATAATCCTTTGTTGTACTTGCTTGTCGTAGAGACCATAAATTTAGTTTATATTTGATCTTTCAACCTGTGTATGAATTTTTATAATTATACAGATACATCCATAACTAGCGGGTGGCTACTTAAGTTCCGTTACAAAAGAGCAAATGGTGTGGTTTTTAATAGAAGTTATAAAATTTTAACGTTTCCATAGTAATATTTGTCTTTGGCTTCATCAAAACAACCGAGAACATCTTCCAGCTTATTTGTCTTATCTACTGGAAAAGTGTTAAAGATATCTAATTCCGCTCAACTTATAATATGTAATAATATGTAAAAGTTGGGCTATTTTTATATCATCATTTGAATTGTGTTTTCTTGAAGCTTTTAGAAACATATTAAACTTTTGTTTTCATTTAGGTCCAAGTTCCAGTCCATCCACATCAAACGGTGGTGGTTTATATGGCATAATTTACTATTACTATCGAAGAACACAATTTTTTAATTATACATTATACCATGTAGGTGTACCTAATTCGTAAGATGATCCAGTATCAGGCAAAATTGGCGAACCTTGCGTCGGTGTCAATTGCAAGAAATGCTTTAAAATTGGTTTATTTACTGGATGCCTTTTAGTTCTTGATAACCTAACACCATGTTTTAGATGCTTCTGTACTTTGTGTCTATGTTTGTAATTACACACTGTTCTCCATGTTCACTACACATTATTATCTTAAATTAATTATGTTACAATATAACCTTATACAGCATGACCTAACATCACTCAAGTTGACATTAATTTACATTTACCTCTATCGGCCATCTTCCCTTCGGTATCGACATGCGCTCTATGCCTTTATATACAATTTTCTGATTTGTTTAACATACAACAGGTAACAAAATCAAACATGCCAAATAGTCCCTCTTATAATTCTCACCACTATACTTACCGTAATCATCATCTATCTTTTTCATTCAATTTTAAAGTTGTATAATATTATAAGGACATCTCGAGCACATTCTGAGCGAATATTCTGAATAACGATCTATTCAAATATTCTCAGTATATTGAAGAATAATTTTCTTAGGATGTGATTGAATGAGTGTACACGGAATATTCAAGATGCAGTTTGAAATTCCATAAATTTTATTAGAACATTCCGAAACAAATACTCTGAAAAAAGAATGTTCTCACATTGTGAGATCATTCTGAGAATATCTTGTGTTGTATGGGTGGGCCTTGTCTGTGGATTTATTGACCTTACGGTAGACTTATTGGCCTTATTGATAGACCTTCTAATTTAACTAAATTTCTCTTTGAGAAACGATTCTAATTATTAATAAAAACAGAGGAATTTGCCCCGGTTGTCCCAATGGGGATCATAGCTACAAAAAACACTCCAATTTAATAGAAATTCATTTTTCAAACTTATTTTTGGTCATCTCAACTAGATTTTAAGAAATCGATAAAAAACTTATATGCAGCCACCTCCACCGAACCCCATATATCCAATGACTTCTAAATACACTTGAAATGATTTTCAATTTTTATTTAATTTATTCATACTTTCCATTTTATGTTTGTTACGGTCGAATTTTCAGCTACCGTAACATTTTGCTGACTCTAGAAAAAAATTGAGAAAACTTCAATGCTCATTACAGTTTTTAAATATTTGACGGCGAATAAAATATGAAAATAAAGGAATTATATGAGAACTTGCCATTATAGTACTATTGTAATACACTTCTGACCTTTCTGAAATATTCTTTTAAAGGAAACATTGTCGGGTGAGCAATCGAAATATTTCAGCGCGGAGATATCGAGAATAATACAGAATTGTTTGATGTATGGCTCCTTATAATCCTAAGAAATAGTGTGAAACTGCGTGGTTAAGAGACCCTCGAAATGAATAAAGAATATAATACGAACTTCCTTCCACAATGACTTTATAATTTTTAAATAATAACGTGGTAGAAAAATCAATAATTTTGCTGTTACAGGTCACGTTGTTGTGCTCCATCTCTGTCTGGATGAGATGTATTAACAGGCAGTAGTTTTCCGTTAAATAGCCGTTGAGTTTAAAATATGGAAGTTTGTGGCGGACCAGAGAGGAACACGTGTGCCCCTCCTTTAATAACATAGCGGGGTAGCAAGTCTATTAACACAGGTGACATCGAAGCAACATACGGGATTTCGTCTGCTCTACTTCAAGGCAACATCGCTTCTCCATTAAAAAAGTGCTTAAAAATTCTCAATCTATTATTACCGCGTATGTGTGACCTCATCTCGAAAACTATTGGTAAGCCGCTTAAGTTTTAATCAGGTTACACGATTTTAAAGGACATTTTCTCTTTTCTTTTGATAATGCAGAGGTCCAGACTGCAGGATATTGGCTCATTTTTCTGATCGTCCTGACAATTGGGCACTAGTTAGCTTGAAGTAATTATTTAATAATCCAGACTGCAGGATATTGGCTCATTTTTCTTATTGTACAGACAATTGGACACTAACTAGCTTGAAATAATTATGTAATAATCCTGGCTGGCCCTGGTTCATTTTAATTAATTTTCATATTTTTGTTAGCTAAAGAGAATTCAAATTTGAATAAAAGAATTGGAAATTGAATAGTGGTTTTCAGCCTCATATTTTGCTTGATATAGTTGGGCATGATCTCTTAAAATAACTAAGAATTATCTGGCCAGACAAGTATTTTTATTAAAGATTACTTTTAAGAATTTTCTTTTTTAATATACTCTATTTATTTGACAATTATTACAATTCGATATTGATTGCCTTTACCTAAAAAAAACTTTTTATTGCTGTTCGATTTTTATGTGCATTAATGATGCAGTGTTGAGTTTTCTTATTGCTATGATTGAAAAATATTACCGACCTTCATTTTCCCCATAAACTTTGCAACAGGTCCGGATAATATCTCTTTATCTAGGTGTCGCTCTAGACATATCCAAAACACGCGACCAGCTTTGGCACGCAGCACTGCTTAATAAACTTCCGGCCTATGGCCTACCACCAAAACTCTGTACCTGGACAGCAAATTTCCTCTCCAACCGGAGCATTTCTTTTGTCGTGAATGGCCATTCCTCTAAACTGTATATAATTAATGCAGGAGTTCCTCAGGGTTCAGCTTTAGCCCCTACTTTGTTTCTTCTCCACATCAATGACCACCTCTCTAGCACATCCAACACAGTTCACAGTTACGCGGACGAGAGCACCCTCCAGTCAAATATCCAATATTCTAAGCCTGTCTCTTTAGCCCAATTAGATGAGGATCGCAGACTCATGGAGGGTTCTGTCCCTGTGGATTTCTAAAAAATGCTAGACTGGGGAAGTAGACATCTTGTAGAATTCAACTCCACCAAATCTCAGTTTTGCTTTCTATTCCATAAGAGATACACCAGCCCTAGACCCATCACAATGAACAACCAAGTTATTCAAAGTAATGAGTTCTTTTAACTTGTTGGCATTTCTGTGTATCGAAATCTCAATTGGCACCAAGATGTCACATCAATTGCAGAAGCGGCTGCTAAGAAATTATGTTTCCTTTTCCGGGCTCGCAAATACTTTTCACCAGCTAATCTCTATACCTTATATACTTCACAAATAAGGCCAAACCTCGAATACTGCTCCCACATATAGAGTGCCGCTGACGATTGTACACTCGCTATCCTGGACTCCATTCATAAGAGAGTTATACGTCTCATCGGTGACCCTACCCTCACCCAAAGGCTGCTATCCCTTGCCCACCGACGTGCCGTTGGTGACCTCTCTCTCTTTTATAGATGTCTGCACGGGCACTGCTCAGAGGATATTTCTTTCATAGTTCCTCCACCTGCTGCCCCCAACAGATCTACCAGGGGAACAGAGCGAATGCACCCTTTTACTGTCCAGGTCACCAGACATATAACATCTTGTTATGTTCGCTCTTTTGTCCCGAGGACTTCCAAGTTGTGGAATTCCTTGCCGGCACATGTGTTTCCTTCTCGTCCGAACCTCCAAACCTTCAAGTCCAGAATGAACAAGTTGCCTCTTTCCTCCTTGTCGACACCCACGGTACGATAGTACGAATACCGCGAAGCAACAAAGATTTTGAACTAGAAGTCTTAAAATATGAGATTATAGCAAGATCCACCCCAAACAAAGTAAGTACAATTGTGCATTTTCATTATTTTAATTTGACTTTAACACCTTTGAACATAAAGTTTAATATCATATATTAGGGGATCACTTATAATCACCTACTTTTAGATCTTTAATAGTAAAACGTCAACTTTCAGGTTTTAATTAGTCATAACAATTCCTAGGATTTCACTCAGACTAAATAAATTCAATATAAATAGGGACTTAACTGTTGCATGTTATGAACTAAACCCTGCCCGCCTCTGTTTTCAGTTGCAGTTGCTGTTTGTTGCATTGTCCAATGCAACAGGCACAAAAAGACAAGCTGAGTCAGAAATAAGAGAACTGGACCACTCAGTTATGCCCACATTATCTTACTATATACGATTTCATATGGCTGTAACAGCATAAATTTAAACAGAGTAAATACATTAAACACGGAAACAGGAAAAAATTTGACCTTTATCTTTGAAGCCCATGGGCGGATTGTTAAGTAGAAGCACAAATCATTAACAGAAAATAAAATCAAGTCACTTATGATAATTTAAACGATACCTACTTGAAAAACGTGTGAACATTTTATAACACCACTGCCCCCGAATGAATAAACAAGCGAATTTGAAATTTTAATGTGCTGAAATAAATGCACAGATTATGAGGACAGGTAAATAGTAACAATGGATTAATGTGTTTTCTTTGACAGGCAGCATCTACATTTGTATTGAGAGAAACATTTGCGACCTTCAAACGGTAAATAGGTATTTGTTAGTTCTAACGAAACTTTTTTTCGACATATTTTGGGATCACATATCATTTGCATTCAAAATGGGACTTATCGGCCATACGTTTTTTTAAATTTTCTTTATGTCAACAACACACCACGAGGCCTTACAGCCTAAATACTATCGTACCGTGGGTGTCGACAATGAGGAAAGAGGCAACTTGTTAATTCTGGACTTAAAGGTTTGGGGGTTCGGAGGAGAAGGAAAAACATGTGCCGGCAAGGAATTCCACAACTTGGAAGTCCTCGGAACCAAAGAGCGGGCATAACAAGATGTTCTATGTCCGGTGACCTGGACAGTAAAAGGGTGCATTCGCTCGGTTCCCCTGGTAGATCTGTTGGGGGCAGCAGGTGGAGGAACTATGTAAGAAAGCTCCTCTGAGCAGTGCCCGTGCAGATATCTATAAAAGAGACAGAGGTTACCAACGACACGTCGGTGGGCAAGGGATGGGAGCCGATGAGACGTATAGCTTTCTTCTGAATGGAGTCCAGGATAGCAAGTGTAGAAGCGGCAGCGGTACCCCAGATGTGGGAGCAGTACTCAAGGTTTGACCTTATTTGCAAAGTATATAAGGTATAGAGATTAGCTGGTGAAAATATTTGCGAGCCCGGAAGAGGAAACCTAATTTCTTAGCAGCCGCTTCTGCAATTGATGTGATATGTTGGTGCCAATTGAGATTTCGATCCACAAAAATGCCAACAAGTGAAGAGGACTCATTACTTTGAATAACTTGGCTGTTATTGTGATAGGTCTAGGGCTGGTGTATCTCCTATGAGATACAAAGCAAGACTGAGATTTGGTGGAGTTGAATTGTAGAAGACTTCTACTTCCCGAGTCTAATATTTATGGAGATCCACAGAGATTTCTTCAAATGACCGTGAAATAGGCCCCCTAGAACCCATATCCAGGGTCAGTTTAAATTTATATATATATATATATATATATATATATATATATATATATATATATATATATATATATATATATATATATATATATATATATATATATATATATATATATGCGTGTGTGTGTATCACACCTATAACTCAAAAAATAATGGTCCGATGTTGATCAAATTTAGCACCTACCTTCCTCTTGCAAGTGGCTTCGATAAGTTCGTTAGTCAGGTAAATCGGCCCAGGTTTTCCCGGAAAATGTTGTGTTTTATTTCGAAAAAAATTATATCTCCGGATATAATAAAGTAGGGGCTACCAATTTGGTACGCTGATTTCTACCATAAAGAGTATTCCATGTACCGAAATCCAGATCTCTATTTTAAAACACAAAAAAGTTCGAGGTAAATTAATTTTTAATTAATTAAATCTGATTCAAGAAAGTTAAAACGTCAAAATTGATTGAGTACAAATGTGAGTCAAAAATACTACAAGAAATAACTAACAAACTCCTAGATATGTGTCTAAGTCGTTATTTTCCTTGATTTCGTTAAAATATGAGCAAAAAATCCTTTGTAAATCAAAATTGTTTTGTGTGAATTGTAAAACGTTGAACAATTAACATGTATTATGATATATACCTGCTAGTACATACATGTCGGGCGTAGCTAAGTGGGCTACTGTACATCGAATAATCGACTCCTACATGACGAGTTCTAATCCTAGTTAGTGACTTTACTTTTCATCAATTTTTTTAGTCTCATTGGAGAGTCCGGCGTGGGACGTACCACGCATCGGACGTGTGCGGTAATTGCAGGTGACAAGTGCAATAGTTTATTGTCAGTATAAAGTGCAGTATCAAAATGAGAGTGAATACATTTAGCCTCGATTTTTCGGAAGTAAACAGAAAACTGTCAGCTGAGGAATATCATAAATATATTATGATTTCATTAAAATTAAGACCAGAAAATGTTGTATCGATAGGTATACAAAATGAAAAAGTATTGATAAAAGTCGATTCGAATGAGCTATTTGGAAGGATATTTGAAAATTTTGAAGATAAACTTCTGTATACTGATACTGAGGAAGATAAAACTTACAAAGTAAAACTTCTAAATGAAAGCAACAAACAAATTGTAAGAATACATAGAATCCCGATCGAAGTGTCAGATTTTGATATAAAGAAAACACTGTTGCAATATGGTGCGGTAGAGAGTATTAAGAATAATGTATGGACTAATCTACCTTATAAATGCTATAACGAGATCAAATCAGTTAAAATGGAGATCAAAAGGCCTATCCCATCATATATATTTATAGGCGCACGTCAGTATTGGATAACATATGTAGGTCAACAGAGAACATGCAGAAAGTGTAACTCTCTTGAACATGAGGCACGAGACTGTACATTTCAAATAAATTCAAGACTAGGTCGAAATTACGCTGGAGCCTTGAGAGGTGACAGACAAGAAAGTGATCCCATAGCACCGAGGAAAGAAACAACTATTGTAGCGAAACCCCTGCAAAAGCAAACTAGTGAAGAAACGTCCAAAAAGTTTCTTATTTTAGAAAACATAAAAATAGACAATGTCAATTGTGGTTCTGGAGAAATTGGTAGAAAGGAAAATGAAACTGGTAAGAATAACAATGACAGAAAAACTAAACCTGAACAAGCAGAAGTAAGTAATTCAAAAAGCAACGCTGGACCCGTAATATCATATCAAGAGGAGGAGGAAAATCGAAAGAGAAAAGCCCTGGTAAGGTTATCTAGTGAAGAAATGAGTGAGACAGGTGAAAATGCGCGGGTTGCGAAGAAAAAAGTAG